>JAHSUZ010000042.1:0-96406 GCA_021527575.1 Ensete glaucum
GATGTGATTGAATCGCTGAACCTGCAGAACCCTCGATAAGACGCTGGACACCGCCCGCAACCACATCATTGCCGACATCGCCAGCGCCTGCGACATGCCCGCCATCATCATGAACAGCGAGACGTTCACCAAAGGTTTCGGTGAGTACAGAGGACGCCAAAGCGGTGGCCGTGTACATCGATGATGTGCGCCGCTGGCTGGAACCGCTGTATCAGTTCTTTATCCGCATCGTGCAGTACCGCGCACGGGATGAAACATTCTTCGCTAACCTGCGCGTTGAGATCCCAGAACTGGAGGGCAACTGGGCGAGCAACTTCGCTGAGTGGCAGCGCACGTTTGATTACGTCTGGCCGTCGAAAGAGCCAGAGCGAAAAAGTTAAAGTCGATGAGACCCGCGCCAAAACGGTGGTGAGTGTCGGTGAGTTGCTTCTGGCCCAGTTCAGCGCCGACCCAACCAACCGCGCCAACGTCATCATGTGGATGGCCGAAAACATGAACATGAACGAACGCATGTTTGCCAGCCGCCTCGATATCGACGGTGAAAAACTGATGGAATACCAGCCGCCCGCGCCACCAACAATGAACAGTGGTGAGCCAGACGTACCTGAACTGGAGACCTACTGATGCAAAATACACCGCGCGATTGGACAGAAGATTCGAAACATGAAAACGGTAACTATCAGTGCCGGTGCATAAATTGCGGTCACCTTTTCATCGGTCATAAACGGCGTGTGATGTGTCGCCTGTGTACACCTGTTGAAAGCAAGGTGCTGAAAAATGCGTAACGTTATTCTGTGGTATTTGTGCGACCGCTGGTATCTCAAAGACTGGTTAACGCGGTTTGGCTTCCCGGGACCAGAGGTTGTCAGTCGCCGCGATTTTCTCAACCTTCGTGACGCGATGATCCGCAACAACGCATACGGTGCCCGCCACAACCGCTGGATACGAAACGACATGATTGGTTTGTTCCAGCGTGCTTACCGACTGAGGTTCCCGACCGATGAATAACTTTGCGCAGACGGTACGCGATGCCGTCCGTTTCTACCTCAAGAACGGGTATACCAGCACCACAGAGTTTAACGCGTGGATGGCGGCCATACGCGTCGCAGCAGGCCACAAGACGAACAGTGAGACCGAACTGGCATCACAGGTCACCCGCATGCTGGAACGCGACTACAAGCACTCTACAGGTGCTCAGATATTCAAGCGTCACCAGGGGATTTCCAGCGTCAGTATCGAGGCGTTGCGACCTGATATGCGCCGGGAACTCGATCGCCGCATCGTGGCGTCAGTGAGCCTGATTAAGCTAAACCGCCAGAAGGCCATAGACACCACCCTGAGCCGCTTTGCGGGCTGGGCAACCTCTATCCCGCCTGATGCCGTCCAGCAGTCTCAGAGTGTCGTAGCGGTCGCTCAGCACATCCAGAAAACGGCCGTTCAACTGGACTATGAAGCGCGGCGCGTTGCCATCGACCAGGGTCGCAAGATGATCCGCAATATCGATGCGGTGATAGCCACGCAGAACGAAGCCATCGCAATGGAGTGGCACAGTCACTGGCGCAAGCCTGGTTATGATTACCGGGTGGATCACAAAGAGCGCGACGAGTTGATTTATCTTATCCGTGGTAGCTGGGCAGATAAGCAGGGTCTGGTTAAGCCGGGACCACCTGGCTATCTGGATGAGATAACGCAGCCTGCAGAGGAACCTTTTGCCAGTGCTACGGAACGTACATCTATCGCGTTAACCGACTTCCCGCTAATATGCTAACTGATAAAGCCCTTGCAATGAGAAAAGTGTGATTTTGTGATGGGTTTGTGAGACTTTTGTGAGAGGGTTAACTCTTTGTTTTACTTACTCTTTTTACTTCTTTATTCCAAAAACATAAAAAAGTAAGGTATTCTAAGAGTCATTTAAAGGTTTTGTAAAAGTATAGGGTTATTAATAGTTCACCTAAAACATTACAAAACGTCCAAATAGCGCCAGAACAACGGCACCGTGTGTTTGTGTTTTTGTGAGAGGTTAGCCGCGTGAATATCTTTGCAGCGGGCATACTGTTCCGTAAGGGACGAAAGATTTTCCTGGTACAGCGCGCTGACGATCAGACATGGGCGGTGCCAGGCGGTAACATTGAAGCCGGAGAATTACCCCAGGATGCAGCGGGGCGGGAAGTACGCGAGGAAGTGGGATTCAACTGGGATTACCCGTTAACCCCCTACTCACTGCACAACGGGTATCTGACATACCTGGCAGAGTGCAAAGAGGAATTTACCCCGCAACTTGATGGCACCGAGTGTCTGGCGGCTGGTTGGTTTGACCTTGACGAACTTCCCGACTCGTTGCACCCTGGACTCATCCTGTCGCTGGGTCATGCCCCGCTGACGGAAAAAGACACCGCCGAATACATTGCCGACGGTACGCTGACAAGCCCGCAGTTTTTCCGAAACATGTTCCTGTGGGCAATCCGCGTCAGCGGCACCGGCGTTACCTGGCGCAGCGCTGATAACTCGTTCACCTACCGCAACCCGGCCGATTACCTGACACCGGAGTTTCTGGAGCGTATTGCAGGAACGCCGGTCATCATGGACCACCCGGAAAAGAACACCCTTGATTCCGACGAGTTTGATAATCGTGTCATCGGTACGCTGGGCAGCACGAATTACGTTGTAGGTGATGAGGCGTGGTCAATTGCCCGAATCTACAACATGCAGGCAGCGGCTCTCATGTTCGACAAACAATTATCAACGTCACCAACTGTTTGCTTAGACATTGGTCGCAGTGATAAGATTCTTGTTGATGGTGAGCCGTTACTAGTGGAGGATTCCCCGGTACTGCTCGACCACGTTGCAATCTGTGGTGTGGGCGTCTGGGATAAACAGGCCGATCCAACCGGTGTTAAAACCGACTCACTGAAAGAGGTTCCAGCAATGGACGAGGAAAAGATTAAGCAATTCGTTGCGGACTGTGTTGGTGCGGCACTTGCCAAAGCCGACGAAGACCGACGCGCCCGTGAAGATGCGGAAAAAGCGGACGCTGAGGCGAAAGCCAAAGCCGACGAAGATGACAAAGAGAAAAAGGCTGACGCAGAAGATGACGAAGCCAAAAAAGCGGACGCTGAAAGCGATCTGAAACGTCGTGAAGACGAAGCGAAAGGCGAGTATGACAAGCTGGAGCGCGAGCGCAAAGAGCGTGAGAAAGCCGATGCTGATGAGAAAGCCGAAAAAGCCGATGCTGAACTTAAAGCAATGCGTGCTGAAATCGCAGCCCTCAAAGGCCGCATTCCGGTTGAACTCAGCGACGCCGATCGTAACGCTGTTTCCGATGCCGTTGTTAAGGCTGACAGTGTGTTTGCTGCCTGGGGAGCGCGCGCCTGTTGCGCTGAGTGGTGAAAATGCTCGCGGTTATCGTACCCGTGTGCTGAACAGCCTCAAGAAACACTCCGCTACCTTCCAGGGTACCGACATTGGCGCTATCGCCGATTCTGCAACCCTCGATGTGGTAGAAAAAACCATCTTTGCTGATGCACAAGCCGCAGCCCGCTCTGGCGATGCTGTTACCGGTGCGTTGCGCGAGGTGATCACACGCGACCAGGCTGGCCGTAACGTCAGTACTTTCGTGGGTGATATTGCTCAGACCTTCGCGCCGTTCTCAGTACCGGCTCGTCGTGTTGCCGTGTTCAACAACTAATCCGGAGCGCCCTTAAATGGCTGGTGTATCTATTAATCCGATGCAGACTACCAATGCCGCTGGCTTGTTTGGCATTAAGTCGCAGGGCTGGTATCAGGGTGTTGCCCTTGATGACCCAGCAACCCGCTATGCTCTGGCTGGCGGTTACGTTGCGTCAAGTGAGACTTTACCAATGTGGGGTGGCCTGGCCATTACCGAACTGGTGCCGGGTCTCGTTGCGCGTCCGGTTGGTTCGATCGTCAAGCGTGCAACCGCGCTGGGCAATCTGACCGGCTTCACCGTATTTAACCAAGCGAACAACGGCATTGTGACCTCACAATCAACCGTGCCAACGATGTCCAGCGATATGTCAGTGTCGTTCTATCGTCTGGGTTCACGTGCCCGCATCCCACTGCCAGTATCTGCCGCTGTTATTGCGCTGCAGGCTGACGGTCTGCCGGTTAACTATCCGCTGGTGTGGAACTTCACCGCCGGTGAGATTGACGTGTTCTCAACGATTTCGGCCGCTGCCGACTCTACCGCGCTGGCGTACAGTTCAACCACTGGTCTGGTTACAGCAACCACGGCGGCCGCACATGGTCTGTCAGTCGGTTCCTTCGTCACCGTCAGCGGTGCTGAACCCGCGCAGTACAATGGCACCGTGCAGGTAACCTCTGTACCGTCAACTACCACGTTCACCTACGTTCCGGTTTCAACCCCGACTGCTGCCGCTGCTACCACGCAGGGTTCAATCGGCGTGACCACCGAATCTGACGTTGTGCTGGATGTGCAAATCCTGGGTATCATGGAAGGCAACTGTAAGGTTGTTTCCTATGATGCAGACGACAACGAAGCGACCTGGCTGACCAATGGTAGCCTGGCTCTGATCCGCATTTAAGGGGCACTATAAATGGCCGGTATTACTCCCAGCTATGCACTTGTAAACCCGTCGTTGGTGCTTCCCGATTTAATCGTGAACTACCAGCAGGCGTCAGGTGCATTTAACGCAATCGGCACCGGTAACCCGCGTGCTATGCTCGGTCCAATCGACCAGTACGTTTACATGCGTGCGCTCGATGTGCGTACTGATGTCACCGCGTCTCAGACCAACAACGGTAACGAAGTGCCGTCCGTTGCGTTTGATACCCGTATGATTTCAGTACCGACCTACCTGTATCGTGCACGTGCTATCTATGACCACCACGATATTAACCACGCTGCGGCATGGAACGTTGCGCTGCCAGAGGCTAACCGCCTGGGTATGCGTCAGGGTATCTTCCAGCAACTGCGTAACGGTCTGCTGTACGGTGTTAAACCGTCCGGTGGCGAAGGTCTGATGAACACCACTGGTGCAACTGAAGTAACGCTTCCAGCGGATACTGATGGCAACACCACGGTTGTAACCTACGATGCGGGCCAACTGGCAAGCTGGTTGCTGACTCAGATTCTGGCACTGCGCACCCGTACCATGCAGATGGGTCGCAAATGCCGTATCAACATCCTGGGTCCACAGCGTACGCTGGGTCAGATGGAAATGGTGAAAGTCGTTCAGTTGACCAGTTATCAGCGCCCTGGTGGCGGTGTTGCAACAGTGGCCGGTCAGATCAACGCGATTTCCGATGATGCCGACGTTGAAATCACCTGGTCATACGATGACACCCTGATTGGTGCTGGTGCAGGCGGTACGGATGCCGTGATCATCACCATGCCAGAACTGGACAATCCGCAGAATGGTGCGGCCATCAACACCAACGAATTTGCCAAGATTAGCCCGTCTACCTAGCAACCAGCACCATGTTGGTTGATATGGTAGCACCGCGCGAAATCCCAACGCCAATTGCCGGTGGTGCGATCGATGCTGTCAGAAATGCGCTCAACCCGGGCTGGGTTATCCGTCCGGAGGCAATTACCATCGCATCGCTTGCGTATGAGTAATTAATCCCTCTTGCAAAATTAAGGCCCGCTGGTTTATGATCGGCGGGCCTTTTCTTTATCACCCATCCACAAGGAACCATCATGAACCATTTGCATATCGTGACTTGCATTTCTAACTGGGTTGGGAGTCGCGCGCCCGTCTCTATTTTGACTTTGCAGCGAGTAGCCCGCGAGCATAACGCCACGTTGTGGACCGTTGAAGCTGCTCAGGGATGCGTGCCCATCAGGTGACCGATGCCAACCATCCTAACCACCTGCAACTGCGCACCACCACCGAATTGTGGCATAAAGAGAACATGATGAACCTGATCATGTCTCGCCTGCCCAACGACGGTAACCCGGTGGCCTTTGTGGATGCTGATGTGATGTTCACCAACCCGAACTGGGTTAACGACACCATTGAGCAACTGCGCCACTATGACGTTGTGCAGATGTTCGGTGAGTGTATGGACATGAACAGCGATAACGAAAAATGTTCCTCAGACAACAAAGAGGGCATCGTTAAGCGCTATCTGAACGGTACGCCGGTCATTGTCGAGAACGCAGACGGCTACGGCTTTAAACAGGGTGGTCATCCGGGTTATGCATGGGCATGGAACCGCAGCGCGTTGACCACGGTGGGCGGTCTGATTGATTTCTCAATGCTGGGTAGCGCAGACTGGCAGATGGCATGTGGCCTGCTGGGTAACATTGAAGACTCAGCCCGTTATGAGATCAGCGACGGTTACCGTAACGCGCTCAATGCGTGGGGTCGTCGCAGCGCGCCTGCGTCGCAACGTCGGTTACGTACCGGGCTTGGTGCTACACTACTGGCATGGTGCTAAATCTGACCGTGGTTATGAATGGCGCAACAAGATTTACACTGAAACACTGTTTGACCCCACTCAGGACCTGAGCCGCGACACTTACGGCTTGTACCAGTGGAACGACGACGGTACCGACCGTTATATCCAACTGCGCGACGGTCTGCGCGGATATTTCCGCAGCCGTAATGAGGATGCAAAATAATGACCAAGCTCTATGTTGCAAACACGACCAAAAAGCGTTTTGCGTTTGAGTTTCGCCGCCCTGAAACGGGCCGCATGCTTATGCGCAATATCGAGGCCGGGGCACAGTTAATGGTGCTGGATACCGATAACTTTGAGATTGATGCGATCATCAATCACTTCGGGCGCTACGGCATGATCGACGCTTCCAAAATTGACCAGTCGCAGGCATTTATCGGGCTGTGTTATGCTATTGACAAGCCGGTGAAACATAGCGTGCTGGTCAAGGCGTTGAAGGATAACGACAACCATCTGGACCGCGCAGGGCACGAACGCCGCAAGGTTCAACTGGCATCAACCGAGGACCAGTTGCGCCGCAACAAGCGCGAAACCGGCAACGGTTACCGCGGGGATCTGGAGGTTGAAGTGGTTGAGCAACCTGGCCCGGATTCCAACAGAGAGTTGTTAGAGGAAACTCTGGCAACTGAACATGAAGAGAAGAAACCGAATAAGAGAAACAGCCGCAAATGATAACAGTCGCTGGATACATCACATTTTTACGTGACACTGTGGGGGTATCCAGCGATGATTTGCCGGATGATTCCCCGGATATTCTGACCACCTATAATGCTGCGCGCGGCTTAGTGCCGTGCCAGATTAACCGTTTTGCACCAGACCTTTATGACCTGACGGTCTATAACATGGGCATGTCGTTCCTGCTCAACTGGTCAAGCGCTACGTATTTCGCCAACATGCGCGAAAAACTCAAACTGAACAACTTCACCGCTGGCGTGGTAACCGCTGCCAGCGACGAAACAACCAGCACCACACTACTCACCCCCGATTACTTTAAAAACCTCAGCCTGATGGATTTGCAGATGCTTAAAGACCCATGGGTCGCCAGTGCTCATGTTTATGCAGCAACTGGGCGACCTGGGGTCTCACTCAGTGATACTGCATCTGGGTGTCTATGACATCAAGTACGAGGAAGACGGGAAAAGTACCGTAGAGGTGGCCACGGCTTTAGAGGAACGCTACGGTATCATGGCGGTATTCTTTGAGGTGAACGCCCAACGCATCGCTGACCTGATGGCGGCCGATATGCGAGACGCGCTGGAGGAATACGTGACTTATGGGCGCCTCACGCCAGCCTCGTCCTCTTTGCAGGTGCCATGAGCCAGATACATGACCTGTTCGTTAAATTCATCATCACTGAGCAAATGAACGGTCGCGCCGGTATCCCGACACTGGCGGCAATGGAAGGCGTGCGCACACGCATGAAACTTAAAAGGGAGCGCCGCGCGCGCATCGTTTGACGATACCGGCACCTATATGGCCGCCATGACCGCGTGGGTCACTGAGGTAATGAACAATGCCAGCAGCAAGTGAATTAGCCGGGGCAGCTACGGCACTAAACGCCGTCCTGACAGCAGGTCTCGATCAGGTAAGTAATTTCCAGCAGGTCACCTTTACGCAATATGTGCGCAAGGTATTGCCGCTGGATGGTTTCGTATTCTGGGTAAACAGCGCTCTGATTAATGACGATGGCGTGGCCACCACTAAAACTGTGGATGGTTACATGCACCTCAGCACCAGCACTATCCAGGACGAGACCGAACTCTATGACCGCAACAGCGTCATTTTCACCGCGCAGGAACCGATCGACGACTTTAATGAGGTTGGTGCTGCCACTTTGTGGATTGGTACCATGTACGGCGTACGATTCGCATTTAGCGAGCGTACAGGATTTAATGACCCCGCCGATCTCTATCACTGGGGCACGCAATCTTTCCCCATGGCTGGTACAGGTTATTGATAGCGCCGACGATCTCGATCTGACAAACCAGATTGTGTCATCCAGTTTACCCGTTTGGCTGGGGTTGGCAGAGGTGCAGGATTGACGTTGTACCCGGCAATGCTGTCGGATCAGAACATCGACCCTGCGTACGCTACGGTACTGTGTGAAAACGCACAAAGCCTTGCGGCGGGCTATTACATGGACGTCAACAGTAATCAGTATCAGCTAACCAAAGAAACCGTTAAACTGTTCTTTACGGGGCTGAGAAATAACGCAATTCTGGATTTCATTCGATACGTAACTGAGTACACCATGGGTTCCAAAGCCGAGCTGGGCGTGATGAATATCCCGATCGTTCAGGATGAGCGGGTACCGCAGAACGAGTTGAATACGATTGCCCAGCGCAAAATTGTTGTGTTTGAGGTAAATTATTACCAGCAACGGACCCGTGATGTTGCATTACGCCTTATTACTGAGGCAATCCCCAAATATTTACAGGTAAATGACAATGGCAATTGTAGATATCGAGGTATCTGTCACCACGCCACCAAAACCCAGTAACCTGTTAAAAACTGGCGTTTTGGTCGGTCGGTCGGTACATCCCTGACAACCGGTACAAAGTCGTTACTGACGGCGTACTCTGATCTGGCGGGTATCCCGCTGCCATTGATATCTCATCTATGGTTTACTCATCCGGTACTGTTACGGTCACAACCGAAAGCGCCCACGGATGGACCACTGGCGATACCGTCGAGGTGACAATATCAGGCGCTGTGCCAACCGGTTACAATGGTACCTATGCGGCAACGGTTACTGGTGCCAGCACCTTTACCTTTGCGCTGACTGCATCACCCGGTACTGTCACCACCGAAGGTACGGTTCAAGCATACGGTGCTGTAGAACTGGACGAAATGGCGACCAGCTATTTTGCACAAGGTTCAAACCGTTCTGTATACGTGCTGGAACTCGGACAGGGTACAACAGCCGAAGCCGTTGCCGAACTGAAAACGCTGGTTGCCGCTGACGTAGCATTGGGTAACACATTGCAGGTGGTGTTTAACTATCTGGTGCCGCGCGCGCATTCGATACCAGCACCGACTTTAAAACTCTGTGTGGGCTGTATACGTCACCATCACGAATGGTAAATTTCTTCGTGACCACGACCACCGATACCTATACCGCCCGGACGTCACTGGCGCAGAAATGTGTATTCCTGTTTGTCGAATCACCTGATATGCCATCGGGTGTGTTGACTGTGCCGCACCGTTCCAGTCAGCGTTGGCCAACAACCCGGCTCGTCAAGCATGGTTCCACCAATGTCTTACCGCTTCATGTACGGTACAACCGTCTATGCGGCCGAAGGCAACGGCCCTATGCTTGCAGCTCTCAAAGCCGCCAATGTCAACTACATCGGCACCGGGGCAGAGGGTGGCCTGTCTAACATGATCCTCATGCAGGGTCACATGCAGGATGGTAACCCGTTTGGTTTCTGGTACTCAGTTGCCTGGTGTATTCTGAACCTGAACCTGAATATCGCCAATGAGGTAATTAACGGTTCTAACACCACGGTTAACCCTCTGTACTACAACCAGCCGGGTATTGACCGCATCCAGAAACGCGGCCTTGCTACGTTCCGTAGCGGTATCAGTTACGGTCTGCTGCTGGGTACTGCAGTCGCAACCAAACTGACACAGGATGACTTCAACGCAAACCTGGACAATGGCGACTACAACGGGGAAGCCGTGATCAACGCTATCCCGTTCACTGACTATACCGAAGACAACACCTCGGATTATTCCAATGGTGTATATGGCGGTCTGTCAGCAGTTGTCACCCCGTTGCGTGGTTTTGAGTCAATCACGTTCAACCTCTCAGTCACCAATTTCGTGGGGTAATAAATGGCCACTAACCCGTTAGTATCACAAGGGTTTCTGAACCGCGTCAAAGCGTCAATGACCGTGACAGATACCCCGGCACTGAATGTGTCGGCCAGTTACCTGGCGAAAGAAATGATCTCAATGCGTACCACTGGTCCGGCTGCTGATATTATCCAGACGGCCACCGGTACGGTAATCAGCGGTAACGTTTACCAGCCAATTGAGATTGTCTGTCACGTCCTGCGCACCCAAGCGCTGGGTGAATCATGGCGCCAGCAGTTCCTCAGTGACGTGTCATTGGGGGAGGTGGTAGTCACGCCTGATTCCACAGTGATGGGTGACTTCACCATCCTGAATACGGCACTGACCAACTGGCAGGAAATGACGATCAACGGTACGCAGGCATCATTCATCCTGCTGCTGTCTGGTTACTGGGTAATCAACAACAACATGTGGGCATAATACTATGAAAATTGACCAGGCCTTAAACCTGGTCACAACCATCGATCAAGGCGACTCACCGTATCCGATCTATGTGTATGTGACCCCGTTCCCGGTTGCCGTGGTAGAGCAATACCACGAAATTTTGGGCGCTACGCTTTCCAAATTCTATACCCTCATTGGTGACCTGGGCGCCGTGCGCACGGCCGCCATGATGTTGCGCAAAGCTGAGAAGACATTTTATCCAAATGGGTATGACGGTCCCGGTTTCTTTGACGAAATTATCCGTCTGACGCAGGTTGCACAGTTCAAAGACGGTAAGTGGAAAAAGATCCCCCTTGAGTCAGCGCTCAATTCAGGCGTGATCACCGATGACGAATGGCGCGACGTGGAAGGCGAGGTGTGTTTTTTTATTGTCAGCTCTGCGATGCAGAAGCGAACACTCTTAGCCCCTCTTACGGGCCGTGCTCTCAGGCCGTTCGGCGCGCTATTAACGCCATTGAGTGTTACGGCGTACCGATTCTTTACCGAAGCAGGCACAGTATCGGATACCGCGCCGGGTACGGATGCGGAGGAAGCACCGACCCGGCAGCGAAAACTATCTCTATTCTGTCTTAAACTGGGCAGTTTATGAGGGTTTCCGGAAATCATCGATGTCATAACCAACGGCGATAAACAATATCGCAGTATCACCGAGTATCGTCAGCGGTATATAATCGAATCACTTACCGCTAAAGGGCCGGGGATATGACCGCCAAAACGATAATTGACATCGATGTGCAGGATGAACGCTTCCAGAATTTTCTGGCGGCGTTTGAACTGTATAAAGAACAGCTAGAAGAACTCCCCGACTACTGGCGTGAACAGGCACAGGCTATCGCGGTGCCGACGCCAGCACAGAAAAGCCGTAGACAGTGCGTCCGACACGGCCGCACGTTTCGGTGAAGCCGTTGCAGAACTCCAGTTAGTAAACACCCACCTGATCAACATCAGTGCCAACACTGCGCGCGCATCCACAAGTGCCGACGGTTTTCAGCGCGGTGCAGGTGCAGCAAAAGGTTTTCTGGAGGGTGGTGCTAAGGCGGCCGGCCAGATGGCAACCGACATTAAAGACGCGACTTTAGATTTCCTGAAATGGTCCTCAGTGCTGGGGCTGTTTGGCGGTCTGGTTGGCGCAGGCGGTACCGGGATCAACCGTATGGCGCTTGGGGCTGGCGCACAACGGTTTACGGCGCTTGGTCTGGGTGTGACAGCAGGTGAACTGTCAGCAACGCAGGTAAACTATTCCCCCGCTCTCTCAGACCCTACCAGCACGCTGGGCAAAATCCGCGACGCGCAGCAGGATTTGAGCAAAGGTTGGATATTGAAATCGCTGGGCGTGGATAACACCGGGGACCCTGCACAGCAACTGCCAAGAGCGCTGGAAAGTGCCCGCGACCGATTCAACCAGGTAGGCGGCAGGGTGCGCATGCATACGGACTCGACCAGATTTTCACCATGGACGAGTTGAACCGTATTAAAAACATGAGCAACGCTGAGATCGAGGCGATGGCTGCGCGTACCGAACAGGATAAGCGCCAGTTCCAGATCAGCGACCGCGTACTGCGCCAGTGGCAACAATTTGACGTGCAGGTTGACCGTTCCGAGCAAGGTATCCGCAAAGCCTTTATCGAGGGTCTGGCACCGCTCGCACCTGAGTTGACCACGCTATCAACGGCGGTCGAGGGTTCATACCCATATGCTGCAATCGCCGCGTGTGGGTGAATGGATTGATGCAGCGGCGCAGGGTCTCGATCGACTGTCCAGCTACCTTACATCCGACAAATTCCAGCAGGATGCCGATCACTTTGACGTGCTGGGTCAACTTGCCAACGGGCTTTGGCATGCTGCTGAATGGGTAGCGAGTCTGTTTGGCGATAAGAAAACTGACAACGACCCTAACAGCGCCGACAACACAATAAACACTCTGGTCAGCCGCAGCACCGTGGCTAATGACCCGACGATCGGCGATCCTAACGTACAGCAAGGTTCCGGGCGTATCCCGCGCATGGATGAGAGATCATGGTTTGCAGGTCCATGGAATAAGGCTGTCGATGACCTGAATGAATCGCGATTGGGCAGAGAAGAAACGGGCACCTATTCCTGAGCGCAACAACAATCCGCTTGATCTGCGCTGGGCATCAACGCAGACCGGCAGCGAGTCGGGCTTTGCTAAATTCAACAACGATGCTGACGGTTTCCGGGCAGGTATTAACCAGTTGCAGCGTTACGCTGATGGGAAAACAACGGGTAAGCCTGTCACCAGCATTCAGGACATCATCAGCACATGGGCGCCCAAAGCTGACAAAACGACACTGAGGGTTATATCAACCGGTTGTTAAACTCATGCGCCAAGATGGACAGAACGTTACCCGTTCAAGCAATATCGATATGGGTAACATGAATCAACTCGCGTCGCTGATGGCTGCAATGAGTCAGAAAACCACCGTAGCCGGTATAAGAGCGGTAATGATGTTCGCATACTGCTGGAAACCAGACCGGTGGTAATGTATGCCAATATGGGTCAACTTGCAGGGGCCAGTAATGGCATTAACCAGAACGCTTTACCAACTGGGGTTTCAGATATCCCCGGTCATCCTTACAAACGGTGGCAGATGCGATTTATGGCGGTACCATTGTGGCGCTGACTCAGACCGCAGGTTACATCACCAGTTTGCTGGGCGACAGTATCACATCCAGCTCCGGACGACTATTTTGCCACTGGCAACCACTACCGGGTAGCACCATTCTGGATTACTCGATCGGGCAGTACCCTTTGCCAACCAGACGGTGGCCGCCAATGCATTAATGGCTAACCCGCTCAACATTTCGATGCTGATGCAGGCACCCATCAATGCCAAAAACGGACCTATGTCTAAACTGGCCACCCTGTCGGCGTTGCAGGCTGCTTTGCAGGCACATGCTAACCGGGTGGCACCTATATCGATCGCTACACCGGCGCTGTTCTATACCAACTGTGTTCTTATGCAGGTTCGGGACGTCACCCCGTCAAACATTAAAAACCCTCAGACCGTATGGCAGTTTGATTTTCAGAAGCCGTTGATCACGACGACTGACGCAGAGAGCGCCGTAAACAGCATGCTGAGTAAAGTTGATGCTGGCGACGTCCTGACATCAAGCTCATGGACGAACACGGCCAACGCCTTGGGTAACACCGCACTGGGCGGGAGCGTGACCAGCCTTGTCGATCAGATAACCGGATTAGTGGGGCAACTGGCCGTATGACAACTACGACAAATTTTACGTTCAGCGGCAACGAGACGACCGCCACTACCTTTCAGGCGTCCATTGACAGCGGTAGTTATAAAAACGTGCTCCACTGGAATATGGCGGCACAGCGCTGGTACATCACCGTCACCTCGTCCGATGGTGTGCGCATGCTGACACGTCCACTGATTGCCAGCGTCAGCGGAGGGGTACTGATCAATAATCTGTTTGGCATTTTCACTGAAACGAAACTGTACTGGTATGAGGACATCGGCATTATTCAGGTTGTGTCACCATGAGATATTACAAAATCGTCGTGACCAACCCTACCACAGGCGCTGTGGTTGATACCTGGACCAGCCTCTATGCTGACGGTACCTTTAACCCCGGCGCGCTGATGGCCTATTTTGACATCCAGCGGTTTGATATGAGTACACCTAAAGGTATGTCGCTTGTGCGCGTCTGGGGCGAGTCGATCAAAAAGCTACAGCAGGCGCAGGCCAACTATACCGGCATGCAGATTCAGGTTTATTTGGGGATGTCGGCAGGGTTACCGCTGGCCAACCCTGATCAGTCAGGCATTGTGCTGAACGGGACAATATTTCAGGCTTTCGGAAACTGGCAGGGTACTGAACAGACGCTGGATTTCATCATAACTGCTGGTGCGGGGTCTAACGCTGCACCCGTCAACATGGTGCTGGAATGGGCGTCGGGTCAAAAGTTGTCGGCGGCGCTTTTCTTCACGTTGCAGCGCGCCTTTCCCGGTTTCACGGTGACGGTAAATATTGATGACCGACTCGTTTGCAACAACGCTAACCCCGGCTATTACTATTCGCTGACCCAGTTAACCCAGTGGGTGAACAGTTTCAGCAAAAGTATTATCACTGACAGTAATTACAGCGGTGTGCGCATTGCCATTCACGATAAGACCATCAACGTGTATGACAGCACAACCACCACAGTCGCTAACAATGGCGCGGTCACGCTGTCATTCAATGACCTGGTAGGGCAACCGACGTGGATTGATTACGCCACTGCGCAGATCAAAACCACAATGCGCGCTGACATCATGGTAGGTAGTATCATAACGATGCCAGCAAATACCCTGGTCGTGACTACCGCCGCCAGTTATTCCGCGTATAAGAGCACTTCCGGCTTTGTCGGTAACATGATGATCAACAGTGTGCGGTGCCTGGGCAACAGCCGCGCCCGCGACGCTGAGGGTTGGGTAACGGTTCTGGAGGGTAACCCCGTATGACGCTCGCGACGAAATTAAACCCCGGCAAATCAATGAACGATTTCGCCAAAGGTAAAGTGCAGGATCAGTTGCATATTCAGGGGCGCCCATTACCTGCAATCGTCGTTAAAACGACAGGGAACATGATTGAGGTTGCATTTGCCCTCAACAGTTCGTTCACGTTGCCAAATGTTACCATTCCAATATTTGGACCCGAATATATCCGCTATCCCATGCAGGGATAAGGGTCTGGTACCGCCAATGGAAACTTACATAGGTGGAATGAGCGGTCAGGGCGGCGGTACGGCATCGCTGGTCACGCCTGCGAATCTCTCCGCGCTGGTGTTTCTCCCTATCAGCAATACAGAGTGGCAAAACGTCGATACCGATGTTCTGGTGATGTACGGGCCGGAGGGTAACACTAAGGGACTCTGAAAGCAATACGACTTTTCTGTTAACGCCAACATCCATTACAATAGCCGCGCCCGATGCGTTTAAAGTCACGGTAGGGGAACGGTCCTCAACCTGACCAAAACCGACTGGGTACTAAGCGGTGTGAACGGCTCTCTGACAGATGGCGGGGAACTACAAGCCCTCAGTGATGGCTGCAGCATGCCCTGATAACGTGGGCAAACAGCCACGTTCACACCAACGGCAACGATGGTAATAATACAGGGGCTGCAACATCTCAACTCTCAGCGGAGATCGTAAACGAATGAGGACTTACGGTCGTGACTCTAACGGTGTATGGCATCTGGTGAAACCGACGCAAACGGGTTTAATGATTCGGTGTGGCTAACGACTCTGGTACAGTGTCTCAAACTGGCGCCGCAGGAATCCCCATTTTATCCGGACTACGGTATCCCGGCGCAAAGTAGCGTGATCCAGCAGATTTTACCGACATATTATGTAAACCAGTTGCAGACACAGTTTTCTCAGTATTTCAAGTCTGCAGATTGCACTTACACAGGCCAGCCCGCCCGATATACCAGATTAACGTTATCACTAACAGCGGCGCGGCGTTGATATCAGAGGTTCGGATTTAATGGCAGATTTAACGGTTTCATACGACGCTAATGGTCCGGTGGCAATGACCAGTACCGCGCTAAATGACGCTCTGGTTGAACAGGCGGTTGTGTTGTCACCGGGGCTGACCACCACACTGCCCGGGTCACTCATTGAGGATATGTCATCGACTGGGACGGGCTACTGGTTCAGGATCAGATCCGTCAGGAAATGCTCAACAGTATTGGTCCCAATACGGCAAACCTTGCGTTGCTGACGCTACAGGCACAACAGTACGGTGTGCCGGCGCAAAAGACTGCTGGGACAACAACCGTTAACGTGCAGTTTACAGGGACACCGAACCATCTGGTACCAGCCGGTTTTGTTGTTTCTGATGGGACCTACCAGTATTCGCTCGATGCTGCCGTAACCATTCCCAGCACCGGCACTACTGCCGCTGTCACCTGTACCGACCACCACAGGTCAGTGGGCGGTTGCGATTGGTGCTGTAACAACCCTGATCACCAGTTTCCTGACGACATTGACCTGAGCGTGACCAACCCAACGGCCGGTGTAGCTGGAAGTGACGCAGAGACAAATAACCAGTTCCGTGGGCGCGTATGGGAAGCGGGAATGTTCACCCTGCTGGGCTATCCGACTGCCATTCGTACGGCCGTTAACAGTGTTGACAACGTGACAACACGTCTGACCAGCGTTGTGCAGGCCAGTGACGGCTGGATTGTTCTCTGTGCGGGCGGTGACAACGCAGCCATGGCAACGGCCATTTTGGTGCAGGCGGTGACATTACACGTTTACAGGGTACATCACTGAACGTCACCGGTATAACCAAAGCCAATCTCGGGTGGTGACCACGGACATCACCCATGGTTTCAGCGACGGTCAGGTTATTCAGATTAACGGTGTTGTGGGTAGCAGGTTAACGGCGTATCCCTGACTATCACCGTCGTTGATGCACACTCATTTTCCATCGGTGTCGATACGACTTCATACGGTACCGGACATCTGGCGGTGTTGTCACGCCGAACCTGCGCAACCAGTCGATCACCATTGTTGACTGGCCGGACAGTTACACCATTCCATTTGCGATACCCTGCGAGACAGTATCGGTAACGTTCCAGTGGGCAAACCCAGTCTATCAACTACCTGAGCGATACGCTGTTGCTGTCTCTGGTGCAGGATAACGTCATTTCATACGTGAACAGCATTTATGCCGGTCAGCCACTCAACATCAACAAACTGAAAAACATCTGGAATGAGGCGGTTCAGGATACGGTGGATATGACCCTGTTTACCCATCTTGAGGTGACGGTGGTTGTGAACGGCACCTGACCGATCCGGACACTAACACCAACATCATCAGCGGCGACCCGTACAGTTACTGGTACATGGAAAGCAACGGCGTGACGGTGGAGGCGGCGGTATAATGCTTACGGATACCATGAAATCGTACCTGTACACGGCGTATATGGACGATGACGACGTGCGGGCATTCTTCACCGCGTATAACATGATTTCCCAGCAGGCTGACTGGATGCTGAATCTGAACATGCCAATTTTCAGCGGCAGTTACAACGCCGGGTCACAGTTGTACTGGCTGGTCTATGGGATCTACGGTGTCACCCCACCGTCGATGGTATCGACTAAGAAATTCACCTATGGTCCGTATTCGCGCATCATTTTCAACGACATGCCGTACAACAAGTACAAGGTCGAAAGCGAGAATACACAGGTTGTCACCTCAGATGACGTATTCAAACGGATCCTGACGTGGAATTTTATAAGGGTGACGGCTTTACGTTTTCGGTTCCGTGGTTAAAGCGCAGGGTGCGCAGGTTCTGGAAGGGCTAACGGAACGGACATCACCAACGATCAACAATGGGGCGTATCAGTAGCGTTTGACGGCTCAGGGGTATCACTATCGCCCTGCACTCCGCTAACGCGGCCTATATTGACCTGTCGTTTGCAAGTATCTTTAAATCGGCTTTTGACAATAACCTGTTACACATGCCTTTCTGGGCATCTGTCACCGTCACTGTGGACTAATGAATGAAACTGCTAACCGCAAACAATGCACAAACGGTACTGGCATCCGGGATAAACGCCAGCGCAACCAGTCTGACGGTGGCGACAGGGAAGGCAGAATTTCGACCCTGTATCTGGCACATCCGCTTTTCTGCTGACGCTCACTGACGCAGCCACAATGACGATCACTGAGATAGTGCTGGTCACGGCTGTAAGTGGCGACACGTTTACCATCACCGCGCTCAGGAAGGGACAACGGCCGTTGCGTGGTCAGCGAACGACATCGCAATGAACACCGTAACAGCCGGTACAGTGACCGCGTATCTGGCGCAACTGACTCCAACCTTCACCGGAACTCCGACCGCGCCAACCGCAGCCGCTGGGACCAACACAACCCAGTTGGCAACAATGGCCGCGCTGTATGCGGCAACCATCGGATTTGGTTTGGGGTCTAGCGCATCACCTGCAATAACCGATTTCAATGCGGTAACAAGCACAGGATTTTATCGCTATGCGAATACTGCATCAAATTTACCGTTGTCTGGCGCTTCTGGGCTTCTGTATCACAACCAATACAGCGCCTCATATGCAAGTCAAATCTGCATTTCTGTCCAAACATCGACGGTCACGCTTTACAACAGAATGTTCACGCGAACACTGAACAACGGAACTTGGGGCACATGGCGCGAAGTCGCAATGACCGACTCCCCAACCTTCACCGGAACGCCCGCAGCGCCGACCGCTGCAGCAGGAACCAACACGACACAACTGGCGACAACTGCATTTGTAACCACGGCGGTTGCCGCAGGTGTAACTACTGCGCTGGCCAATGCCAAAGGTGTGCTGCTGGGTGACGTTAATCACCTCAACATCAACATATACACCGAGTGCAAATGCCGATTTTATCATTGTTGAACAAGTAGGCGGCGGCGGCGGGGTGCACCTGCAGGAAGCAACTCAAACACTGCATCATATAGCGGTGGCGGTGGCGGTGGTGCTTACGCTAAATTTTTATTAACAACACTACCTACATCTGTAAGTTGCACAGTCGGATCTGCAGGTGCCAGCGGTGCCGGGGTGGCACAACATCATTCGGCAGTTATTGCAGCACTAGTGGGGCTGACAGGTTCAAACGGAACAACCGGAACCCGTGGTATTGCAGGCGGCGGCAATGGCGGGACAACAATAAGCACGTCAGGTGTGACACTTCTCAATTCTTCTCGCGGTTCACAAGCAGTTTACGGCACAGCCATTAATACTGCAGGTGGGAGCGGTGGAAATGGCGGCAACTCAATGTTAGGTCAGGGTGGTGCGGGGAATACTAACGGTGCAGGTGCTGCCGCCGGTGGATATGGTGCCGGTGGCGGGGATGCTTCCTGCCGCAAGGTGGTGCAACCACAACGCAATTGGGTGGTTCGGGTAGTAAGGGCGTTATTATTGTTTATGAATATGGGCACATTGTAGGGTGATAAAATGGCAAATTACGCACTGGTTAAAGATAGCATCGTGATAAACACAGTAGTATGGGCGGGACCTGACGAGGAACCAATGGACTGGGGTACAGGGGTTACTGCTGTTAAATATGATGATACTCAGGAGGTGAGCATAGGCTACACCTACGACGCTAAAAAGGGGATGTTCTATCCCCCTGCATCATAAATATTAAGGGGCTTCGGCCCCTTTTTTAGTGTATAAATAAGACGATTCTTAACACTGCGCGAGTGATGCAATGATTAACTGGTCAAAGGTAGTTGAGTGGTTGCTTGCGCCAACGGCGGGCTTATTCGGCGGCATTTCTGCGTTACGGTACCATCAGGACGTCAGAACCGCATGGGAAATAACCCTTTTTCTTTTCACGTCGATCTGCTGTGCCACCTTTTTAACGGGGCTGATTGCCCAGTTTCAGGTGCTCAGTCAGTCGGCTGCTGGCGGCGTAGGTTACCTTTTAGGTGTGTTCGGTGGTTCCTGCATTTCAGCCCTGTTGCGTTGGGTTCAAAGCGTGATATCACCGACCTGATCACACGGCTGAAATGGTGGTAAACCTATGATTATGTTTCTCGCGTATGTGGTTGTTATTCTCAGTGTCCGTTTAATCTGTCAGGCCAATATGGTCGGTAAGATAGCCCACACCACTCTTGCTATAGGGATTCTGGGAGTCGCGGACAATATCAATAACAACCCTGCGCTGATGAAATCCTGTTTTATCGTAGCGTTAGCTTTTTTCTTATTCATGCTCAGAGGGCAATACAATGGGCCAAATCGTCGCAATACTTAACTTTGAGGAAGGGTATCGGGAACTCCCCTACCTCGACACACAGGGTTTCCCCACGGTTGCCGGTGGCATTCGCATCGGCCCCAAAGGTGCCAGCCTGTCCAACTATACTTTTAGCGTACCCCGCAGCGTTGGTGATGCATGGAAACTGGTTCTGATCACGCAGAAACTAGCGCAGATGAAAACCGTTGCTGTAATCAGCGCAGCACTGGGTCAGTGTAACGACGCGCGTACCGATATCTTAATCAGCATGGCGTACCAGATGGGTGTCGGTAGTCAAACGCAGGGCACGGGTCTGGCAGGTTTCACCACTACGCTGGGTCTGATCACCCAACAGAATTACAGCGCGGCAGCCGACAACATGCTGAAATCACTGTGGGCTAAACAGACCCCTCAGCGCGCCCAGCGTCACGCAGAGGTGATGCGCAGCGGTACGTACGATGCGTACAAGGGCTGATATGATGTTTGTGTATCTCGTCATCATCGCCCTTGTGCTGTTGTTCGTTGCCCTCATGCTGCGCAAACACCCGGCTGGATTTCGTACCGCATGTTAAGTCGCTCTGGCGCGCGTGGTCAGTACGTCTGTCAACGCTGGCCATACTGGTACAGGCGTTTGCCGAACAGTTCCGCAGCACGCGCTAAATGCCCGGAACGCACTACCACCGGATATCAAATCACTGTTGCCACCTGACTGGCTGCATTACATCAGTATGGGTCTGGTCATTCTGGCGCTGTTCGCTCAACCGTTCCCGCAACCTAAAATGAGGCGTGATCATGGCGACAATTCTGGCTCTGCTGGGCAGTAGCTGGCACTGGCTTGCAGCACTGGCGGCCGTAGTTGCCGCACTGTTCGCCAGTTACTTTGGTGGTAAGAAAATTGGCAAGGTGCAGACTCAGGCAGCAGCCGACGTCGAAGCCGAAAAAGTAAAAGCGGCTGAGGTAGTCACGGCTGCTAATGCCCGCGTACAGACAACTAAGGCGGCTCAAAATGTTAGTGAGAGCGTTAACGATATGTCTGGCAGTGACGTTGATAAGCGCCTGCTCGACAAGTGGACAAAAGACTGAACCACAAGTTGTGACGGTTGATACCGCATGCGACTGGGTCAAACCCATTTACCTGACGCGCCACGATGTCGAGGTGATGGCCGATAAAACGAAAAACGCCATTTTGACGCACGATGAAACTTGGCAGAAAATTTGCGGGGATGTAAAATGAAATTCCTGAAAGCCATTTGGCAATTTTAACTGTTAAAAAGAGGCTACCAACGTGACTGATCAAGTTGTCGAAACCGCACCGACCACCGCCGAACCAACGGCCACCCCTACCGTGACTGCGCAGCCTGCGGCAACGGTTGTTTCTGAGCCAACTACCGTTCAGGGTGTTACCACTGACGCTATTCTGGCTAAACTGAAAACCTTGCTGATTGCAGCGGGTCATGACATCGAGGAAGAATTTGACGATGCCGTGGCGTATGCCAAAACACTGGCGGCAAAACTGTAATAAATCGGGGCGTGATTAGCGCCCTTTCTTTACCTCACCCTATCTCTGTCAGCATTGACTGCGCCTCTCTCAGATACCACATATAATCAACGTCAGTCGGGAACGCCTCTGGTAACCGCATTAACGGTACAGCACCTTCACTGCGCGGCACCTTGTTACCGTTGGTTTTATAGTTGATGGTGCCCAATTCACCCGCACCGTAATACCAGCGCACAGCCTTACCCAGCACCTCACCGTTTTTAACCGCACCACCTTTCACCGACTGAACGGTCAGGAATTTGGTGATATCGCGGCACCCCAGAATGGTGGCATCGACCGGTGTACCGTCCGTGACAAACTTGATCACGGCGTCAACACAGATCTGATTTTTTGGTGACTTGCCAACACTGGCCGTGGCAAAGATACCCTTACCCTTTGGTTTACCGTCGGTGCCGATGGCGATGTAATTGTTCACATCACGGTTGTAGATTGACCGGTATTCGGTTTTCTCCATGTTGAAGTTGGTGCGCTGCATCCAGTCGGCAATGATGGCGTCGCGCATCCACACCAGTGCACGCGGGCATTTGGTGACAATGCCATCAGTGTTGGCCGATACAACCGCGATACCCGCCAGTTCCAGTGATTCAATCAGCATAAGCAGCGAAAGTTGGCCGGTCATGGTGACCGGATCATATTGTCCGGCGCGTAGATAACGCTGTACTTACTGCCCATCTTGCCAAAGGTGCCGTTAATGATGATCTTGCCACCTTCGTCAATTGTGAAGAAGTGCTTAATCCAGTGGTC
This sequence comes from Ensete glaucum, assembly GCA_021527575.1. Lineage (NCBI taxonomy): Eukaryota > Viridiplantae > Streptophyta > Magnoliopsida > Zingiberales > Musaceae > Ensete > Ensete glaucum. Next base: position 22,810 of record JAHSUZ010000042.1, read on the forward strand.
CCAGTCGTATCCCGTTTGCCCTCTTTCTTCATTTTGGCATAGGCGCGGTGGCGCTGTTTGGCGTCAACACGGTTGTTAACGAACGATTCAAACACCGTCATGAATTCCTCGCCCAGCACGGACGGGAATAACTTCTGGTTAATCATGATGCGCGGGTAAAAACTGGTGACGTCGAAATCGGCCAGTACAAAGTTATCGTCAGAGTGATGGGAGACGCAGTGTTCACGGCTGTGCAGTCCACCATAACCCAGTTTATACGCTGTGTTACCGATGATGATGCGGATCTGCTTAATCTCTTTGGGATTACCACACCGGTTTTGATCTTGTTACCGAATTCGTCCACCTCATCGGTGGTCTGATCGGTGTCACTGGTTTTAAAAGCGTTGGTGCATACAGTGTGGTAAACCTGCTGCAGTTGGGGTGTCTGGAACTGCAGGTAATCCAGCGGTCGGAAATGGAACTCCGTATGGTGCGGCCAGAACGCAGGTTTGCCCCGGTAACCCAGCAGCGCTTTATACAGCGTCTCTGCAATCTGAGCATCCGACTTACTCCGCAGATCAACCCCGTATTCCTTGTATTGTTCGTTCATCTGCTGGCGCAGTTCGATACGGTTCCAGATGCGTGACAGCAGATCAGCCGTGTTATCACAGTCGTCATCCTGATAATCGAGGAAACCGTTTATCTGATCGGTGCGTAGATTCTCGTTATGCTCAACCGGGAAATCCTTCATTTGCTTACTGTGCGTGCGGCCAGAGTAGACTTTCAGACTGATTTTGACACCTGGCGCCACTTCCATAATGTCGATGTGATCGACGTAATCCATTGGTTGCAGGTTGAAGTGATCGAGGAAATTCCAAGGGCTTAAACCGCGCTGCCCGGGACCGGGGATGATCAGGTCGTTGCCGTATTTGAGGGTGCGGTTATCGGCACCGGCCATTGCCAGCGTGATCATCGGGATGTCGTAATGATTGCCGTTAAAGGTGACGATGGTGTAATAGCTCAGTAACTGGTAAATGCTGGTTATGTCCAGCACCATCCCCGGCATGAAATAGAAGCGCCAGCGCTTTGACGGATCAAGGTAATCACGGAAACCGATCGACCAGAAGTTAGGCAGGCATTCGGTATCGACAATTGCTAATGGTCTGCTCATGTTTTGCCTTATGCAAAATGGCCCCGAAGGGCCAGAGTTAGTTAATCTGGAACGGTGAAGGGTTCGGCCAGTTCCCCGCTGTACAGCACCGCTAAACCCTGTTCGATTGTCACTTTGCTGTGTGGGTTGGCGTGTTCATTCAGCCATTTGATCATGGGTTCGACAGCCTCACGGAAAGACTCCCTATCGTAGGCAGGTTGTTTTTCTTCGTTGCTCATAAACACCTCTGTTGAATGGCCCCGAAGGGCCAGAGTTGATTAGCGCGGCAGCATGTAACCGTGCTGGATTAACTGCGCTTCTGTCCAGCCGCTGTTAATGTATGCCTCATATGCTACGCCGCCGGCCGCTGCTGTCATCTGTGGCGCGGCAGGTGCCGGTGGTACCACAGGGTTAAGCGCATTGTTGACGAAGCCACCCGGTGCTGGTGCCGCTGGGGCAGCGCCCGGTAACTGTGGCGCTGGGGCAGCGCCCGGTAACGGAGGTGCACCTGCTGGTAACCGTGAGGCTGGCGCGGCAGGCACATTACCCGCAGTGGCTGAGGAATCTGTGGCGCTGGCGCTGCTCCCGGCAACGGTGGTGCACCTGCTGGCATCTGTGGCGTTGGTACCGCTCCCGGTAATGCAGGTGCAGGTGCAGCAGTGTAACGCTGGGGCACCTACTGGCAACTGTGGTGCAGGTGCGGCCGGTGGCATCATGCCGCCAACAGGGGTCTGTGATGCACCCGGAGGCAGTGGAGCACCACCGAAACCAACTGAACGGGCGTCAGGACCATATACAATCGGCTCTCCAAATGCCTGGAAGCTGACGATCGAGTGGTTCATGTAAAGGCCAGGTTTCTGGGTATTGCTGTTGGTGTCGAGGGTGTTCCACAACTGAACATAGTTACCCAGACCAATTTCACCCTGGTACACGGCATCACCTGTCTGGTTAACAACCTTCGGCACGTTACCGCCAGAGCATTTAATGATCCAGTGACCTGCCCAGCCTTCCTTATCACAGTTGCGGCGGCCGTTGGCGTTTACTGTCTGATCATCACCATCGACAATTTTCCAGCTAAACGTAGCATTCTGGAACTGACCCTGTGGCCATGCTGCAGCACCGAACTGATAAATCTTCATACCCCAGTCGCCAATTGCTGGATTATCTGATTTCATAGTACCAGTGCTCACCGTGCGTCTTAGGGATGGCCACGGCAAAGTAAACGTTCTGGCGCGGTTGACCGGCATTCGGGCCAGTTTTGGTAATCAGCGGCTGACCGTTGGCGTCAGTGGTTTGTGGCACATAAATGCTGCCGTCTACCAGACGACCGACAGGGAAAAGAAGACCTAATTTGTTGTTATTCGCCATGTTGAGTTACTCCGTTAATTGGGTTGTTGGCACCAAAGGGTACCAGTTTTAAGGAACCGGGTTTACTTTCAGTCATTCCAAACGCTTCCGCATCAAAGCCTGCTGCTTTAGCCTGCGTTGGCGTCAGGGGTTTAATCTCTTTAACGATGTTGACGCCTAATGCTCTAGCTGTATTGATGGCTTCCTTAACTTTGGAAGGATCCCAATCAATACGGGTGCGGTTTCTTTCCACTGTCCAGAGAGGTACCGCTTTACCCTGCTGGATATAGTTTTTCGCCTGTTCTTCCAGACCTTCGACGCGAACCTTAATCGTGTTCAGCGCCCATTGCAGCCCGCTAACTCGCGTCCTGTTTGTTCAGCATCCAGTTCAAAACGTTCTGCCGGGTACGTGGCCGCCAGTATGGAGGCTGATTCACGTTGTAATGCGATACAGTCATTCTGTGCGCGACAGTCGCGGCAGTGCGGACCTGCTTTGCAGGGTGCCCCCGGCAACAAGGCCGTTTCGACACCCGATTTAATCTTGTTGAACCATGCCCGCGCATCTGAGAGCGTGAATACCCACTGTGTAACATCGCCCCCCGGTCGGTAAGCACGCGGCTGGACAATAAAGATTGTTACCTGCCAGTGCTGTTCCGCTAACCCGTCCAGTTGCAGCCAGTCGGCGATCGCATCCAGATAAGCCAGCATCTGATAGTTTGCGTACGGGTCCACGTAGCGATGACCGTATTTAAAGTCACCCAGAAAAATCTTACGGTTTTCCATATCTACTGCGAAACCATCCGGGGTGCCGCCACACTGAGGGTGCAAGCGAGGTGCTGCCATCGGCTGCTCAATGTACCAGTGTCCACGGTAGCGATTGAGGCAGGCCCTGGAACAGTTCGGCACCATCCAGCATACTCTGGTTAAACACGACGCCGTTTGACGCCACGCCGCCAACTTCATACTTCAACCCCTGGAAGAGCGCCGCGAAAGCCTCATGTGCGGCGGTTCCTTCTTTTGCTTCATCATGCTCAAAATCTGGCAGACCGTTTTGCATTGCCAGTGAACCGGGGCAATTCACCGTAATGTGTAACTCGGACGGTCTGATCAGGAATTGAGAATGTTCGGCCATTACAGCGCACGCCCGATACGGTTGCTGATAACCTGCGTGGCCATCGGGTCAGGGCGTGCTGCCAGCGTGTTAGGGATGTGCAGTTCCAGTTGCAGGATTTCGCTAATCTGGTCCATGGTCAACACACCATTAGGGTTACCTTCTGCGATGATGATTGCGCCCAGTTTGGACATGAACTCAACAATTGGCTGTTGGGTCGTCGTCTGCTGCTGTTGCTGCTGTGCACCAGCCAGTGACTGCGATTCCGCCTGCTTCAACAGTTCTTTATCGGCGCCGCGTTTAGCCTTCCAGCTACCGTCCTGATTCACCGCTTTGTTACCGGCATGCACACGGGCATCCCAGACAACCCCGCGTTTATCACGGTCAACGCCGCCCGCTGCTGGTGCTGGTGCTGGTGCTGGTGCTGGTGCTGGTGCTGGTGCTGGTGCTGGTGCTGGTGCTGGTGCTGGTGCTGGTGCTGGTGCTGGTGCTGGTGCTGGTGCTGGTGCTGGTGCATTGGTACCGTTAGCCATCACCCCAACTACAGCGGTCGGTGGTAATGGTGCAGGTACAGCGGGTGCCGGAGAACCAAAGCCTACTTTAGCAGGGTCTGGAACATCGCTTACCTGTGGTTCAGCAGCTGTACCAAAACCGAGTTTTGCCGGGTTAACATCACCTGCCATCGGTGTCAGTTGCGCAGGGTCGTTTGCCAGTTCAACCGCGTTTAGGTTGTCGCCGTGTTGGTGCAAAGGCTTCTGCGTCCCAATCGGCTCACCTAGTTTGGCAATATCGCCATTCTCGCCCAGGGTGATGGAAGGTTTCTCACCGGCCATCGCCAGCAGGGCGGCGGCTACCGCACGCAGTTCTTGTTTACCAGATTCGCTGGTCGGGTTTAAATCCGTGTTAATCGTAACGCTCATCGTGTTGCCCTCTGTTGTTTTATCAAGTCTGCAAAATCTACACTTAAAAAACTACCGGTCAAGCGGTAGTTTGTACCTTATTTCAAAAACTGCTGTACCAGTTTTTACTTTCGGCGTCAGGGATTCAGTGTTGATAACACCCATCGCCAAGGCCTGATGAATAACGCGCGCGTTTTCATCCTTGACCGCTTCTGCAGCAATCATTTCACGTACAGTACTGATTGGACCACAGTGATAAGTAATCAACTGGTGGTTTGCTTGCAGGCGAGAAGCGAGTAACGGTAACGTCACTTCATTCAGGCCGATGTCACTGGCGATTTCAAGACCCAGACGCGCAATCTGATCGCGGCGGCTCTCCTTTCGCATGTATACGCGTTTCACGTTATTCAACCCCGGTTAAAAGTAGTTTGAAATATTATCAGGGTTGCAAAGAAAAATAGCAAGCCCGCCGCGTGCATTAACGACATTGGCCCACGCTAGCTGTGCAGTCTCACGCCCTTCACCGGTATAAACCCAACCCGGTTCCTTAACCTCGATGCTGACAAACTGCCCGATGACCTTCCCGACCATTTCCTGCGTGATCAACACCCGGCGTATACCAATGAGATCTCCAGACTTGAATTTCTCATTCATGCGTTTGGATTCGTTCATCAACCCGTAGCGCACCGGGATACCGCGTTTATCCTGCAGCGCACCGACGTTATTACGGAACAACGTCAGCGTGTCACCTTTGGCGGCATTGAGTTTGATCATGCTCTGCACCCACGCCTCAGACTTATCGCTGTCAGGTTCGGTTGCCGCGCTGGGGATATTGATCACGCCCAGCGTATTCAGCAGATCGCCCAGCGCCTCGTAACTGACGCCGTAACGCGCTGCCCAGTCATAAATTGCCAGCATATGTCACCCCACAGATCGCATTGAGTGGGCACGCTGGCGCGCCTGCCAGTCAGTCATACATTCACTGACTTTTGCCTCAAACGGCGGGCAAAACAGTCCGTGCGTCAGTTTCTCACCGCAGTTGTAGCAACGGCCGGTTTCTGGCAGTTCGGGAGTGCGTGACGCCTTCTGCGCTTCCAGTGCGTGCTCTAAATTCTGCGCCTCATATTCTGCGGCCGTGTCTAACTGATCTGCTGCTTTCATCGCTGTGTTACTCCAAAGAATGATTTTAAGAATTCTGCTGCGACTTGCGCAGGTAGTTAATCGCGGACAACAATATATTCTCATCGTCTTTCACAACCCCGAGCATATGATTGCACCCACGACAAAGAAGGCCCCTGATTGCTCCAGTTGTGTGACAGTGGTCTATGCAATTGATGTGAATAGCGATCTCCCGGAGCATCACCACATATCGCACAACAACCAGCCTGATTAGCCAACATCTTTAGGTATTCATCTTTACCAATACCATATTTCCTTTTCAGGTGTCGCCATCGGTCCCGTTCTTCGTTGTTCCCGTAACGCTCTTTTTCATAATTTGGTTTTTGATCTCGCCATTCCTTTGTTTTCTTTGTTCTGCACTGGGTACACTTTGAAGTGTGTTTACCCCTGCGCGTATCGAAAGTAAACATTGAAAATGGCTTTTCCAAATCACATTCTGTGCATATCTTTGATTGATTCTCGGAATGCAATGACAAATTCTGCGGCACATTGAGGTACGATTGCGTTTCCATAACCCCTGAGTCTGGCAACGCGGGCGGGGATATCGGTGCCGATTGGGAAACCGACTTCCTCAAGGGCTTTTCTAAAGCTCTGATCGCCGCTGCATCCCAGGCTATCGGAAAGCCCATCAACCATCTGCTGTGACCTGGCCTCAACTGGCCGGAACTTTCCATCCCGGCATCCGAGCCAGTCAGCATTTGACCAGAAGCCGTGATGCGGATTGGCTGAGTTATCGCTACCTTCCACACCTCCCGCCCCAGCAAACTGTTGGTCGGCACATTCTGGCATTCCTTCCCGTCCTTGTGGTCGCGTGTCGTTGGTGTCGGCCAGGCTGCCATCCTGACAGCTCCCCCCAGCGTTGTCCCACGATCCGGGTGGTTGGCTGCCGCATCCATCCCCCGCACCTGGTTGTTGTCGATCGTGGTCACTGTGGGCCATGCTGCTAAGTGCTGCGCCTGTCCCGCCAGTGATTTCAATCCTCGTTCCGTGTTGGGTTGCGGGAATTTGTTGGTTGTCGGCGTGTACCAATTCGCCATCTGCGCATCTGTGCTTACCGTACTGCCCCGGTTCTGCCCTTTCCAACTGCTGCCCATTGCCGCGATATTGTCCAGTTTCGTCTGTACGTTGTCGTTTGCTCGCGGTGTCGCCCAGAGATAAGGACGCCCCGAAGAACAGGCGATCTCTTTTGTGCGGGGCACCGACGCTACAAGCTGGTAATACTGCCCGTCCGCAGGCGTAGCCTTTGCTTCCGTGTTAAGGAATACAAAATCGAGCCAGTGTTTGCTAATTGCTGCTGCAACCTGTTCCCCAAAGAAGTACTGAGGTTGGCACTCTCTGACGAGCCGCAAAGAACGGGCGCAAGGTGCCGGGGTCATCAAATCCGAGAGACTGACCGGCAACGCTAAACGGCTGGCAAGGGGTGATCCTGTCCAGAGTCGAGTGCTTGCTGGTTCCCGCCAGCTGGAGTGCAAGGGACCACCTCCGATTCCGCAAAGAAGTGACATTGTGTAAAGCCTTCCGTGTCGCGGGTAACCTCAGTGATAGACCGTTCATCAACATATCCATAGGGGATTAACCCGCCTGATTAATTCGTGCAGCCACGCTGCTGCGCCCGGATCCCACTCGTTATAGTAATTCATGGCTGGGCCAGACCGATCGATACCTGCATTATAAAGTTAGTCACGGCGTCATTTAATTGTGCAACCGTGGTTATCTCAGGACCGCTGACATTCAGCATCTGTAATTTGCGCAATGCTGCTGACAGGCTGATAAAATAACCGACATAGATATACGTCGGCTCACCTGTCTCTTTATTAACACCTGACCGTTTCATTATTTTGTACTGACGGTCATCTGACGCTAATTTATATTCACCTAAATCAATCTCCATTACGCCATACTCCAATATTACGCGTGACACCGATATAAAACATCCAGGTAGTTATTGCCATACCCAGCGCATAACCCAAACAAAACGCGCCAACAACCCACCAGTGCATTAAATATCCCCCATTACCAGCATATTGCGGTACATCACATTGGCCGCCAGCACCTTAATGTTATCCTGTTCGGTTACACCTCACCCGCTATGCGGCGCACGTTCTCATGGTCGGCGGGTGCGGGTGGGGCAGCAACTGCAATCGGGTTTCACCGTATGCGTAATTGACACCTGAAATAGCAATGTCAACGGCGCGACGAATGTACCCGCTCAACTGATTGTGATCCATTGTTGCCAGATGACGGCTGTCAATGACGGTTGTGTTACGGGAAACAATGTCACCCATCGGTGTGAAATAACCGTTTTGCGCATACGTTGATATATGCGATTGCTGGCCAATTTGGCTTGTTTATTTGCACTGGTCATCTTTGGTCACCTCGATAGTGCGTCCAATGTGAACCATGCTGACCCGTTGGATACGTGCCAGCCGTTGACACATTTGATCGTGCCGTAGCCATAAGGTAACTGTAATGCCGCAGCATTCAGATAGCGCGATGCATCATCGACCGACTCAGCCCCAGACACCTCAACCTCAAAGGTTACCTTGACGCGATGTTTACTCATTGCTGACCTACCCGTTGCGCTTCAAATTTGAGTGCGTTGTAGGTTGGCCCGTTGCGTTGCCGTTACGATCGAGCTTAAACATGTAGGTTGCGCGCGTAGCGATCTCCTGTTTCAACGCCCATCCATGACCACGGCAGGTTGCTGTGAAACCGGTATACGCATTACCATGGTTATCGACATCGTTAATTACCGGGTAATTGATGCGGCAGCGCTCACCGTTAACGAGCAGGGTTGGGCCGTAAGCAACAACGTGGCCAACAGTGTTAAAATCGCCAACCAGTACAGTGTCAGCAGATGCGGTAAACGATGACAGCAACAGGGCTGCGAAAATTAACTTTTTCATTAAATTTCACCGTTATGTTGTTTAAATTCGTGGGTGTCCGCGATATCGAAACGTTTAGGAATCTTGCCTTGGTACCACATATTGTTCGTCACTACCCATTCTGTCGTACCAAGTTTACGGTACGTCCATTTAGCGCCACCGAAACCTAACATTGATGACGGCGTTCCGCTTCGCATACCTGAGTCGGAGTAATGTTCCCCTTTAACTATCACGGAAGTTGGACGCGGGCCGTTTTTAAGACCTGAATGATGCAACCAGAACCAACAATCGAAACAGCACTGGTGTTCTTTGAACTTATCACCTTCCAAAGATTTTAAAGGGTTTTCAGGATAACCGCAGTGTTGGCACTCTACGATTGCGCCCTGTTTATCTGCATCTGCAAATTCACGTTCAAATAATGCGGCGTTCATACGATACGTGCGCACTGCCCTTTCATGATCAGGGTTGTCTTTATGTTTTGATCCACTCAGATAATTTACTCATAGGAACCTCTTAAAGTGGTTTAACAATCGCATCGGCTTCAATGCGGATAGACTGACGAGGGTTATCAAACAGTGTCGCGTTACCACCCTCGTTCATTTCAATGTTTTTAATCAGGCGCAGGCCGTTCAGTTCGAAAAGTGCACCCTCACGCAGATCGCCAAATGTTGGTTTTACAGACTGATGTGCACATTCAGACACTGTGTTACCTGTAAATGTGCGCATCAGGTAATCGCGGTGATCGCAACGCAAAATTTCAACGTCCATTTGGCGATGTTCAACATTACCCATGTTTTTACGCACAATTTACATCCGACCAGTTTACTCTCTGTTGAACCTTCACCCTGAATCACGAACGTTGTCAGGTTATGATCTTCCATAGCTGCACCCTCAATAAGTTGGGCAACACTGCGCTGCCCCGATGACTTAAAGGTATCAAACATTTTGCAGGCTTGCAAATTCTTTATTGCAGATGGGGCAATATTTTTTCCGACAGTTCAGCAGAGTCTTTACCGTTCTTTGTCATAGCGGTGAGCACGTCCACGTTGAAGGTGAAGAAAAACAGCCGCTCTTTCTCCTGATGGTTGAGACCGTGCTGGCGCATGGCCCACTGTTCCATAAGCGTTGCCGCAGGCGCGTCTGCCCGTACCCTGTCGTGGTGATGTTCCAGCGCGCGGGCTTTGAGATTGAACGACAGATTATGCGGCATGTGGAGCGGTTGATCGATGCGTGCCGCCTCACCGCGCAGTTTAGACAGAACCTCGTCATCATAGAGCCGCACCTCGCCGTTTACCGCTTTGGGTAGCCCGCGTGCGTCAGGTTCCGGGGCTGGCTCACCGCAGTAAGGGCACACGGATAGGTGCGCGCGGTAACTGTCCAGGCAGTCAGGGTTGAGGCACATTCGCTCAGGTATACCACCTCCACCTTTCTTGTCGCGACCTTCCAGTGACCACGCGTGCGGCTTGTCCGGTGGTCCCATGTGCCGGTAGAGGTTGCCAACGTGGTCAATAACGATAGCGCGGGGTTTTGTGCTGTTGGCGATGACCCAGCGGCGTTGCTCAACGGTGAGTGTTTCCATTGCTCCATGTAGGCCGGGTCTATCATGAGGCGTAACACGCGGCCCCACTGCTGCACAAACAGACTGTATGACTGCGTAGGGCGCGCGAACACCACCACCTCAATAGCCGGTAAGTCGAAACCCTCTCCCAGGATATCAACGGACACCAGTTGCAGGAAGTCGCGCGCAGCAAAGCGTTTAAGCAGCGACTGGCGCAGCGCAGCAGGTGTTTTACCACTCAGCACCTCAGCGGTGACACCCTGACGCCGGAACTCGTCGGCAATCTTGCCAGCGTGATCAATATCCACTGCAAACGTGACGCCCAGTTTACCCGATGCGTGTTTGAGGTAGGTCTGCACCACATCGCCGGTAATGCCAGGGTTATCCTTGAAATACTGGCTCAGTTCGGTAGCTTTATAATCTCGCGTTGTCTCGCTGACCCCGTTGTGAGATTTCATATAACTATCGAAATCGCCCATCGCTTTGGCGTCGCCGACGTAGCTGTAATCGGTGAGGTAACATTCGTCGATCAGCTGACGCATGGGGATAGACAACACCAGCTTATCGAACACGCCAGCGGCGGTACGCCCCAGACCAGCACCATCGGTGCGCTCAGTCGCGGTCACACCCAGCCCACGTGCGTTAGGAACAGCGACCGTGCTTTACCCCATTTGTTAGAGCGCAGAACGTGGTGCGCTTCGTCCATCATCACCAGTTGCACGTCGTCCATCCGTGTTTCGTGCTTATGGCGTATCAACGTATCGACACCGGCAACCGTCCATTTGGCGTTAGCGTCAACCCAGCGCCTGCCGGTTTTCTTAACGTGTTCCTGCTGGATATTGCGGCGCGTCTCGTTGCTACATATAAGGCGGTGAACGATACCCTGTTCTGCCAGCGCCATGCTGATTTGGCCGATCAGTTCTCGGCGGTGCGCGATAGCCACGCCGGTCGGGAAATGTTCCGCTACGGCGCCCATAGTTTTGGTTTTACCGGCCCCTGTCGGTGCAACGGCCAGTACGTTAATGACGTTGATCCTGCCACGCCGCAAAAATCTCGTTGAACAGCATCCCGGTAATAGCGCAGGGTTGGTTTCATTCAGGGTGCACCATTGCCGATGTGAGATTTCCCTGATAGGTCAGGCGCTGCAGTTTGTCATACACCATCACCTGACCCCAGTCACCTTTACGCTGACTACCGTGGAAAACCAGGCTGATCCCCTTCCCGCACTGGTAAACGGCAAGCAGGCTCTCATCTTCGTTTTTAATTGCCACCCCATCGTGACAGATAAACTGGGGGCTGTTGAATGCTGACCAGGTAGCGTCGTGCATGCAGATCTGACCGTTCATATTGAACTTATCGGCGGTGTAATCCATGCAGCGGTCGGTGCTGTGGGAAAACATCATAAAGAACATGGCGGCAAAGGAAGTCATGGGGTAATCCTCAATTGTTGGTTGTGTGGCATAATCTAAACACGTTTTCACCTCTTTGCAAATTGTTTGATTGTCTTCTTTGCAAACGGGCGCTATGATGCATCGTGACTATCAAAAATCAGGGCTTTCCTATGTTAAAAGATCTGCTTGACGCGGCTGGCGTCCCTTACTCCGAACATGGCTTCACCCTCGACGGTACGTTTTATTCGCGGGTTCCAAGCACCCTATCACCCGATCCGGTACTCATGCGCGACGCGCTAACCCACTCAGTATTCTGGTTACTCGCCTGGGATTCTTTTGGTAACGCATCATACTCGCCTTGCGAATTCGGCTTTTTGAGCGAGGAACATTTAGTGATTTCAGTTAAGGATGTGCGCCCTCTATGTGACAGGGAAGGTCGCATCCTTAATGGTGTTGTAGGTTATCATGACCGTCGTATCCTTAACCGCCTGCGCGCTAAGGAACTGCTGAAATGAGGGAACATTTAGGCGGGATGACTGCCGTCAATCAATGGTTCGTCTGGCTTCTCCAGTGGAACCCCAGCGCAGGTAAATATGAAAAGCGCCCCTGGTCTGTTGCCACCAATGAAGTGATGGACGCCCAATCACCGGCTAACTGGATGTCATTCGACTTGTGCGATCAGTGGGTGCGCCACCTGCGGACCAGCACCAGTGCTGAGGGGATTACCTATACACACGGATTCATGTTTACCCGTGGGTGCGGTTACTGGTTTTTTGACGCTGACAGCGCGGTTGAGAATGGGCAGTTTACCGGTGAAATCCATAATACGCTGCTAACACATCTGGCAGGTGCCGCGTTTGAGTGGTCGTCATCGAACCGTGGTTATCACCTGTTTGGTCGCGGCAACCTTATTGATCACGCGCGGCGCATCCCTAAGAGTGTCAAAGCACAGTATCCGTCAGTGCGTGACCTGGAACTCTACAGCGAACAGCGCGGCGTGGCGTTTGGTCTGTCAGGCCAGTTCACCGGTAATGCCGATACCGATCACTCACAGTTCATCAATTCCTGGCTCATCCCTACGTTGTTCCCAAAAGCCTCGGAAGATGCGCCGGAACACGACTCGACAACCTACGGTGACGCCCCGCGCGACCCGCGCTGGATTGGTCCACAGGATGATGACGAACTGCTGCGCCGTGCGATGCAAAGCCAGAGTGTGCAGTCAAAATTTGGCCGCGCCTCGACGTTCAAACAGCTGTGGGAAAGCGACCCCATCAACATGACGTACTATGAGGGTGAGTCAGAGATCGACCAGGCGCTGATAAGTCATTTTGCATTCTGGACAGGTCGCAACCCGGCGCGCACTGAGCGACTGATGATGCGATCACCGCGCGTGCGCGATAAGTGGTCTGAACGTCGCGGCGATTTCACCTGGCTGCAGCACTCTATCCTTGAACAATTCAAGCACCATACCAACGTCTGTATTGACCATGTGGAACCGGCGCCGGCCGATAAGCCACAGGTTAATGAGGTGACGGCGGCCGCAGATGTTGAAGGTAAAAAGCATTTTGAAGGTAGCTTTATCGACTATCAGGGTCTGTCTACCTATTTTAAAGGGTGCGTTTATGTCACCGCCGACCACGCGGTTTATACACCCGGTGCCGACGGAACGTTTCGCCTGCTCAAACCCGAACAGTTTGAGGCGACCATGAGTCAGGGGCGCACCTTTGTACTGGGGAAAGATAACGAGGCGACGACCAAAAAAGCCTGGGATGCTTTTCTCAAAAATACAGCTATCGAACCGCCTCGCGTATCAGCCACCTGCATCCGTCCGGAACTCCCCACCGGTGATATCATTACCGACGAGAACAGCAGCGAGCGCCTGATTAACATCTGGCGCGCACCGGTTGTGCGTCGCGTTGAAGGTGACCCGGCGTGGTTCCTTGATCTGGTAAATCGTCTGCTGCCCGACCAGCGTGATCAGCGCATCCTGCTATCATACATGGCGGCCATTGTCCAAAACCCGGGTGTGAAATTCCGCTGGTGTCCGGTACTGCAGGGGACCAAAGGTAACGGCAAATCAACGGTTGCTGACATACTGGCCAACGCCGTTGGGCGTACTGCTGTCACCTCACCAACCAACCAGCAACTGACCGGTAAGTTTAACGGCTGGCAACTGGGTAAGATGCTGGCGCGCGTTGATGATGGTGAAGTGGGTGAGCGTGCAATGCTGACGTTGCGTCCGATGATCACGGACCAGTGGTCGAACATCGAGGCAAAAGGGAAAGAGATACAGACGGTTCGCACGTTCATGAATTTCTTTTTCACCATGAACGCCCTCAACGGTATTCACCGCGATGACGACGAGCGCCGTTTTGCGATCTTCTTTACCGCGCAGCAGGACGAGGCTGACGTTAAGAAATGGTTCCCCAGGACTATTTCACCAACCTGTACACCGGCTTTGCCAGTACGATGGTTACGCCATATGCGCCAACTTCCTGATGACCTATCAGATTGATCCTGAGTTTAATCCGGTTGTCATTGGACGCCCGCGCACCAGTTCTGAGGACCGCGTTAAGAGCGTCAATAAGTCACCGCTCATGCAGGTTCTTGAGGACAACATCAGCGAGGGGATGACCGGTACCAAAGAAGGTTGGTTGTCACTGACCGCGGTTAAAAAGATTCTGGCCAGTGCGCGCGCCAACGTCCCACGTCACGAACTGTTGTCAGCTCTCGATAAACTGGGTTACCTGCAGATACCAGCGCTGGGTCAGTATTCCCGCGTTAACAAAGCGTGCGTATGCGACGACAACAGCCGACCTGTCCTGTACGCCCATCGTGATCACCCTGTCCACACCGCCAGTTATACACCGGCGCAGATTGCTGACTGGTATTGCCGCGACCAGTCAAACTTTGCAATGCCTGGTGCCCTTCTCCCGCAGGTATGAAAAAAGCCCCTGGTGACTAATCAGGGGCTTTCTCAACACATCAGACAGAGACATCAACATCAAGGCAGTCAAATATTAGCCTGTTTACTCTTTGCGGTCAATTCGCGCCTTTTACTGTGATACCACGCTGTCACCTTAGCGGTCGTGACTTCAAATTTAGCGGCAATATCTTTCCATGGCATACCCTCTGCACGCAGCCCTGCGATCAGCTCATAATCGGCAGGATCCCATTTCTGATAAATACGCGCCAGGCTGATCCCATTCTTCTGCGCAATATCGTACACCGTAGCTGGAGCAAGCCTGCACGCTCTGGCAATATCGCCCACCTCGTCAACACCGGCCATGCGCCTGATAATCGCCAACTGTTCGTCACGGGTCAGGGTACCGGTCAGTTTATCCAGCTTGCGGTTACGTCGGCGCATAGCCACCTTGCAGACGTCAGCGCGCTTGTCGGGACTACCGGTATCAAAGGCAAAGTCGGTCGCAGGGTGGCTCACATGACACACAGGGCACCACTTGCTACGCTTCGCCGTTGTGGTCAACTGCAGGATGGCATTATCAACATCAGGCACTATCGAACCGTGCGCCTGCCTTATCGCCGTGCGCAGCTTCTCAGCCTCTTTGACGTTAAGCATCTGTCACCCCGTTCAGGCGTTTGACTTCAGCTATTGCGTCTATCCACCCATCGCGATAGTTACCCGCTAACGAGTTACTGTGGAATTGGCATAGCGCCTCTTTATTGGATATTGCATCTGGCAGATTCAGCGCTGGCACTGGTGGTGCGGTGTAGAATTTTGTGCCAACCGGCATTCTGCGCATTTTAGTTCTGCCTGATACTTCCTTGTACCCTTTGTCGATACCTAGCGTCCCATCCAGTACGGTTGACGCTGGCATTTCCA
The DNA here is from genome assembly GCA_021527575.1 of Ensete glaucum. Lineage (NCBI taxonomy): Eukaryota > Viridiplantae > Streptophyta > Magnoliopsida > Zingiberales > Musaceae > Ensete > Ensete glaucum. The sequence goes on from JAHSUZ010000042.1 coordinate 38,153, forward strand.
CTACCTCACCAACTGCCTCAGCCGTCAGCGCTGTGGTGATTTGCGCACGAAGTAAAACACCCATATGGGTTTCAAGGGAACTTTTGGTCGCGGTTGACTTTTGCCCAACATAAAGTTGGACAGCTTTTATAATGTTCAGGCATTTCGTAATTTGTTCTGCGCGCTGCGTATCTGTCAGCGCCGGCATTTCATATTTCATTTTAGGGGTCCTCAGAATGAAAAAGCTACCCGTACAGAGTAGCTCCATTTTAACCCGGTTGCAAATTGTTCAACGCTCAATCACCCGATAGGCAACTATGTCACACAGGCTGGAATCGTGTGTCCACGTAAAGCAACTGGCGGGCGCCTCTCGCTATCCGTATCGCGATATTTCACATCGACCGTTATGGCGCCCCTGACTGGGCATTTACCGCCATCCCACTCAATCCAACCATCATTATCAGCCGGTGGTGGCAACGGATACATTGCCGCTGTCTCGCCGCGCGGAAATCCCATCTGACTCATGGTTTTGTCATAGTCGTTGATCACGCGGGTCAGCAATTCGCGCAACGCCTTAATCTCGTCATCTTTGGTCATTGGACACCCCAGAAGCATACGCAGACGGCTAACCATAGCCAACACGCCCAAGCAGGTACGGACGGTGCAAATATGAGGAACAGCAGAACTAACCAGCGCATGATGCTTTCCCGTGGTCGAATGCTTCCAGAATTAATGCCAGCAGCAGGCAGACAACTGATGTCAGCCATGAATCCGGCACGTCAAATAAACCCAGCGTGGCAAATATCGCGCCCGCTGACATCAGATAATATTTCATTTACCAAATGCCCATTAACATTGCGACTGAAATACCAAACAGACCACATGCCGATATTAAATCAACAGGGTTCTGAATAAGTGCGAACCATGATACCAGCATCATGAACTGTTTCATTCCTCGCACCACCATTCGACGGTGTGTTGATGGTCGCCGTTCTCGTCTTTCCGTATCGAAAATACCGTTTCCTAATTTGGCTCGATATTCACTCCCGTCTGCGGTAACAACACGGTGGTAGTCGTAATCCCCCGGCAACTTATCGTCAACATGGTACCAGCGCTTTGCCAGCGTCAACTCATGGTAGCGGAACATGAAGGCGCTACAGGCGGCTTCAGGACGCAGGGGCGTGATCATCTTTGCAAGCGGTTCGACACCCTCCAGACACGGCCACGGGGTGCCGTCATCCATACCAAAGTCGCGGCGTTCGGTCGCCAGCATCACCATATCAGCACGCTTCACATCAGCGGACATACGTAGCGGTAGTTTAAACTGCGTGCGCAGCGCCCGCTCTACGCGTCTCTCGATACCCGATAGCTGGGCAACAAGGATTTCAGAGGTGCATTGACGTCACCCACGTACGCCTCATGTGCATCGTGCATCAGCGCTTCTAGTGCCAGGTGCTCAGGCACAATCTGGCTGGCGATGACGCTGTGCTGCGCCACGCTGTAAAACTGTCCCAGATGGCCGGTGAAACGGCAGATATTAGAAAGCGCCTGCGCGATATCTTTAATATCAAAATCACGCGGGTCATTATAATTAAAATGCTTGCCGGTATAGGTGTTAATCCAGGTCATATTACATCCCCTGCTGTTTAGCGATAATTTCAAAAAGGGTTTCGATCAGACTTTCATACAGCACTGGTTTACCGTCATCGCTGTAAAGCGCGAATGTTTTAAATGATGACACGCGTTTGAAGTTGCATGTAACTTCGCAATTATCAGAGGTGACACAAATATTATCGGGCACCTGTAATGACTGTAACGGGAACACGTGCCCATTTAAGATACCTGCGTCTGCACGGTCGGTGATAATGATCCCCATTTATGTTTGGGTTCCTCAGTTTCCTGTGTCACGTTGACGCGGACACCGTGGGGTGTAAGCGACTGGTTATATTTTCAACCTGTTCGGCTACCCAATCAGGTGATGTGTTAGTGTGACGATAAACAGGCAGGTTATCCACCGTCGTCATGTCAGTTTTAACGGGCCAGAAAATACCACCCAGATGTTCCAGTTCTGCCGTGCCGTGACCAGATGTGTCGATTAACAATACCTTTGTCATGATTTAACCTATCTGCAAATTCTCTAGTTAAAAAAGACCCCGCAACGCAAAATGTTCTCAGGACGCGTGCGGGGTTCCTATACCCTTCCATCTGAAATTAACTCTAATGCAAAATCAGATAGCAATCAAGTTGTTTTCCGGTACCGGGATGCATAAATTTACCCACTGGTACGGCGTGCGCTCGGCGGGATACCACTGGCCACTTTTGTTATCAAACACCGGCGGCTCGTCTCCCCAAACACCATCACGTTTCCCCAGCGATCGATGGCCTGCCAGCGCGCCCAGTCAGGCTTTGGTTTGAGACCCACGTAGCCGGTGATCACGCGATAAACTTCGCTTGCTTAACGGCGTAGAAGTCATCTGGTGCGCCATCATCACCCCACGTATCTGTCTGCTCGTTGTACACTTCCAGATTCCCCTTGTTCCAGCGCAACAGGCTGGCGTAAGGTTTATTGAAGTTATACCAGACGGCGACGAACTGACCTGACGCTGGCATATCATCCAGCAGCACAAACTCATTTTTGTCGCCCATGATTATACCTGACCCTTAGTGATTGCACAGTAACGGATCCACGCGGCTTTAGCTGCCTGGCCGTGGCGCTTGTATTTCTTTTTGCGGAACACCCATTTGCCTTTGGGCTCCTGGTAAACACAACTGGTCAGATAGTCCGGCCAGCTACCCAGTTCAAAGCCAGTTGTCGTGCTCACATCCAGACCCTCACGCTGATAGACCTCGTCGCGTAGCGCCTTAATTTCTTCCTGTTGCATAAAATTTCCTGTATTTCAGTGGTGAAATGTCAAATTGCTTACGAAAGGCGCGGGTGAAACACGACAGTTCAGAATAGCCCGCATCCAGCGCAATGCGTGTCAGGTCGTGGTCAGTATTGCGCAGCGCTGACGATGCAATATCCATCCGCAGGCTACGCATAAAGTCGCCCAGTTTATGGCCGGTGACGCGGGTGAATTCGCGTTGCAGGTGCCAGCGAGAATAGCCTGACCGCTCGGTTACCTGCTCGTTAGTCAGACGATCGCCGGCCTGGGTGCGCTCAATGATCCACGCCACCAGTTCCTTGATGATGTCTCGCTGCATCAGCTCACCAGCCAGTAGGTGTGGTCAGGGTTGATGACAATGGTACGGTCTCCCAGACTGTTGGAGACGCGCACTGCCCGGATGCATTCGGTCAGCAGCCGATCGTATTCTTCACGACAGTCTGCCAGCCCCAGCAGCGCCATACGCATGGCGGCCGATACCTCGATTCGTGTTTCACTTGATACAAGTCGTGTCATTTTATTCACCAGTTATAAAGTGGTCGAACAGTGTATTTTTCGCCACTGTTGTCATTGAGTGTCCGTACTTCCTCATCAAGCGAGGATTTGTCAGTTGATACGCAAAACTCTGACATGTAGGGCTTTCCGTCCGAGTCGAAAATGGCATACATGACGGGTTCCTTTTCAAACTGGCTGTTTCGACCATCAACGTGCTTCTGGACAAATTGAATAGCCAGATCCAAGTCACTTGGGTAGGACCCCGGCTGTCGGGTAGCACCACTAGGGCCCAGTTTAAAAGCCAGATCAATAAGATCGCTAATTTTGTCAGTCATCTTATTCACCCCATACCAGATAGTGTTTGTGGTCCAGCGGGTCACGCTCGATGCGCGCCGGTCCGTTGATGTCCAGCATTTGTGCCAGACCTCGGTGAACTCTTTCAGTTGCTCAATAGCGCCGTTGGTTGCGCTCACCACCTCAGCAGCCGTGCGACTCCGTGGTCATGTTGTAAAGCATGGTTACGCCCTGAGCCACGGTGCGCTCCAGTTCGGTGACGGTATCGGCGTCACCCGCCGACAGTTTCAGCCGCATATTTCCACCTTGATAGTGTCGCCATCGTGCAGGGTGATGATTTTCTTTCCTTCCGATACCCAGCACCTTGCGGAATGCGTCAATTAGCGCCTGACCCATCATCACACATTTGATCACGCGTGCCATCTGCGACGCTGTCAGTTCAACCACCTTATTTTTAGGTTTGGCGCGCAGGTACTTTTACCGTTCCATATATCGATGCGAGCACCTTCGCTTTTAGCATTGTGTTTTTGGTGAGCGTATCGATCACACCCCCGTAACCGTTCAACTGCTTGACAAGTAAGTCCGCAATTTCAATATCCGTCACCCGGTACCAGTGCATGGTGATATCAGGATAACCTTTAATCTTACTGTCAGGTGCCAGTGTGCCAGTAGCAAACCCCAGTGTTACGCGAACAGATGATGGCTGCAGGTTATAAAAGTTTGCCAGTTCAATAATCATTGAGTCATGGTCAGGCCAGATTTTGGTGGTGTGCTGAGGGGTCAGTTGTTTCTCAACCATCAGAGGGGATCGAATGTGCCAGAGGCACCCCGCCACCCGCACCGATCACACCGGAAGATGACCGCCGCCACAACGTGCCACACGCTGGGCTACCCAGCTATAGCCGTTGGTGTCATCGTAATTAATAAGAATGCTGCGTGACGGTACATCATATTTACCGCTCAGGTAGTGAGCCATACGCTCTTTGGCTGCGGTGATTAAGATGTCACGATTCTCAATCAGTTCGCCCATATAGCGCGTTTCTTCGGGTGTAAATTTTTGCATAGGAGAAATACCTTTAGTGATTCACCAGTTACTGAAAGTTTGTCGTCAACCCACAGTACAACTGCTGTGCTACGACGGATGGAATACTTGAGCCGTGGAATTTAATGCTTCACGCATTTTCCGCTGGTTGTTGCCGTTAACAGCACGTCTGCAGACCTCAATATCTACAGCGTCAAGCGGATAGGTCACTGTCATGATGTGTTGCCTTATTGGTACGTTATGATGACCGGTTGCCCATATTGATCACGGTCTAATTTACCCTCGATGCCCAGTTCACGCATGGCGTTGCGCAGGCCCGATAGTGGCATGCCGCGCATTGCAATGGCCCGCTGAAGATGGCCACCATCTGCTCAGGTGCCAGCAGAGTCATAGTAACACTGTTTTTACGTGCTTGCAAATTGTTGGCTCTGGTAGCAACCCCGCCATAAAAGTAACCCCGCCGGATTCAGCAGGTCGTAACCAACGCGCAAACGTGTCAGGTTGAAACCCAGTTCGGCCACAATGTCCATCAGTTCAGCCGTGGCTATCAGATCGAACGCAATTTCCTGCATCCAGCGGCCGGTGAGGTGTGTCTGCTTTTCAATGAGCGGTGCCAGCGCAGAAAATTCCGTTTCGGTTAAGTGGTGCATCTTTTAACGGTCGGCTCAGGGTGCAGCATTCCGCCTCGTCACCCTCACAGTAAAACCAGTCCGACCGCTTGCCCTTGCGCACAATCGCTGAATAGGCAGGGTCGAAACCGTTCATCAACAGAATGCTGTCAACGATGGCGTGACTACCCCGCGCAGTTTCCATGAGTTGAATTCTTCCGCAGGTTGTGGGCAGCCCTGATTTGCACAACCAGTGCAATGAGCGTCTGGCATTCAGGTGCCGACAGTGCTTTTCTCATTTTGAGGTGCTCCGTAAACCATAGATGATCCCGTCAGGGGTGATGCGTGATCCCGAAGGGCGAAACCCGTATTTGCGCGCCAGCACCCTCAGGTGAAATGACGATGAACACTTAACCGTGGTAGCTGGCCAGTACTGCCGCTCTACCGTAGCGACCCTTCCGCTGACAGCAATTTTCGGTGGCAGATTAAGTTTACCGCAAAGGTAACCTGTGGTTTTGCGCTGTCGGCGTGGATCCCCATCGGCGACCGTGCTGCACGAATAAAATAAGCCCCTTTACTGAGGAACCCCAGCGAACAACACAAGGTAACCAGATTGATATTTTTGGCCACGCTGATTTTATCACGCTGCTTGCTGTCAAATTTAGCGACCTGTTCCCACTGCTCAGGCGTTAATTTAAGTCTCGCCATTACCAAAATCCTCTCACAAAACTTTTAGCGTTTTCAAACTGTAGCTAAAGCACTTTTGTAAGTCAATATTTAAACTATTAAATAATTAAAAGTTTACAATTTAACATTAAGAATCATTTCGCAGAATCAGTAATCCATCCAAAATTGGAGGTGCTGCTGTCATTTTGTGTTAACTTTGTGATGAGGGTAAACCCTTGTTTCTTTTACTTTTACTTTACTTTACTGAATAAAAAAACACAAAAGGGTAAGGTAGTACAGCAATACAACTATACTGCAACAAGGGTAAATTATTATTAAAAGGTAACCAATGCAAAAGGGGTAGTAGGGTATGGAACAAATCCATTTGGTTTGTGATTTTTTAGCGATTTCACAGAATCAGTAAAACCTAAATTAACTCGCCAAACCGTGGCCAACAACTCCAACAGTTAACCAACGCTAACAGCAGCAACCAACAGTGCTGGAGGTGATAGGACTATTCCTATAGGTATTCCCAGCGTCAGCCTCATGCGATAGACTGCACCCATCTGATAAATCTCAACGAGGCACCTGACGATGGCCGGTGGCTACAAGCTCAGTAAGCAGGAAAAAGAATTTGCCATCGCGCTGATGGAAATGGGCGACCAGGTAGCGGCCTACAAGATGGCCTACAGCAACAAGGTGATGCGTGGCCGCATGACCGACAACGCTGTGCAGATTGAAGCCGCCAGGATGATGAAACGCGCCAACGTGGTGTCGTTCATTCAGGACGTGCGCGGCGAAATGTCTGGCACAGCACTGGTTGACGTGCAGCAGTTGATCATCGACCTGGCGCAGATTGCCACCGTGGATATCAACGAAATCTGCCAGGTACGCCGGGAGTGCTGCCGCTACTGCTGGGGCAAGTACCACATGTACGAATGGGCACCATGGGAGTATGAGGAAGCCCTGAGCAAATGGGAGCACGATTTAGACATGTGGGCACTGTGTGGCAGCAAGCCGGCCGATCGCCCCGCAGAACCGCTCTCAGGTGGCGAAACATGGCACCCTCACCGCGACCCTAATCCCAACTGCCCGCGCTGCTACGGCGATGGTGTGATGAACACCTGGATTAACGACAGCCGCAAGTTATCGCCGGCCGCCCGCAAACTGTTCGATGGTTGGGAGTACGACAAGAACGGCAATCTTAAAATCATCCTGAAAAGCCAGGCAGAGGCCCAGAATAAACTGCTGCGCATCTTCGGCGCATGGAACCCTACAGCTAACGCCAAACCTGGCGACATCCGGAACGCGGCCGACAAGGTGGACGAGACCAACGGGATCACAATAAACCTTATCGACTCGCCAGATGCCTGATATCAAGTTTCTGAAATTCCACGAAGGGCAGAAGGCCATCTATCGTGACCACAGCAAACGCAAGGTGATACGCGCCGGACGTCGTTTCGGCAAAACCACCATGCTGGAACAGTGCGCCGGTAACTGGGGTGCCAGAGGCCGTAAGGTTGGCTGGTTTGCCCCGTCGCACAAAATCATGCTGCCGACCTTCAAGGGTATCCGGCAGATGATGTCACCCATAATCAAGCACTCCAGCAAGACTGACGGCATCATCGAACTGGTGACCGGTGGCAGCATTGAATTCTGGACGCTGGATAACGAGGACGCCGGACGCTCGCGTAAATACCATAACGTCATCGTTGACGAGGCCAGCCCGGTCAAGAAGGGGCTGAAAGAGATCTGGGAGCAGGCGATAGAGCCAACGCTGCTGGACTTTGACGGTGACGCCATCTTTGCCGGTACGCCAAAGGGTATCGACGACGAGAACTTTTCTATCAAATCTGCACCGACAAATCCAAAGGCTTCACCGAATTCCATACGCCAACGACCGCCAACCCAACGATAAGTCAGGCGGCGTTTGAGCGTATCGTGCAGGGTAAGCCAGAACTGGTGGTACAGCAGGAATACCGCGCTGAATTCGTAGACTGGCGCGGGATGAACTTCTTCAAACTGCCGTGGTTCATGGATGACGAAATGCGCCCGTTACCGTTCCCGGCTCACTGCAACACGGTGTTTGCGGTGATGGACTGCGCGGCAAAGGGCGGCGTGGCCAACGATGGCAGCGGCATAGTCTGGTTCAGCCTTGAGAACCTGCCGGAACCGCACCTTGTCATCCTTGACTGGGAAATCCAGCAGATTGACGGCCTCTACCTGATTGATCAGTTGCCGCTTTACCTGCAGCGCACTGAGGAACTGGCGCGCATCTGCAAGGCCCGTAACGGGTCAATGGGTGTTCACATCGAGGACAAGTCAACCGGTACCGTGCTGCTGCAGAAGGGTGCCAAAGAGCGCTGGAATGTCCACGCGGTAGACAGTGAACTGACAGCGCTGGGCAAGGAGGAACGTGCCATCAACATTTCTGGCCACGTGGCGTCAGGCAAGGTGAAAATCAGCAAATATGCGTACGACAAGGTGACCATCTACAAAGACCAGTCGAAAAACCATTTCTTACACCAGGTGTTACAGTTCATAATCGGCGAGAAGGATCAGGCAGATGACCTGTTCGACTGTTTAAACTACGGCGTTGCTCTGGCGCTCGGAAACTCTGACGGATACTAAATCATGTTCAACATTGAAAACGACGTAAGCGACGACAACGCGCCAGGGTGGGCAAAGACTGCGCTGGCACAGATGCTGGAAGGTGACGACATCGAACCGGGCAGCGACGCCAGTTACGGTCTGTGCAAACTGATTTACCTGTATCACCCGCTGGGCGCCAAAATGGTTGACCGCCCGGTGAAGATGGCCATGTATGAGCCGCGTACGGTGCAGGTGCAGTCGCCGGTGCGCAACTGGCTGACGCCTTTGAGCGTGAGTGGAAAGCGATCCGCGCCGATGCCTACATTGCCAACGTGGCGCGCCGTGCACGCATCTACGGGGTGGCATCAATCTCAATGCTGGTGAACGGTCAGAAGACCAACGATGCGCTGGATTTCACAACGCTGGCCGGTGCCGCGATCACTTTCAACGTGCTGGACCCGCTGAACACGGCTGGCTCAATCGTTCTCAACCAGGACCCGAACGCCAGCGACTTCCAGAAAGTGTCGGCACTCACCGTTAACTCGCAGCCTTACCACTCGTCGCGGTATTGCGTCGTGATGAACGAGGACCCGATTTACCGGCGTATAACGGCGCGGCCTTTGGCTTTAACGGCCGTTCGGCGTATCAGCGCGCCCTGTTCCCGCTCAAATCCTACATTCAGGTGATGCGCTCGGATAACATGGTGGCGCGTAAGGCGGGCCTGATTATCGCCAAAATGAAGAACATAGGCAGCGCCATACAGAACAAAATCCAGCAGGCTGCCAGCGCCATTAAGCGCATTATGCTGCGTCAGGGCGGTACCGGCGACGTGCTGCAGATTGGCCCGGACGATGTGATTGAATCGCTGAACCTGCAGAACCTCGATAAGACGCTGGACACCGCCCGCAACCACATCATTGCCGACATCGCCAGCGCCTGCGACATGCCCGCCATCATCATGAACAGCGAGACGTTCACCAAAGGTTTCGGTGAGGGTACAGAGGACGCCAAAGCGGTGGCCGTGTACATCGATGATGTGCGCCGCTGGCTGGAACCGCTGTATCAGTTCTTTATCCGCATCGTGCAGTACCGCGCCTGGGATGAAACATTCTTCGCTAACCTGCGCGTTGAGATCCCAGAACTGGAGGGCAACTGGGCGAGCAACTTCGCTGAGTGGCAGCGCACGTTTGATTACGTCTGGCCGTCGTCACTGAAAGAGCCAGAGAGCGAAAAAGTTAAAGTCGATGAGACCCGCGCCAAAACGGTGGTGAGTGTCGGTGAGTTGCTTCTGGCCCAGTTCAGCGCCGACCCAACCAACCGCGCCAACGTCATCATGTGGATGGCCGAAAACATGAACATGAACGAACGCATGTTTGCCAGCCGCCTCGATATCGACGGTGAAAAACTGATGGAATACCAGCCGCCCGCGCCACCAACAATGAACAGTGGTGAGCCAGACGTACCTGAACTGGAGACCTACTGATGCAAAATACACCGCGCGATTGGACAGAAGATTCGAAACATGAAAACGGTAACTATCAGTGCCGGTGCATAAATTGCGGTCACCTTTTCATCGGTCATAAACGGCGTGTGATGTGTCGCCTGTGTACACCTGTTGAAAGCAAGGTGCTGAAAAATGCGTAACGTTATTCTGTGGTATTTGTGCGACCGCTGGTATCTCAAAGACTGGTTAACGCGGTTTGGCTTCCCGGGACCAGAGGTTGTCAGTCGCCGCGATTTTCTCAACCTTCGTGACGCGATGATCCGCAACAACGCATACGGTGCCCGCCACAACCGCTGGATACGAAACGACATGATTGGTTTGTTCCAGCGTGCTTACCGACTGAGGTTCCCGACCGATGAATAACTTTGCGCAGACGGTACGCGATGCCGTCCGTTTCTACCTCAAGAACGGGTATACCAGCACCACAGAGTTTAACGCGTGGATGGCGGCCATACGCGTCGCAGCAGGCCACAAGACGAACAGTGAGACCGAACTGGCATCACAGGTCACCCGCATGCTGGAACGCGACTACAAGCACTCTACAGGTGCTCAGATATTCAAGCGTCACCGGATTTCCAGCGTCAGTATCGAGGCGTTGCGACCTGATATGCGCCGGGAACTCGATCGCCGCATCGTGGCGTCAGTGAGCCTGATTAAGCTAAACCGCCAGAAGGCCATAGACACCACCCTGAGCCGCTTTGCGGGCTGGGCAACCTCTATCCCGCCTGATGCCGTCCAGCAGTCTCAGAGTGTCGTAGCGGTCGCTCAGCACATCCAGAAAACGGCCGTTCAACTGGACTATGAAGCGCGGCGCGTTGCCATCGACCGTGGTCGCAAGATGATCCGCAATATCGATGCGGTGATAGCCACGCAGAACGAAGCCATCGCAATGGAGTGGCACAGTCACTGGCGCAAGCCCGGTTATGATTACCGGGTGGATCACAAAGAGCGCGACGAGTTGATTTATCTTATCCGTGGTAGCTGGGCAGATAAGCAGGGTCTGGTTAAGCCGGGACCACCGGCTATCTGGATGAGATAACGCAGCCTGCAGAGGAACCTTTTTGCCAGTGCTACGGAACGTACATCTATCGCGTTAACCGACTTCCCGCTAATATGCTAACTGATAAAGCCCTTGCAATGAGAAAAGTGTGATTTTGTGATGGGTTTGTGAGACTTTTGTGAGAGGGTTAACTCTTTGTTTTACTTACTCTTTTTACTTCTTTATTCCAAAAACATAAAAAAGTAAGGTATTCTAAGAGTCATTTAAAGGTTTTGTAAAAGTATAGGGTTATTAATAGTTCACCTAAAACATTACAAAACGTCCAAATAGCGCCAGAACAACGGCACCGTGTGTTTGTGTTTTTGTGAGAGGTTAGCCGCGTGAATATCTTTGCAGCGGGCATACTGTTCCGTAAGGGACGAAAGATTTTCCTGGTACAGCGCGCTGACGATCAGACATGGGCGGTGCCGTGCGGTAACATTGAAGCCGGAGAATTACCCCGTGATGCAGCGGGGCGGGAAGTACGCGAGGAAGTGGGATTCAACTGGGATTACCTGTTAACCCCTACTCACTGCACAACGGGTATCTGACATACCGGCAGAGTGCAAAGAGGAATTTACCCGCAACTTGATGGCACCGAGTGTCTGGCGGCTGGTTGGTTTGACCTTGACGAACTTCCCGACTCGTTGCACCGGACTCATCCTGTCGCTGGGTCATGCCCCGCTGACGGAAAAAGACACCGCCGAATACATTGCCGACGGTACGCTGACAAGCCCGCAGTTTTTCCGAAACATGTTCCTGTGGGCAATCCGCGTCAGCGGCACCGGCGTTACCTGGCGCAGCGCTGATAACTCGTTCACCTACCGCAACCCGGCCGATTACCTGACACCGGAGTTTCTGGAGCGTATTGCAGGAACGCCGGTCATCATGGACCACCCGGAAAAGAACACCCTTGATTCCGACGAGTTTGATAATCGTGTCATCGGTACGCTGGGCAGCACGAATTACGTTGTAGGTGATGAGGCGTGGTCAATTGCCCGAATCTACAACATGCAGGCAGCGGCTCTCATGTTCGACAAACAATTATCAACGTCACCAACTGTTTGCTTAGACATTGGTCGCAGTGATAAGATTCTTGTTGATGGTGAGCCGTTACTAGTGGAGGATTCCCCGGTACTGCTCGACCACGTTGCAATCTGTGGTGTGGGCGTCTGGGATAAACAGGCCGATCCAACCGGTGTTAAAACCGACTCACTGAAAGAGGTTCCAGCAATGGACGAGGAAAAGATTAAGCAATTCGTTGCGGACTGTGTTGGTGCGGCACTTGCCAAAGCCGACGAAGACCGACGCGCCCGTGAAGATGCGGAAAAAGCGGACGCTGAGGCGAAAGCCAAAGCCGACGAAGATGACAAGAGAAAAGGCTGACGCAGAAGATGACGAAGCCAAAAAGCGGACGCTGAAAGCGATCTGAAACGTCGAAGACGAAGCGAAAGGCGAGGATGACAAGCTGGAGCGCGAGCGCAAAGAGCGTGAGAAAGCCGATGCTGATGAGAAAGCCGAAAAAGCCGATGCTGAACTTAAAGCAATGCGTGCTGAAATCGCAGCCCTCAAAGGCCGCATTCCGGTTGAACTCAGCGACGCCGATCGTAACGCTGTTTCCGATGCCGTTGTTAAGGCTGACAGTGTGTTTGCTGCCTTCGGGGAGCGCGCGCCTGTTGCGCTGAGTGGTGAAAATGCTCGCGGTTATCGTACCCGTGTGCTGAACAGCCTCAAGAAACACTCCGCTACCTTCCAGGGTACCGACATTGGCGCTATCGCCGATTCTGCAACCCTCGATGTGGTAGAAAAAACCATCTTTGCTGATGCACAAGCCGCAGCCCGCTCTGGCGATGCTGTTACCGGTGCGTTGCGCGAGGTGATCACACGCGACCGGGCTGGCCGTAACGTCAGTACTTTCGTGGGTGATATTGCTCAGACCTTCGCGCCGTTCTCAGTACCGGCTCGTCGTGTTGCCGTGTTCAACAACTAATCCGGAGCGCCCTTAAATGGCTGGTGTATCTATTAATCCGATGCAGACTACCAATGCCGCTGGCTTGTTTGGCATTAAGTCGCAGGGCTGGTATCAGGGTGTTGCCCTTGATGACCCAGCAACCCGCTATGCTCTGGCTGGCGGTTACGTTGCGTCAAGTGAGACTTTACCAATGTGGGGTGGCCTGGCCATTACCGAACTGGTGCCGGGTCTCGTTGCGCGTCCGGTTGGTTCGATCGTCAAGCGTGCAACCGCGCTGGGCAATCTGACCGGCTTCACCGTATTTAACCAAGCGAACAACGGCATTGTGACCTCACAATCAACCGTGCCAACGATGTCCAGCGATATGTCAGTGTCGTTCTATCGTCTGGGTTCACGTGCCCGCATCCCACTGCCAGTATCTGCCGCTGTTATTGCGCTGCAGGCTGACGGTCTGCCGGTTAACTATCCGCTGGTGTGGAACTTCACCGCCGGTGAGATTGACGTGTTCTCAACGATTTCGGCCGCTGCCGACTCTACCGCGCTGGCGTACAGTTCAACCACTGGTCTGGTTACAGCAACCACGGCGGCCGCATGGTCTGTCAGTCGGTTCCTTCGTCACCGTCAGCGGTGCTGAACCCGCGCAGTACAATGGCACCGTGCAGGTAACCTCTGTACCGTCAACTACCACGTTCACCTACGTTCCGGTTTCAACCCCGACTGCTGCCGCTACCACGCAGGGTTCAATCGGCGTGACCACCGAATCTGACGTTGTGCTGGATGTGCAAATCGGGTATCATGGAAGGCAACTGTAAGGTTGTTTCCTATGATGCAGACGACAACGAAGCGACCGCTGACCAATGGTAGCTGGCTCTGATCCGCATTTAAGGGCACTATAAATGGCCGGTATTACTCCCAGCTATGCACTTGTAAACCCGTCGTTGGTGCTTCCGATTTAATCGTGAACTACCAGCAGGCGTCAGGTGCATTTAACGCAATCGGCACCGGTAACCCGCGTGCTATGCTCGGTCCAATCGACCAGTACGTTTACATGCGTGCGCTCGATGTGCGTACTGATGTCACCGCGTCTCAGACCAACAACGGTAACGAAGTGCCGTCCGTTGCGTTTGATACCCGTATGATTTCAGTACCGACCTACCTGTATCGTGCACGTGCTATCTATGACCACCACGATATTAACCACGCTGCGGCATGGAACGCTGCCAGAGGCTAACCGCACGGGTATGCGTCAGGGTATCTTCCAGCAACTGCGTAACGGTCTGCTGTACGGTGTTAAACCGTCCGGTGGCGAAGGTCTGATGAACACCACTGGTGCAACTGAAGTAACGCTTCCAGCGGATACTGATGGCAACACCACGGTTGTAACCTACGATGCGGGCCAACTGGCAAGCTGGTTGCTGACTCAGATTCTGGCACTGCGCACCCGTACCATGCAGATGGGTCGCAAATGCCGTATCAACATCCTGGGTCCACAGCGTACGCTGGGTCAGATGGAAATGGTGAAAGTCGTTCAGTTGACCAGTTATCAGCGCCCTGGTGGCGGTGTTGCAACAGTGGCCGGTCAGATCAACGCGATTTCCGATGATGCCGACGTTGAAATCACCTGGTCATACGATGACACCCTGATTGGTGCTGGTGCAGGCGGTACGGATGCCGTGATCATCACCATGCCAGAACTGGACAATCCGCAGAATGGTGCGGCCATCAACACCAACGAATTTGCCAAGATTAGCCCGTCTACCTCAGCAACCAGCACCATGTTGGTTGATATGGTAGCACCGCGCGAAATCCCAACGCCAATTGCCGGTGGTGCGATCGATGTGCTGTCAGAAATGCGCTCAACCCCAGGCTGGGTTATCCGTCCGGAGGCAATTACCATCGCATCGCTTGCGTATGAGTAATTAATCCCTCTTGCAAAATTAAGGCCCGCTGGTTTATGATCGGCGGGCCTTTTCTTTATCACCCATCCACAAGGAACCATCATGAACCATTTGCATATCGTGACTTGCATTTCTAACCCGCTGGGTTGGGAGTCGCGCGCCCGTCTCTATTTTGACTTTGCAGCGCGAGTAGCCCGCGAGCATAACGCCACGTTGTGGACCGTTGAAGCCGCTCAGGGGATGCGTGCCCATCAGGTGACCGATGCCAACCATCCTAACCACCTGCAACTGCGCACCACCACCGAATTGTGGCATAAAGAGAACATGATGAACCTGATCATGTCTCGCCTGCCCAACGACGGTAACCCGGTGGCCTTTGTGGATGCTGATGTGATGTTCACCAACCCGAACTGGGTTAACGACACCATTGAGCAACTGCGCCACTATGACGTTGTGCAGATGTTCGGTGAGTGTATGGACATGAACAGCGATAACGAAAAATGTTCCTCAGACAACAAAGAGGGCATCGTTAAGCGCTATCTGAACGGTACGCCGGTCATTGTCGATAACGCAGACGGCTACGGCTTTAAACAGGGTGGTCATCCGGGTTATGCATGGGCATGGAACCGCAGCGCGTTGACCACGGTGGGCGGTCTGATTGATTTCTCAATGCTGGGTAGCGCAGACTGGCAGATGGCATGTGGCCTGCTGGGTAACATTGAAGACTCAGCCCGTTATGAGATCAGCGACGGTTACCGTAACGCGCTCAATGCGTGGGGTCGTCGCGCAGCGCGCCTGCGTCGCAACGTCGGTTACGTACCGGGCTTGGTGCTACACTACTGGCATGGTGCTAAATCTGACCGTGGTTATGAATGGCGCAACAAGATTTACACTGAAACACTGTTTGACCCCACTCAGGACCTGAGCCGCGACACTTACGGCTTGTACCAGTGGAACGACGACGGTACCGACCGTTATATCCAACTGCGCGACGGTCTGCGCGGATATTTCCGCAGCCGTAATGAGGATGCAAAATAATGACCAAGCTCTATGTTGCAAACACGACCAAAAAGCGTTTTGCGTTTGAGTTTCGCCGCCCTGAAACGGGCCGCATGCTTATGCGCAATATCGAGGCCGGGGCACAGTTAATGGTGCTGGATACCGATAACTTTGAGATTGATGCGATCATCAATCACTTCGGGCGCTACGGCATGATCGACGCTTCCAAAATTGACCAGTCGCAGGCATTTATCGGGCTGTGTTATGCTATTGACAAGCCGGTGAAACATAGCGTGCTGGTCAAGGCGTTGAAGGATAACGACAACCATCTGGACCGCGCAGGGCACGAACGCCGCAAGGTTCAACTGGCATCAACCGAGGACCAGTTGCGCCGCAACAAGCGCGAAACCGGCAACGGTTACCGCGGGATCTGGAGGTTGAAGTGGTTGAGCAACCGCCCGGATTCCAACAGAGAGTTGTTAGAGGAAACTCTGGCAACTGAACATGAAGAGAAGAAACCGAATAAGAGAAACAGCCGCAAATGATAACAGTCGCTGGATACATCACATTTTTACGTGACACTGTGGGGGTATCCAGCGATGATTTGCCGGATGATTCCCCGGATATTCTGACCACCTATAATGCTGCGCGCGGCTTAGTGCCGTGCCAGATTAACCGTTTTGCACCAGACCTTTATGACCTGACGGTCTATAACATGGGCATGTCGTTCCTGCTCAACTGGTCAAGCGCTACGTATTTCGCCAACATGCGCGAAAAACTCAAACTGAACAACTTCACCGCTGGCGTGGTAACCGCTGCCAGCGACGAAACAACCAGCACCACACTACTCACCCCCGATTACTTTAAAAACCTCAGCCTGATGGATTTGCAGATGCTTAAAGACCCATGGGGTCGCCAGGCGCTCATGTTTATGCAGCAACTGGGCGACCTGTGGGGTCTCACTCAGTGATACTGCATCTGGGTGTCTATGACATCAAGTACGAGGAAGACGGGAAAAGTACCGTAGAGGTGGCCACGGCTTTAGAGGAACGCTACGGTATCATGGCGGTATTCTTTGAGGTGAACGCCCAACGCATCGCTGACCTGATGGCGGCCGATATGCGAGACGCGCTGGAGGAATACGTGACTTATGGGCGCCTCACGCCAGCCTCGTCCCTCTTTGCAGGTGCCATGAGCCAGATACATGACCTGTTCGTTAAATTCATCATCACTGAGCAAATGAACGGTCGCGCCGGTATCCCGACACTGGCGGCAATGGAAGGCGTGCGCACACGCATGAAACTTAAAAAGGGAGCGCCGCGCGCATCGTTTGACGATACCGGCACCTATATGGCCGCCATGACCGCGTGGGTCACTGAGGTAATGAACAATGCCAGCAGCAAGTGAATTAGCCGGGGCAGCTACGGCACTAAACGCCGTCCTGACAGCAGGTCTCGATCAGGTAAGTAATTTCCAGCAGGTCACCTTTACGCAATATGTGCGCAAGGTATTGCCGCTGGATGGTTTCGTATTCTGGGTAAACAGCGCTCTGATTAATGACGATGGCGTGGCCACCACTAAAACTGTGGATGGTTACATGCACCTCAGCACCAGCACTATCCAGGACGAGACCGAACTCTATGACCGCAACAGCGTCATTTTCACCGCGCAGGAACCGATCGACGACTTTAATGAGGTTGGTGCTGCCACTTTGTGGATTGGTACCATGTACGGCGTACGATTCGCATTTAGCGAGCGTACAGGATTTAATGACCCCGCCGATCTCTATCACTATTGGGGGCACGCAATCTTTCCCCACATGGCTACACAGGTTATTGATAGCGCCGACGATCTCGATCTGACAAACCAGATTGTGTCATCCAGTTTACCCGTTTGGCTGGGGTTGGCAGAGGGTGCAGGATTGACGTTGTACCCGGCAATGCTGTCGGATCAGAACATCGACCCTGCGTACGCTACGGTACTGTGTGAAAACGCACAAAGCCTTGCGGCGGGCTATTACATGGACGTCAACAGTAATCAGTATCAGCTAACCAAAGAAACCGTTAAACTGTTCTTTACGGGGCTGAGAAATAACGCAATTCTGGATTTCATTCGATACGTAACTGAGTACACCATGGGTTCCAAAGCCGAGCTGGGCGTGATGAATATCCCGATCGTTCAGGATGAGCGGGTACCGCAGAACGAGTTGAATACGATTGCCCAGCGCAAAATTGTTGTGTTTGAGGTAAATTATTACCAGCAACGGACCCGTGATGTTGCATTACGCCTTATTACTGAGGCAATCCCCCAAATATTTACAGGTAAATGACAATGGCAATTGTAGATATCGAGGTATCTGTCACCACGCCACCAAAACCCAGTAACCTGTTAAAAACTGGCGTTTTGGTGTCGGTCGGTGGCACATCCCTGACAACCGGTACAAAGTCGTTACTGACGGCGTACTCTGATCTGGCGGGTATCCTGGCTGCTGCCATTGATATCTCATCTATGGTTTACTCATCCGGTACTGTTACGGTCACAACCGAAAGCGCCCACGGATGGACCACTGGCGATACCGTCGAGGTGACAATATCAGGCGCTGTGCCAACCGGTTACAATGGTACCTATGCAGCAACGGTTACTGGTGCCAGCACCTTTACCTTTGCGCTGACTGCATCACCCGGTACTGTCACCACCGAAGGTACGGTTCAAGCATACGGTGCTGTAGAACTGGACGAAATGGCGACCAGCTATTTTGCACAAGGTTCAAACCGTTCTGTATACGTGCTGGAACTCGGACAGGGTACAACAGCCGAAGCCGTTGCCGAACTGAAAACGCTGGTTGCCGCTGACGTAGCATTGGGTAACACATTGCAGGTGGTGTTTAACTATCTGGTGCCGCGCGCATTCGATACCAGCACCGACTTTAAAACTCTGTGTGGGCTGTATACGTCACCATCACGAATGGTAAATTTCTTCGTGACCACGACCACCGATACCTATACCGCCTGGACGTCACTGGCGCAGAAATGTGTATTCCTGTTTGTCGAATCACCTGATATGCCATCGGGTGTGTTTGACTGTGCCGCACCGTTCCAGTCAGCGTTGGCCAACAACCCCGGCTCGTCAAGCATGGTTCCACCAATGTCTTACCGCTTCATGTACGGTACAACCGTCTATGCGGCCGAAGGCAACGGCCCTATGCTTGCAGCTCTCAAAGCCGCCAATGTCAACTACATCGGCACCGGGGCAGAGGGTGGCCTGTCTAACATGATCCTCATGCAGGGTCACATGCAGGATGGTAACCCGTTTGGTTTCTGGTACTCAGTTGCCTGGTGTATTCTGAACCTGAACCTGAATATCGCCAATGAGGTAATTAACGGTTCTAACACCACGGTTAACCCTCTGTACTACAACCAGCCGGGTATTGACCGCATCCAGAAACGCGGCCTTGCTACGTTCCGTAGCGGTATCAGTTACGGTCTGCTGCTGGGTACTGCAGTCGCAACCAAACTGACACAGGATGACTTCAACGCAAACCTCGGACAATGGCGACTACAACGGGAAGCCGTGATCAACGCTATCCCGTTCACTGACTATACCGAAGACAACACCTCGGATTATTCCAATGGTGTATATGGCGGTCTGTCAGCAGTTGTCACCCCGTTGCGTGGTTTTGAGTCAATCACGTTCAACCTCTCAGTCACCAATTTCGTGGGGTAATAAATGGCCACTAACCCGTTAGTATCACAAGGGTTTCTGAACCGCGTCAGCGTCAATGACCGTGACAGATACCCCGGCACTGAATGTGTCGGCCAGTTACCCGGCGAAAGAAATGATCTCAATGCGTACCACTGGTCCGGCTGCTGATATTATCCAGACGGCCACCGGTACGGTAATCAGCGGTAACGTTTACCAGCCAATTGAGATTGTCTGTCACGTCCTGCGCACCCAAGCGCTGGGTGAATCATGGCGCCAGCAGTTCCTCAGTGACGTGTCATTGGGGGAGGTGGTAGTCACGCCTGATTCCACAGTGATGGGTGACTTCACCATCCTGAATACGGCACTGACCAACTGGCAGGAAATGACGATCAACGGTACGCAGGCATCATTCATCCTGCTGCTGTCTGGTTACTGCAATCAACAACATGTGGGCATAATACTATGAAAATTGACTGTGCCTTAAACCCGGTCACAACCATCGATCAAGGCGACTCACCGTATCCGATCTATGTGTATGTGACCCGTTCCCGGTTGCCGTGGTAGAGCAATACCACGAAATTTTGGGCGCTACGCTTTCCAAATTCTATACCCTCATTGGTGACTGGCGCCGTGCGCACGGCCGCCATGATGTTGCGCAAAGCTGAGAAGACATTTTATCCAAATGGGTATGACGGTCCCGGTTTCTTTGACGAAATTATCCGTCTGACGCAGGTTGCACAGTTCAAAGACGGTAAGTGGAAAAAGATCCCCCTTGAGTCAGCGCTCAATTCAGGCGTGATCACCGATGACGAATGGCGCGACGTGGAAGGCGAGGTGTGTTTTTATTGTCAGCTCTGCGATGCAGAAGCGAACACCTTAGCCCTCTTACGGGCCGTGCTCTCAGGCCGTTCGGCGCGCTATTAACGCCATTGAGTGTTACGGCGTACCTCGATTCTTTACCGAAGCAGAAACAGGCACAGGTATCGGATACCGCGCCGGGTACGGATGCGGAGGAAGCACCGACCCCGGCAGCGAAAACTATCTCTATTCTGTCTTAAACTGGGCAGTTTATGAGGGTTTCCCGGAAATCATCGATGTCATAACCAACGGCGATAAACAATATCGCAGTATCACCGAGTATCGTCAGCGGTATATAATCGAATCACTTACCGCTAAAGGGCCGGGGATATGACCGCCAAAACGATAATTGACATCGATGTGCAGGATGAACGCTTCCAGAATTTTCTGGCGGCGTTTGAACTGTATAAAGAACAGCTAGAAGAACTCCCCGACTACTGGCGTGAACAGGCACAGGCTATCGCAGGTGCCGACGCCAGCACAGAGAAAGCCGTAGACAGTGCGTCCGACCTGGCCGCACGTTTCGGTGAAGCCGTTGCAGAACTCCAGTTAGTAAACACCCACCTGATCAACATCAGTGCCAACACTGCGCGCGCATCCACAAGTGCCGACGGTTTTCAGCGCGGTGCAGGTGCAGCAAAAGGTTTTCTGGAGGGTGGTGCTAAGGCGGCCGGCCAGATGGCAACCGACATTAAAGACGCGACTTTAGATTTCCTGAAATGGTCCTCAGTGCTGGGGCTGTTTGGCGGTCTGGTTGGCGCAGGCGGTATGTTCGGGATCAACCGTATGGCGCTTGGGGCTGGCGCACAACGGTTTACGGCGCTTGGTCTGGGTGTGACAGCAGGTGAACTGTCAGCAACGCAGGTAAACTATTCCCCCGCTCTCTCAGACCCTACCAGCACGCTGGGCAAAATCCGCGACGCGCAGCAGGATTTGAGCAAAGGTTGGATATTGAAATCGCTGGGCGTGGATAACACCGGGGACCCTGCACAGCAACTGCCAAGAGCGCTGGAAAGTGCCCGCGACCGATTCAACCAGGTAGGCGGTACGCAGCAGGGTGCGCATGCATACGGACTCGACCAGATTTTCACCATGGACGAGTTGAACCGTATTAAAAACATGAGCAACGCTGAGATCGAGGCGATGGCTGCGCGTACCGAACAGGATAAGCGCCAGTTCCAGATCAGCGACCGCGTACTGCGCCAGTGGCAACAATTTGACGTGCAGGTTGACCGTTCCGAGCAAGGTATCCGCAAAGCCTTTATCGAGGGTCTGGCACCGCTCGCACCTGAGTTGACCACGCTATCAACGGCGGTCGAGGGGTTCATTACCCATATGCTGCAATCGCCGCGTGTGGGTGAATGGATTGATGCAGCGGCGCAGGGTCTCGATCGACTGTCCAGCTACCTTACATCCGACAAATTCCAGCAGGATGCCGATCACTTCCTTGACGTGCTGGGTCAACTTGCCAACGGGCTTTGGCATGCTGCTGAATGGGTAGCGAGTCTGTTTGGCGATAAGAAAACTGACAACGACCCTAACAGCGCCGACAACACAATAAACACTCTGGTCAGCCGCAGCACCGTGGCTAATGACCCGACGATCGGCGATCCTAACGTACAGCAAGGTTCCGGGCGTATCCCGCGCATGGATGAGAGATCATGGTTTGCAGGTCCATGGAATAAGGCTGTCGATGACCTGAATGAATCGCGCGATTGGGCAGAGAAGAAACGGGCACCTATTCCTGAGCGCAACAACAATCCGCTTGATCTGCGCTGGGCATCAACGCAGACCGGCAGCGAGTCGGGCTTTGCTAAATTCAACAACGATGCTGACGGTTTCCGGGCAGGTATTAACCAGTTGCAGCGTTACGCTGATGGGAAAACAACGGGTAAGCCTGTCACCAGCATTCAGGACATCATCAGCACATGGGCGCCCAAAGCTGACAAAAACGACACTGAGGGTTATATCAACCAGGTTGTTAAACTCATGCGCCAAGATGGACAGAACGTTACCCGTTCAAGCAATATCGATATGGGTAACATGAATCAACTCGCGTCGCTGATGGCTGCAATGAGTCAGCAGGAAAACCACCGTAGCCGGTATAAGAGCGGTAATGATGTTCGCATACTGCTGGAAAACCAGACCGGTGGTAATGTGTATGCCAATATGGGTCAACTTGCAGGGGGCCAGTAATGGCATTAACCAGAACGCTTTACCAACTGGGGTTTCAGATATCCCCGGTCATCCTTACAAACGGTGTGGCAGATGCGATTTATGGCGGTATGCTACCCATTGTGGCGCTGACTCAGACCGCAGGTTACATCACCAGTTTGCTGGGCGGCGACAGTATCACATCCAGCCTGGACGACTATTTTTGCCACTGGCAACCACTACCGGGTAGCACCATTCTGGATTACTCGATCGGGCAGTACCCCTTTGCCAACCAGACGGTGGCCGCCAATGCATTAATGGCTAACCCGCTCAACATTTCGATGCTGATGCAGGCACCCATCAATGCCAAAAACGGACCTATGTCTAAACTGGCCACCCTGTCGGCGTTGCAGGCTGCTTTGCAGGCACATGCTAACCTGGGTGGCACCTACACGATCGCTACACCGGCGCTGTTCTATACCAACTGTGTTCTTATGCAGGTTCGGGACGTCACCCCGTCAAACATTAAAAACCCTCAGACCGTATGGCAGTTTGATTTTCAGAAGCCGTTGATCACGACGACTGACGCAGAGAGCGCCGTAAACAGCATGCTGAGTAAAGTTGATGCTGGCGACGTCCTGACATCAAGCTCATGGACGAACACGGCCAACGCCTTGGGTAACACCGCACTGGGCGGGAGCGTGACCAGCCTTGTCGATCAGATAACCGGATTAGTGGGGCAACTGGCCGTATGACAACTACGACAAATTTTACGTTCAGCGGCAACGAGACGACCGCCACTACCTTTCAGGCGTCCATTGACAGCGGTAGTTATAAAAACGTGCTCCACTGGAATATGGCGGCACAGCGCTGGTACATCACCGTCACCTCGTCCGATGGTGTGCGCATGCTGACACGTCCACTGATTGCCAGCGTCAGCGGAGGGGTACTGATCAATAATCTGTTTGGCATTTTCACTGAAACGAAACTGTACTGGTATGAGGACATCGGCATTATTCAGGTTGTGTCACCATGAGATATTACAAAATCGTCGTGACCAACCCTACCACAGGCGCTGTGGTTGATACCTGGACCAGCCTCTATGCTGACGGTACCTTTAACCCCGGCGCGCTGATGGCCTATTTTGACATCCAGCGGTTTGATATGAGTACACCTAAAGGTATGTCGCTTGTGCGCGTCTGGGGCGAGTCGATCAAAAAGCTACAGCAGGCGCAGGCCAACTATACCGGCATGCAGATTCAGGTTTATTTGGGGATGTCGGCAGGGTTACCGCTGGCCAACCCTGATCAGTCAGGCATTGTGCTGAACGGGACAATATTTCAGGCTTTCGGAAACTGGCAGGGTACTGAACAGACGCTGGATTTCATCATAACTGCTGGTGCGGGTCTAACGCTGCACCCGTCAACATGGTGCTGGAATGGGCGTCGGGTCAAAAGTTGTCGGCGGCGCTTTTCTTCACGTTGCAGCGCGCCTTTCCCGGTTTCACGGTGACGGTAAATATTGATGACCGACTCGTTTGCAACAACGCTAACCCCGGTTATTACTATTCGCTGACCCAGTTAACCCAGTGGGTGAACAGTTTCAGCAAAAGTATTATCACTGACAGTAATTACAGCGGTGTGCGCATTGCCATTCACGATAAGACCATCAACGTGTATGACAGCACAACCACCACAGTCGCTAACAATGGCGCGGTCACGCTGTCATTCAATGACCTGGTAGGGCAACCGACGTGGATTGATTACGCCACTGCGCAGATCAAAACCACAATGCGCGCTGACATCATGGTAGGTAGTATCATAACGATGCCAGCAACCTCGGTCGTGACTACCGCCGCCAGTTATTCCGCGTATAAGAGCACTTCCGGCTTTGTCGGTAACATGATGATCAACAGTGTGCGGTGCCTGGGCAACAGCCGCGCCCGCGACGCTGAGGGTTGGGTAACGGTTCTGGAGGGTAACCCCGTATGACGCTCGCGACGAAATTAAACCCCGGCAAATCAATGAACGATTTCGCCAAAGGTAAAGTGCAGGATCAGTTGCATATTCAGGGGCGCCCATTACCTGCAATCGTCGTTAAAACGACAGGGAACATGATTGAGGTTGCATTTGCCCTCAACAGTTCGTTCACGTTGCCAAATGTTACCATTCCAATATTTGGACCCGAATATATCCGCTATCCCATGCAGGCAGGGGATAAGGGTCTGGTACTGCCAATGGAAACTTACATAGGTGGAATGAGCGGTCAGGGCGGCGGTACGGCATCGCTGGTCACGCCTGCGAATCTCTCCGCGCTGGTGTTTCTCCCTATCAGCAATACAGAGTGGCAAAACGTCGATACCGATGTTCTGGTGATGTACGGGCCGGAGGGTGTAACACTAAGGGACTCTGAAAGCAATACGACTTTTCTGTTAACGCCAACATCCATTACAATAGCCGCGCCCGATGCGTTTAAAGTCACGGTAGGGGAACGGTCCTCAACCTGACCAAAACCGACTGGGTACTAAGCGGTGTGAACGGCTCTCTGACAGATGGCGGGGAACTACAAGCCCTCAGTGATGGCTGCAGCATGGGCTGCCCTGATAACGTGGGCAAACAGCCACGTTCACACCAACGGCAACGATGGTAATAATACAGGGGCTGCAACATCTCAACTCTCAGCGGAGATCGTAAACGAATGAGGACTTACGGTCGTGACTCTAACGGTGTATGGCATCTGGTGGAAACCGACGCAAACGGGTTTAATGATTCGGTGTGGCTAACGACTCTGGTACAGTGTCTCAAACTGGCGCCGCAGGAATCCCCATTTTATCCGGACTACGGTATCCCGGCGCAAAGTAGCGTGATCCAGCAGATTTTACCGACATATTATGTAAACCAGTTGCAGACACAGTTTTCTCAGTATTTCTCAAGTCTGCAGATTGCACTTACACAGGCCAGCCCGCCGATATACCAGATTAACGTTATCACTAACAGCGGCGCGGCGTTGATATCAGAGGTTCGGATTTAATGGCAGATTTAACGGTTTCATACGACGCTAATGGTCCGGTGGCAATGACCAGTACCGCGCTAAATGACGCTCTGGTTGAACAGGCGGTTGTGCTGTCACCGGGGCTGACCACCACACTGCCCGGGTCACTCATTGAGGATATGTCATCGACTGGGACGGGCGGGCTACTGGTTCAGGATCAGATCCGTCAGGAAATGCTCAACAGTATTGGTCCCAATACGGCAAACCTTGCGTTGCTGACGCTACAGGCACAACAGTACGGTGTGCCGGCGCAAAAGACTGCTGGGACAACAACCGTTAACGTGCAGTTTACAGGGACACCGAACTATCTGGTACCAGCCGGTTTTGTTGTTTCTGATGGGACCTACCAGTATTCGCTCGATGCTGCCGTAACCATTCCCAGCACCGGCACTACTGCCGCTGTCACCTGTACCGGGACCACCACAGGTCAGTGGGCGGTTGCGATTGGTGCTGTAACAACCCTGATCACCAGTTTCCCTGACGACATTGACCTGAGCGTGACCAACCCAACGGCCGGTGTAGCTGGAAGTGACGCAGAGACAAATAACCAGTTCCGTGGGCGCGTATGGGAAGCGGGAATGTTCACCCTGCTGGGCTATCCGACTGCCATTCGTACGGCCGTTAACAGTGTTGACAACGTGACAACACGTCTGACCAGCGTTGTGCAGGCCAGTGACGGCTGGATTGTTCTCTGTGCGGGCGGTGACAACGCAGCCATGGCAACGGCCATTTTTGGTGCAGGCGGTGACATTACACGTTTACAGGGTACATCACTGAACGTCACCGGTATAACCAAAGCCAATCCTGGGGTGGTGACCACGGACATCACCCATGGTTTCAGCGACGGTCAGGTTATTCAGATTAACGGTGTTGTGGGTATGACGCAGGTTAACGGCGTATCCCTGACTATCACCGTCGTTGATGCACACTCATTTTCCATCGGTGTCGATACGACTTCATACGGTACCTGGACATCTGGCGGTGTTGTCACGCCGAACCTGCGCAACCAGTCGATCACCATTGTTGACTGGCCGGACAGTTACACCATTCCATTTGCGATACCCCTGCTGCAGACAGTATCGGTAACGTTCCAGTGGGCAACCCAGTCTATCAACTACCTGAGCGATACGCTGTTGCTGTCTCTGGTGCAGGATAACGTCATTTCATACGTGAACAGCATTTATGCCGGTCAGCCACTCAACATCAACAAACTGAAAAACATCTGGAATGAGGCGGTTCAGGATACGGTGGATATGACCCTGTTTACCCATCTTGAGGTGACGGTGGTTGTGAACGGCACCCTGACCGATCCGGACACTAACACCAACATCATCAGCGGCGACCCGTACAGTTACTGGTACATGGAAAGCAACGGCGTGACGGTGGAGGCGGTATAATGCTTACGGATACCATGAAATCGTACCTGTACACGGCGTATATGGACGATGACGACGTGCGGGCATTCTTCACCGCGTATAACATGATTTCCCAGCAGTTCTATGACTGGATGCTGAATCTGAACATGCCAATTTTCAGCGGCAGTTACAACGCCGGGTCACAGTTGTACTGGCTGGTCTATGGGATCTACGGTGTCACCCCACCGTCGATGGTATCGACTAAGAAATTCACCTATGGTCCGTATTCGCGCATCATTTTCAACGACATGCCGTACAACAAGTACAAGGTCGAAAGCGAGAATACACAGGTTGTCACCTCAGATGACGTATTCAAACGGATCCTGACGTGGAATTTTTATAAGGGTGACGGCTTTACGTTTTCGGTTCCGTGGTTAAAGCGCAGGGTGCGCAGGTTCCTGGAAGGGGCTAACGGAACGGACATCACCAACGATCAACAATGGGGCGTATCAGTAGCGTTTGACGGCTCAGGGGGTATCACTATCGCCCTGCACTCCGCTAACGCGGCCTATATTGACCTGTCGTTTGCAAGTATCTTTAAATCGGCTTTTGACAATAACCTGTTACACATGCCTTTCTGGGCATCTGTCACCGTCACTGTGGACTAATGAATGAAACTGCTAACCGCAAACAATGCACAAACGGTACTGGCATCCGGGATAAACGCCAGCGCAACCAGTCTGACGGTGGCGACAGGGAAGGGCAGTGAATTCCCGACCCCTGTATCTGGCACATCCGCTTTTCTGCTGACGCTCACTGACGCAGCCACAATGACGATCACTGAGATAGTGCTGGTCACGGCTGTAAGTGGCGACACGTTTACCATCACCCGCGCTCAGGAAGGGACAACGGCCGTTGCGTGGTCAGCGAACGACATCGCAATGAACACCGTAACAGCCGGTACAGTGACCGCGTATCTGGCGCAACTGGACTCACCAACCTTCACCGGAACTCCGACCGCGCCAACCGCAGCCGCTGGGACCAACACAACCCAGTTGGCAACAATGGCCGCGCTGTATGCGGCAACCATCGGATTTGGTTTGGGGTCTAGCGCATCACCTGCAATAACCGATTTCAATGCGGTAACAAGCACAGGATTTTATCGCTATGCGAATACTGCATCAAATTTACCGTTGTCTGGCGCTTCTGGGCTTCTGTATCACAACCAATACAGCGCCTCATATGCAAGTCAAATCTGCATTTCTGTCCAAACATCGACGGTCACGCTTTACAACAGAATGTTCACGCGAACACTGAACAACGGAACTTGGGGCACATGGCGCGAAGTCGCAATGACCGACTCCCCAACCTTCACCGGAACGCCCGCAGCGCCGACCGCTGCAGCAGGAACCAACACGACACAACTGGCGACAACTGCATTTGTAACCACGGCGGTTGCCGCAGGTGTAACTACTGCGCTGGCCAATGCCAAAGGTGTGCTGCTGGGAGTGACGTTAATCACCTCAACATCAACATATACACCGAGTGCAAATGCCGATTTTATCATTGTTGAACAAGTAGGCGGCGGCGGCGGGGGTGCACCCTGTGCAGGAAGCAACTCAAACACTGCATCATATAGCGGTGGCGGTGGCGGTGGTGCTTACGCTAAATTTTTATTAACAACACTACCTACATCTGTAAGTTGCACAGTCGGATCTGCAGGTGCCAGCGGTGCCGGGGGTGGCACAACATCATTCGGCAGTTATTGCAGCACTAGTGGGGGGCTGACAGGTTCAAACGGAACAACCGGAACCCAGGGTATTGCAGGCGGCGGCAATGGCGGGACAACAATAAGCACGTCAGGTGTGACACTTCTCAATTCTTCTCGCGGTTCACAAGCAGTTTACGGCACAGCCATTAATACTGCAGGTGGGAGCGGTGGAAATGGCGGCAACTCAATGTTAGGTCAGGGTGGTGCGGGGAATACTAACGGTGCAGGTGCTGCCGCCGGTGGATATGGTGCCGGTGGCGGGGGATGCTTCCTGCCGCAAGGTGGTGCAACCACAACGCAATTGGGTGGTTCGGGTAGTAAGGGCGTTATTATTGTTTATGAATATGGGCACATTGTAGGGTGATAAAATGGCAAATTACGCACTGGTTAAAGATAGCATCGTGATAAACACAGTAGTATGGGCGGGACCTGACGAGGAACCAATGGACTGGGGTACAGGGGTTACTGCTGTTAAATATGATGATACTCAGGAGGTGAGCATAGGCTACACCTACGACGCTAAAAAGGGGATGTTCTATCCCCCTGCATCATAAATATTAAGGGGCTTCGGCCCCTTTTTTAGTGTATAAATAAGACGATTCTTAACACTGCGCGAGTGATGCAATGATTAACTGGTCAAAGGTAGTTGAGTGGTTGCTTGCGCCAACGGCGGCTTATTCGGCGGCATTTCTGCGTTACGGTACCATCAGGACGTCAGAACCGCATGGGAAATAACCCTTTTTCTTTTCACGTCGATCTGCTGTGCCACCTTTTTAACGGGGCTGATTGCCCAGTTTCAGGTGCTCAGTCAGTCGGCTGCTGGCGGCGTAGGTTACCTTTTAGGTGTGTTCGGTGGTTCCTGCATTTCAGCCCTGTTGCGTTGGGTTCAAAGCGTGGATATCACCGACCTGATCACACGGCTGAAATGGTGGTAAACCTATGATTATGTTTCTCGCGTATGTGGTTGTTATTCTCAGTGTCCGTTTAATCTGTCAGGCCAATATGGTCGGTAAGATAGCCCACACCACTCTTGCTATAGGGATTCTGGGAGTCGCGGACAATATCAATAACAACCCTGCGCTGATGAAATCCTGTTTTATCGTAGCGTTAGCTTTTTTCTTATTCATGCTCAGAGGGCAATACAATGGGCCAAATCGTCGCAATACTTAACTTTGAGGAAGGGTATCGGGAACTCCCCTACCTCGACACACAGGGTTTCCCCACGGTTGCCGGTGGCATTCGCATCGGCCCCAAAGGTGCCAGCCTGTCCAACTATACTTTTAGCGTACCCCGCAGCGTTGGTGATGCATGGAAACTGGTTCTGATCACGCAGAAACTAGCGCAGATGAAAACCGTTGCTGTAATCAGCGCAGCACTGGGTCAGTGTAACGACGCGCGTACCGATATCTTAATCAGCATGGCGTACCAGATGGGTGTCGGTAGTCCAACGCAGGGCACGGGTCTGGCAGGTTTCACCACTACGCTGGGTCTGATCACCCAACAGAATTACAGCGCGGCAGCCGACAACATGCTGAAATCACTGTGGGCTAAACAGACCCCTCAGCGCGCCCAGCGTCACGCAGAGGTGATGCGCAGCGGTACGTACGATGCGTACAAGGGGCTGATATGATGTTTGTGTATCTCGTCATCATCGCCCTTGTGCTGTTGTTCGTTGCCCTCATGCTGCGCAAATACACCCGGCTGGATTTCGTACCGCATGTTAAGTCGCTCTGGCGCGCGTGGTCAGTACGTCTGTCAACGCTGGCCATACTGGTACAGGCGTTTGCCGAACAGTTCCCGCAGCACGCGCTAAATGCCTGGAACGCACTACCACCGGATATCAAATCACTGTTGCCACCTGACTGGCTGCATTACATCAGTATGGGTCTGGTCATTCTGGCGCTGTTCGCTCAACCGTTCCTGCAACCTAAAATGAGGCGTGATCATGGCGACAATTCTGGCTCTGCTGGGCAGTAGCTGGCACTGGCTTGCAGCACTGGCGGCCGTAGTTGCCGCACTGTTCGCCAGTTACTTTGGTGGTAAGAAAATTGGCAAGGTGCAGACTCAGGCAGCAGCCGACGTCGAAGCCGAAAAAGTAAAAGCGGCTGAGGTAGTCACGGCTGCTAATGCCCGCGTACAGACAACTAAGGCGGCTCAAAATGTTAGTGAGAGCGTTAACGATATGTCTGGCAGTGACGTTGATAAGCGCCTGCTCGACAAGTGGACAAAAGACTGAACCACAAGTTGTGACGGTTGATACCGCATGCGACTGGGTCAAACCCATTTACCTGACGCGCCACGATGTCGAGGTGATGGCCGATAAAACGAAAAACGCCATTTTGACGCACGATGAAACTTGGCAGAAAATTTGCGGGGATGTAAAATGAAATTCCTGAAAGCCATTTGGCAATTTTTAACTGTTAAAAAAGAGGCTACCAACGTGACTGATCAAGTTGTCGAAACCGCACCGACCACCGCCGAACCAACGGCCACCCCTACCGTGACTGCGCAGCCTGCGGCAACGGTTGTTTCTGAGCCAACTACCGTTCAGGGTGTTACCACTGACGCTATTCTGGCTAAACTGAAAACCTTGCTGATTGCAGCGGGTCATGACATCGAGGAAGAATTTGACGATGCCGTGGCGTATGCCAAAACACTGGCGGCAAAACTGTAATAAATCGGGGCGTGATTAGCGCCCCTTTTCTTTACCTCACCCCTATCTCTGTCAGCATTGACTGCGCCTCTCTCAGATACCACATATAATCAACGTCAGTCGGGAACGCCTCTGGTAACCGCATTAACGGTACAGCACCTTCACTGCGCGGCACCTTGTTACCGTTGGTTTTATAGTTGATGGTGCCCAATTCACCCGCACCGTAATACCAGCGCACAGCCTTACCCAGCACCTCACCGTTTTTAACCGCACCACCTTTCACCGACTGAACGGTCAGGAATTTGGTGATATCGCGGCACCCCAGAATGGTGGCATCGACCGGTGTACCGTCCGTGACAAACTTGATCACGGCGTCAACACAGATCTGATTTTTTGGTGACTTGCCAACACTGGCCGTGGCAAAGATACCCTTACCCTTTGGTTTACCGTCGGTGCCGATGGCGATGTAATTGTTCACATCACGGTTGTAGATTGACCGGTATTCGGTTTTCTCCATGTTGAAGTTGGTGCGCTGCATCCAGTCGGCAATGATGGCGTCGCGCATCCACACCAGTGCACGCGGGCATTTGGTGACAATGCCATCAGTGTTGGCCGATACAACCGCGATACCCGCCAGTTCCAGTGATTCAATCAGCATAAGCAGCGAAAGTTGGCCGGTCATGGTGACCTGGATCATATTGTCCGGCGCGTAGATAACGCTGTACTTACTGCCCATCTTGCCAAAGGTGCCGTTAATGATGATCTTGCCACCTTCGTCAATTGTGAAGAAGTGCTTAATCCAGTGGTCCCAGTCGTATCCCGTTTGCCCCTCTTTCTTCATTTTGGCATAGGCGCGGTGGCGCTGTTTGGCGTCAACACGGTTGTTAACGAACGATTCAAACACCGTCATGAATTCCTCGCCCAGCACGGACGGGAATAACTTCTGGTTAATCATGATGCGCGGGTAAAAACTGGTGACGTCGAAATCGGCCAGTACAAAGTTATCGTCAGAGTGATGGGAGACGCAGTGTTCACGGCTGTGCAGTCCACCATAACCCAGTTTATACGCTGTGTTACCGATGATGATGCGGATCTGCTTAATCTCTTTGGGGATTACCACACCGGTTTTGATCTTGTTACCGAATTCGTCCACCTCATCGGTGGTCTGATCGGTGTCACTGGTTTTAAAAGCGTTGGTGCATACAGTGTGGTAAACCTGCTGCAGTTGGGGTGTCTGGAACTGCAGGTAATCCAGCGGTCGGAAATGGAACTCCGTATGGTGCGGCCAGAACGCAGGTTTGCCCCGGTAACCCAGCAGCGCTTTATACAGCGTCTCTGCAATCTGAGCATCCGACTTACTCCGCAGATCAACCCCGTATTCCTTGTATTGTTCGTTCATCTGCTGGCGCAGTTCGATACGGTTCCAGATGCGTGACAGCAGATCAGCCGTGTTATCACAGTCGTCATCCTGATAATCGAGGAAACCGTTTATCTGATCGGTGCGTAGATTCTCGTTATGCTCAACCGGGAAATCCTTCATTTGCTTACTGTGCGTGCGGCCAGAGTAGACTTTCAGACTGATTTTGACACCTGGCGCCACTTCCATAATGTCGATGTGATCGACGTAATCCATTGGTTGCAGGTTGAAGTGATCGAGGAAATTCCAAGGGCTTAAACCGCGCTGCCCGGGACCAGGGATGATCAGGTCGTTGCCGTATTTGAGGGTGCGGTTATCGGCACCGGCCATTGCCAGCGTGATCATCGGGATGTCGTAATGATTGCCGTTAAAGGTGACGATGGTGTAATAGCTCAGTAACTGGTAAATGCTGGTTATGTCCAGCACCATCCCCGGCATGAAATAGAAGCGCCAGCGCTTTGACGGATCAAGGTAATCACGGAAACCGATCGACCAGAAGTTAGGCAGGCATTCGGTATCGACAATTGCTAATGGTCTGCTC
This sequence comes from Ensete glaucum, assembly GCA_021527575.1. Taxonomy (NCBI): domain Eukaryota; kingdom Viridiplantae; phylum Streptophyta; class Magnoliopsida; order Zingiberales; family Musaceae; genus Ensete; species Ensete glaucum. The sequence goes on from JAHSUZ010000042.1 coordinate 71,628, forward strand.
ATGTTTTGCCTTATGCAAAAATGGCCCCGAAGGGCCAGAGTTAGTTAATCTGGAACGGTGAAGGGTTCGGCCAGTTCCCCGCTGTACAGCACCGCTAAACCCTGTTCGATTGTCACTTTGCTGTGTGGGTTGGCGTGTTCATTCAGCCATTTGATCATGGGTTCGACAGCCTCACGGAAAGACTCCCTATCGTAGGCAGGTTGTTTTTCTTCGTTGCTCATAAACACCTCTGTTGAATGGCCCCGAAGGGCCAGAGTTGATTAGCGCGGCAGCATGTAACCGTGCTGGATTAACTGCGCTTCTGTCCAGCCGCTGTTAATGTATGCCTCATATGCTACGCCGCCGGCCGCTGCTGTCATCTGTGGCGCGGCAGGTGCCGGTGGTACCACAGGGTTAAGCGCATTGTTGACGAAGCCACCCGGTGCTGGTGCCGCTGGGGCAGCGCCCGGTAACTGTGGCGCTGGGGCAGCGCCCGGTAACGGAGGTGCACCTGCTGGTAACTGTGGCGCTGGCGCGGCAGGCACATTACCCGGCAGTGGCTGAGGAATCTGTGGCGCTGGCGCTGCTCCCGGCAACGGTGGTGCACCTGCTGGCATCTGTGGCGTTGGTACCGCTCCCGGTAATGCAGGTGCAGGTGCAGCACCAGGTAACGCTGGGGCACCTACTGGCAACTGTGGTGCAGGTGCGGCCGGTGGCATCATGCCGCCAACAGGGGTCTGTGATGCACCCGGAGGCAGTGGAGCACCACCGAAACCAACTGAACGGGCGTCAGGACCATATACAATCGGCTCTCCAAATGCCCGGAAGCTGACGATCGAGTGGTTCATGTAAAGGCCAGGTTTCTGGGTATTGCTGTTGGTGTCGAGGGTGTTCCACAACTGAACATAGTTACCCAGACCAATTTCACCCTGGTACACGGCATCACCTGTCTGGTTAACAACCTTCGGCACGTTACCGCCAGAGCATTTAATGATCCAGTGACCTGCCCAGCCTTCCTTATCACAGTTGCGGCGGCCGTTGGCGTTTACTGTCTGATCATCACCATCGACAATTTTCCAGCTAAACGTAGCATTCTGGAACTGACCCTGTGGCCATGCTGCAGCACCGAACTGATAAATCTTCATACCCCAGTCGCCAATTGCTGGATTATCTGATTTCTCATAGTACCAGTGCTGCACACCAGGCGTCTTAGGGATGGCCACGGCAAAGTAAACGTTCTGGCGCGGTTGACCGGCATTCGGGCCAGTTTTGGTAATCAGCGGCTGACCGTTGGCGTCAGTGGTTTGTGGCACATAAATGCTGCCGTCTACCAGACGACCGACAGGGAAAAGAAGACCTAATTTGTTGTTATTCGCCATGTTGAGTTACTCCGTTAATTGGGTTGTTGGCACCAAAGGGTACCAGTTTTAAGGAACCGGGTTTACTTTCAGTCATTCCAAACGCTTCCGCATCAAAGCCTGCTGCTTTAGCCTGCGTTGGCGTCAGGGGTTTAATCTCTTTAACGATGTTGACGCCTAATGCTCTAGCTGTATTGATGGCTTCCTTAACTTTGGAAGGATCCCAATCAATACGGGTGCGGTTTCTTTCCACTGTCCAGAGAGGTACCGCTTTACCCTGCTGGATATAGTTTTTCGCCTGTTCTTCCAGACCTTCGACGCGAACCTTAATCGTGTTCAGCGCCCATTGCAGCCTGGCTAACTCGCGTCCTGTTTGTTCAGCATCCAGTTCAAAACGTTCTGCCGGGTACGTGGCCGCCAGTATGGAGGCTGATTCACGTTGTAATGCGATACAGTCATTCTGTGCGCGACAGTCGCGGCAGTGCGGACCTGCTTTGCAGGGTGCCCCCGGCAACAAGGCCGTTTCGACACCCGATTTAATCTTGTTGAACCATGCCCGCGCATCTGAGAGCGTGAATACCCACTGTGTAACATCGCCCCCCGGTCGGTAAGCACGCGGCTGGACAATAAAGATTGTTACCTGCCAGTGCTGTTCCGCTAACCCGTCCAGTTGCAGCCAGTCGGCGATCGCATCCAGATAAGCCAGCATCTGATAGTTTGCGTACGGGTCCACGTAGCGATGACCGTATTTAAAGTCACCCAGAAAAATCTTACGGTTTTCCATATCTACTGCGAAACCATCCGGGGTGCCGCCACACTGAGGGTGCAAGCGAGGTGCTGCCATCGGCTGCTCAATGTACCAGTGTCCACGGTAGCGATTGAGGCAGGCCCTGTGGAACAGTTCGGCACCATCCAGCATACTCTGGTTAAACACGACGCCGTTTGACGCCACGCCGCCAACTTCATACTTCAACCCCTGAAAGAGCGCCGCGAAAGCCTCATGTGCGGCGGTTCCTTCTTTGCTTCATCATGCTCAAAATCTGGCAGACCGTTTTGCATTGCCAGTGAACCGGGGCAATTCACCGTAATGTGTAACTCGGACGGTCTGATCAGGAATTGAGAATGTTCGGCCATTACAGCGCACGCCCGATACGGTTGCTGATAACCTGCGTGGCCATCGGGATTAGGTCAGGGCGTTGCATAAGGGCCAGCGTGTTAGGGATGTGCAGTTCCAGTTGCAGGATTTCGCTAATCTGGTCCATGGTCAACACACCATTAGGGTTACCTTCTGCGATGATGATTGCGCCCAGTTTGGACATGAACTCAACAATTGGCTGTTGGGTCGTCGTCTGCTGCTGTTGCTGCTGTGCACCAGCCAGTGACTGCGATTCCGCCTGCTTCAACAGTTCTTTATCGGCGCCGCGTTTAGCCTTCCAGCTACCGTCCTGATTCACCGCTTTGTTACCGGCATGCACACGGGCATCCCAGACAACCCCGCGTTTATCACGGTCAACGCCGCCCGCTGCTGGTGCTGGTGCTGGTGCTGGTGCTGGTGCTGGTGCTGGTGCTGGTGCTGGTGCTGGTGCTGGTGCTGGTGCTGGTGCTGGTGCTGGTGCTGGTGCTGGTGCATTGGTACCGTTAGCCATCACCCCAACTACAGCGGTCGGTGGTAATGGTGCAGGTACAGCGGGTGCCGGAGAACCAAAGCCTACTTTAGCAGGGTCTGGAACATCGCTTACCTGTGGTTCAGCAGCTGTACCAAAACCGAGTTTTGCCGGGTTAACATCACCTGCCATCGGTGTCAGTTGCGCAGGGTCGTTTGCCAGTTCAACCGCGTTTAGGTTGTCGCCGTGTTGGTGCAAAGGCTTCTGCGTCCCAATCGGCTCACCTAGTTTGGCAATATCGCCATTCTCGCCTAGGGTGATGGAAGGTTTCTCACCGGCCATCGCCAGCAGGGCGGCGGCTACCGCACGCAGTTCTTGTTTACCAGATTCGCTGGTCGGGTTTAAATCCAGGTTAATCGTAACGCTCATCGTGTTGCCCTCTGTTGTTTTATCAAGTCTGCAAAATCTACACTTAAAAAAACTACCGGTCAAGCGGTAGTTTGTACCTTATTTCAAAAACTGCTGTACCAGTTTTTTTACTTTCGGCGTCAGGGATTCAGTGTTGATAACACCCATCGCCAAGGCCTGATGAATAACGCGCGCGTTTTCATCCTTGACCGCTTCTGCAGCAATCATTTCACGTACAGTACTGATTGGACCACAGTGATAAGTAATCAACTGGTGGTTTGCTTGCAGGCGAGAAGCGAGTAACGGTAACGTCACTTCATTCAGGCCGATGTCACTGGCGATTTCAAGACCCAGACGCGCAATCTGATCGCGGCGGCTCTCCTTTCGCATGTATACGCGTTTCACGTTATTCAACCCCGGTTAAAAGTAGTTTGAAATATTATCAGGGTTGCAAAGAAAAATAGCAAGCCCGCCGCGTGCATTAACGACATTGGCCCACGCTAGCTGTGCAGTCTCACGCCCTTCACCGGTATAAACCCAACCCGGTTCCTTAACCTCGATGCTGACAAACTGCCCGATGACCTTCCCGACCATTTCCTGCGTGATCAACACCCGGCGTATACCAATGAGATCTCCAGACTTGAATTTCATTCATGCGTTTGGATTCGTTCATCAACCCGTAGCGCACCGGGATACCGCGTTTATCCTGCAGCGCACCGACGTTATTACGGAACAACGTCAGCGTGTCACCTTTGGCGGCATTGAGTTTGATCATGCTCTGCACCCACGCCTCAGACTTATCGCTGTCAGGTTCGGTTGCCGCGCTGGGGATATTGATCACGCCCAGCGTATTCAGCAGATCGCCCAGCGCCTCGTAACCGACGCCGTAACGCGCTGCCCAGTCATAAATTGGTGCCAGCATATGTCACCCCACAGATCGCATTGAGTGGGCACGCTGGCGCGCCTGCCAGTCAGTCATACATTCACTGACTTTTGCCTCAAACGGCGGGCAAAACAGTCCGTGCGTCAGTTTCTCACCGCAGTTGTAGCAACGGCCGGTTTCTGGCAGTTCGGGAGTGCGTGACGCCTTCTGCGCTTCCAGTGCGTGCTCTAAATTCTGCGCCTCATATTCTGCGGCCAGGTCTAACTGATCTGCTGCTTTCATCGCTGTGTTACTCCAAAGAATGATTTTAAGAATTCTGCTGCGACTTGCGCAGGTAGTTAATCGCGGACAACAATATATTCTCATCGTCTTTCACAACCCCGAGCATATGATTGCACCCACGACAAAGAAGGCCCCTGATTGCTCCAGTTGTGTGACAGTGGTCTACATGCAATTGATGTGAATAGCGATCTCCCGGAGCATCACCACATATCGCACAACAACCAGCCTGATTAGCCAACATCTTTAGGTATTCATCTTTACCAATACCATATTTCCTTTTCAGGTGTCGCCATCGGTCCCGTTCTTCGTTGTTCCCGTAACGCTCTTTTTCATAATTTGGTTTTTGATCTCGCCATTCCTTTGTTTTCTTTGTTCTGCACTGGGTACACTTTGAAGTGTGTTTACCCCTGCGCGTATCGAAAGTAAACATTGAAAATGGCTTTTCCAAATCACATTCTGTGCATATCTTTGATTGATTCTCGGAATGCAATGACAAATTCTGCGGCACATTGAGGTACGATTGCGTTTCCATAACCCCTGAGTCTGGCAACGCGGGCGGGGATATCGGTGCCGATTGGGAAACCGACTTCCTCAAGGGCTTTTCTAAAGCTCTGATCGCCGCTGCATCCCAGGCTATCGGAAAGCCCATCAACCATCTGCTGTGACCTGGCCTCAACTGGCCGGAACTTTCCATCCCGGCATCCGAGCCAGTCAGCATTTGACCAGAAGCCGTGATGCGGATTGGCTGAGTTATCGCTACCTTCCACACCTCCCGCCCCAGCAAACTGTTGGTCGGCACATTCTGGCATTCCTTCCCGTCCTTGTGGTCGCGTGTCGTTGGTGTCGGCCAGGCTGCCATCCTGACAGCTCCCCCCAGCGTTGTCCCACGATCCGGGTGGTTGGCTGCCGCATCCATCCCCCGCACCTGGTTGTTGTCGATCGTGGTCACTGTGGGCCATGCTGCTAAGTGCTGCGCCTGTCCCGCCAGTGATTTCAACCTCGTTCCGTGTTGGGTTGCGGGAATTTGTTGGTTGTCGGCGTGTACCAATTCGCCATCTGCGCATCTGTGCTTACCGTACTGCCCCGGTTCTGCCCTTTCCAACCGCTGCCCATTGCCGCGATATTGTCCAGTTTCGTCTGTACGTTGTCGTTTGCTCGCGGTGTCGCCCAGAGATAAGGACGCCCCGAAGAACAGGCGATCTCTTTTGTGCGGGGCACCGACGCTACAAGCTGGTAATACTGCCTGTCCGCAGGCGTAGCCTTTTGCTTCCAGGTTAAGGAATACAAAATCGAGCCAGTGTTTGCTAATTGCTGCTGCAACCTGTTCCCCAAAGAAGTACTGAGGTTGGCACTCTCTGACGAGCCGCAAAAGAACGGGCGCAAGGTGCCGGGGGTCATCAAATCCGAGAGACTGACCGGCAACGCTAAACGGCTGGCAAGGGGGTGATCCTGTCCAGAGTCGAGTGCTTGCTGGTACTCCCGCCAGCTGGAGTGCAAGGGACCACCCTCCGATTCCGGCAAAGAAGTGACATTGTGTAAAGCCTTCCAGGTCGCCAGGGGTAACCTCAGTGATAGACCGTTCATCAACATATCCATAGGGGATTAACCCCGCCTTGATTAATTCGTGCAGCCACGCTGCTGCGCCCGGATCCCACTCGTTATAGTAATTCATGGCTGGGCCAGACCGATCGATACCTGCATTATAAAGTTAGTCACGGCGTCATTTAATTGTGCAACCGTGGTTATCTCAGGACCGCTGACATTCAGCATCTGTAATTTGCGCAATGCTGCTGACAGGCTGATAAAATAACCGACATAGATATACGTCGGCTCACCTGTCTCTTTATTAACACCTGACCGTTTCATTATTTTGTACTGACGGTCATCTGACGCTAATTTATATTCACCTAAATCAATCTCCATTACGCCATACTCCAATATTACGCGTGACACCGATATAAAACATCCAGGTAGTTATTGCCATACCCAGCGCATAACCCAAACAAAACGCGCCAACAACCCACCAGTGCATTAAATATCCCCCATTACCAGCATATTGCGGTACATCACATTGGCCGCCAGCACCTTAATGTTATCCTGTTCGGTTACACCCTCACCCGCTATGCGGCGCACGTTCTCAATGGTCGGCGGGTGCGGGTGGGGCACATTGCTGCAATCGGGGTTTTCACCGTATGCGTAATTGACACCTGAAATAGCAATGTCAACGGCGCGACGAATGTACCCGCTCAACTGATTGTGATCCATTGTTGCCAGATGACGGCTGTCAATGACGGTTGTTACCTGGGAAACAATGTCACCCATCGGTGTGAAATAACCGTTTTTGCGCATACGTTGATATATGCGATTGCTGGCCAATTTGGCTTGTTTATTTGCACTGGTCATCTTTGGTCACCTCGATAGTGCGTCCAATGTGAACCATGCTGACCCCGTTGGATACGTGCCAGCCGTTGACACATTTGATCGTGCCGTAGCCATAAGGTAACTGTAATGCCGCAGCATTCAGATAGCGCGATGCATCATCGACCGACTCAGCCCCAGACACCTCAACCTCAAAGGTTACCTTGACGCGATGTTTACTCATTGCTGACCTACCCGTTGCGCTTCAAATTTGAGTGCGTTGTAGGTTGGCCCCGTTGCGTTGCCGTTACGATCGAGCTTAAACATGTAGGTTGCGCGCGTAGCGATCTCCTGTTTCAACGCCCATCCATGACCACGGCAGGTTGCTGTGAAACCGGTATACGCATTACCATGGTTATCGACATCGTTAATTACCGGGTAATTGATGCGGCAGCGCTCACCGTTAACGAGCAGGGTTGGGCCGTAAGCAACAACGTGGCCAACAGTGTTAAAATCGCCAACCAGTACAGTGTCAGCAGATGCGGTAAACGATGACAGCAACAGGGCTGCGAAAATTAACTTTTTCATTAAATTTCACCGTTATGTTGTTTAAATTCGTGGGTGTCCGCGATATCGAAACGTTTAGGAATCTTGCCTTGGTACCACATATTGTTCGTCACTACCCATTCTGTCGTACCAAGTTTACGGTACGTCCATTTAGCGCCACCGAAACCTAACATTGATGACGGCGTTCCGCTTCGCATACCTGAGTCGGAGTAATGTTCCCCTTTAACTATCACGGAAGTTGGACGCGGGCCGTTTTTAAGACCTGAATGATGCAACCAGAACCAACAATCGAAACAGCACTGGTGTTCTTTGAACTTATCACCTTCCAAAGATTTTAAAGGGTTTTCAGGATAACCGCAGTGTTGGCACTCTACGATTGCGCCCTGTTTATCTGCATCTGCAAATTCACGTTCAAATAATGCGGCGTTCATACGATACGTGCGCACTGCCCTTTCATGATCAGGGTTGTCTTTATGTTTCTTGATCCACTCAGATAATTTACTCATAGGAACCTCTTAAAGTGGTTTAACAATCGCATCGGCTTCAATGCGGATAGACTGACGAGGGTTATCAAACAGTGTCGCGTTACCACCCTCGTTCATTTCAATGTTTTTAATCAGGCGCAGGCCGTTCAGTTCGAAAAGTGCACCCTCACGCAGATCGCCAAATGTTGGTTTTACAGACTGATGTGCACATTCAGACACTGTGTTACCTGTAAATGTGCGCATCAGGTAATCGCGGTGATCGCAACGCAAAATTTCAACGTCCATTTGGCGATGTTCAACATTACCCATGTTTTTACGCACAATTTTACATCCGACCAGTTTACTCTCTGTTGAACCTTCACCCTGAATCACGAAAGTTGTCAGGTTATGATCTTCCATAGCTGCACCCTCAATAAGTTGGGCAACACTGCGCTGCCCCGATGACTTAAAGGTATCAAACATTTTGCAGGCTTGCAAATTCTTTATTGCAGATGGGGCAATATTTTTTCCGACAGTTCAGCAGAGTCTTTACCGTTCTTTGTCATAGCGGTGAGCACGTCCACGTTGAAGGTGAAGAAAAACAGCCGCTCTTTCTCCTGCTGGTTGAGACCGTGCTGGCGCATGGCCCACTGTTCCATAAGTTGCCGCAGGCGCGTCTGCTCCCGTACCCTGTCGTGGTGATGTTCCAGCGCGCGGGCTTTGAGATTGAACGACAGATTATGCGGCATGTGGAGCGGTTGATCGATGCGTGCCGCCTCACCGCGCAGTTTAGACAGAACCTCGTCATCATAGAGCCGCACCTCGCCGTTTACCGCTTTGGGTAGCCCGCGTGCGTCAGGTTCCGGGGCTGGCTCACCGCAGTAAGGGCACACGGATAGGTGCGCGCGGTAACTGTCCAGGCAGTCAGGGTTGAGGCACATTCGCTCAGGTATACCACCTCCACCTTTCTTGTCGCGACCTTCCAGTGACCACGCGTGCGGCTTGTCCGGTGGTCCCATGTGCCGGTAGAGGTTGCCAACGTGGTCAATAACGATAGCGCGGGTTTTGTGCTGTTGGCGATGACCCAGCGGCGTTGCTCAACGGTGAGTGTTTCCATTGCTCCATGTAGGCCGGGTCTATCATGAGGCGTAACACGCGGCCCCACTGCTGCACAAACAGACTGTATGACTGCGTAGGGCGCGCGAACACCACCACCTCAATAGCCGGTAAGTCGAAACCTCTCCCGTGATATCAACGGACACCAGTTGCAGGAAGTCGCGCGCAGCAAAGCGTTTAAGCAGCGACTGGCGCAGCGCAGCAGGTGTTTTACCACTCAGCACCTCAGCGGTGACACCCTGACGCCGGAACTCGTCGGCAATCTTGCCAGCGTGATCAATATCCACTGCAAACGTGACGCCCAGTTTACCCGATGCGTGTTTGAGGTAGGTCTGCACCACATCGCCGGTAATGCCAGGTTATCCTTGAAATACTGGCTCAGTTCGGTAGCTTTATAATCTCGCGTTGTCTCGCTGACCCCGTTGTGAGATTTCATATAACTATCGAAATCGCCCATCGCTTTGGCGTCGCCGACGTAGCTGTAATCGGTGAGGTAACATTCGTCGATCAGCTGACGCATGGGGATAGACAACACCAGCTTATCGAACACGCCAGCGGCGGTACGCCCCAGACCAGCACCATCGGTGCGCTCAGGGGTCGCGGTCACACCCAGCCCACGTGCGTTAGGGAACAGCGACCAGGCTTTACCCCATTTGTTAGAGCGCAGAACGTGGTGCGCTTCGTCCATCATCACCAGTTGCACGTCGTCCATCCAGGTTTCGTGCTTATGGCGTATCAACGTATCGACACCGGCAACCGTCCATTTGGCGTTAGCGTCAACCCAGCGCCTGCCGGTTTTCTTAACGTGTTCCTGCTGGATATTGCGGCGCGTCTCGTTGCTACATATAAGGCGGTGAACGATACCCTGTTCTGCCAGCGCCATGCTGATTTGGCCGATCAGTTCCTGGCGGTGCGCGATAGCCACGCCGGTCGGGAAATGTTCCGCTACGGCGCCCATAGTTTTGGTTTTACCGGCCCCTGTCGGTGCAACGGCCAGTACGTTAATGACGTTGGGATCCTGCCACGCCGCAAAAATCTCGTTGAACAGCATCCCGGTAATAGCGCAGGGTTGGTTTCATTCAGGGTGCACCATTGCCGATGTGAGAGTTCCCTGATAGGTCAGGCGCTGCAGTTTGTCATACACCATCACCTGACCCCAGTCACCTTTACGCTGACTACCGTGGAAAACCAGGCTGATCCCCTTCCCGCACTGGTAAACGGCAAGCAGGCTCTCATCTTCGTTTTAATTGCCACCCCATCGTGACAGATAAACTGGGGGCTGTTGAATGCTGACCGTAGCGTCGTGCATGCAGATCTGACCGTTCATATTGAACTTATCGGCGGTGTAATCCATGCAGCGGTCGGTGCTGTGGGAAAACATCATAAAGAACATGGCGGCAAAGGAAGTCATGGGGTAATCCTCAATTGTTGGTTGTGTGGCATAATCTAAACACGTTTTCACCTCTTTGCAAATTGTTTGATTGTCTTCTTTGCAAACGGGCGCTATGATGCATCGTGACTATCAAAAATCAGGGCTTTCCTATGTTAAAGATCTGCTTGACGCGGCTGGCGTCCCTTACTCGAACATGGCTTCACTCGACGGTACGTTTTATTCGCGGGTTCCAAGCACCCTATCACCCGATCCGGTACTCATGCGCGACGCGCTAACCCACTCAGTATTCTGGTTACTCGCCCGATTCTTTTGGTAACGCATCATACTCGCCTTGCGAATTCGGCTTTGAGCGAGGAACATTTAGTGATTTCAGTTAAGGATGTGCGCCCTCTATGTGACAGGGAAGGTCGCATCCTTAATGGTGTTGTAGGTTATCATGACCGTCGTATCCTTAACCGCCTGCGCGCTAAGGAACTGCTGAAATGAGGGAACATTTAGGCGGGATGACTGCCGTCAATCAATGGTTCGTCTGGCTTCTCCAGTGGAACCCCAGCGCAGGTAAATATGAAAAGCGCCCCGGTCTGTTGCCACCAATGAAGTGATGGACGCCCAATCACCGGCTAACTGGATGTCATTCGACTTGTGCGATCAGTGGGTGCGCCACCTGCGGACCAGCACCAGTGCTGAGGGGATTACCTATACACACGGATTCATGTTTACCCGTGGGTGCGGTTACTGGTTTTTGACGCTGACAGCGCGGTTGAGAATGGGCAGTTTACCGGTGAAATCCATAATACGCTGCTAACACATCTGGCAGGTGCCGCGTTTGAGTGGTCGTCATCGAACCGTGGTTATCACCTGTTTGGTCGCGGCAACCTTATTGATCACGCGCGGCGCATCCCTAAGAGTGTCAAAGCACAGTATCCGTCAGTGCGTGACCGGAACTCTACAGCGAACAGCGCGGCGTGGCGTTTGGTCTGTCAGGCCAGTTCACCGGTAATGCCGATACCGATCACTCACAGTTCATCAATTCGCTCATCCCTACGTTGTTCCCAAAGCCTCGGAAGATGCGCCGGAACACGACTCGACAACCTACGGTGACGCCCCGCGCGACCCGCGCTGGATTGGTCCACAGGATGATGACGAACTGCTGCGCCGTGCGATGCAAAGCCAGAGTGTGCAGTCAAAATTTGGCCGCGCCTCGACGTTCAAACAGCTGTGGGAAAGCGACCCCATCAACATGACGTACTATGAGGGTGAGTCAGAGATCGACCGTGCGCTGATAAGTCATTTTGCATTCTGGACAGGTCGCAACCCGGCGCGCACTGAGCGACTGATGATGCGATCACCGCGCGTGCGCGATAAGTGGTCTGAACGTCGCGGCGATTTCACCCGCTGCAGCACTCTATCCTTGAACAATTCAAGCACCATACCAACGTCTGTATTGACCATGTGGAACCGGCGCCGGCCGATAAGCCACAGGTTAATGAGGTGACGGCGGCCGCAGATGTTGAAGGTAAAAAGCATTTTGAAGGTAGCTTTATCGACTATCAGGGTCTGTCTACCTATTTTAAAGGGTGCGTTTATGTCACCGCCGACCACGCGGTTTATACACCCGGTGCCGACGGAACGTTTCGCCTGCTCAAACCCGAACAGTTTGAGGCGACCATGAGTCAGGGCGCACCTTTGTACTGGGGAAAGATAACGAGGCGACGACCAAAAAGCCCGGGATGCTTTTCTCAAAATACAGCTATCGAACCGCCTCGCGTATCAGCCACCTGCATCCGTCCGGAACTCCCCACCGGTGATATCATTACCGACGAGAACAGCAGCGAGCGCCTGATTAACATCTGGCGCGCACCGGCGTGCGTCGCGTTGAAGGTGACCCGGCGTGGTTCCTTGATCTGGTAAATCGTCTGCTGCCCGACCAGCGTGATCAGCGCATCCTGCTATCATACATGGCGGCCATTGTCCAAAACCCGGGTGTGAAATTCCGCTGGTGTCCGGTACTGCAGGGGACCAAAGGTAACGGCAAATCAACGGTTGCTGACATACTGGCCAACGCCGTTGGGCGTACTGCTGTCACCTCACCAACCAACCAGCAACTGACCGGTAAGTTTAACGGCTGGCAACTGGGTAAGATGCTGGCGCGCGTTGATGATGGTGAAGTGGGTGAGCGTGCAATGCTGACGTTGCGTCCGATGATCACGGACCAGTGGTCGAACATCGAGGCAAAAGGGAAAGAGATACAGACGGTTCGCACGTTCATGAATTTCTTTTTCACCATGAACGCCCTCAACGGTATTCACCGCGATGACGACGAGCGCCGTTTTGCGATCTTCTTTACCGCGCAGCAGGACGAGGCTGACGTTAAGAAATGGTTCCCTCAGGACTATTTCACCAACCTGTACACCTGGCTTTGCCAGTACGATGGTTACGCCATATGCGCCAACTTCCTGATGACCTATCAGATTGATCCTGAGTTTAATCCGGTTGTCATTGGACGTGCCCCGCGCACCAGTTCTGAGGACCGCGTTAAGAGCGTCAATAAGTCACCGCTCATGCAGGTTCTTGAGGACAACATCAGCGAGGGGATGACCGGTACCAAAGAAGGTTGGTTGTCACTGACCGCGGTTAAAAAGATTCTGGCCAGTGCGCGCGCCAACGTCCCACGTCACGAACTGTTGTCAGCTCTCGATAAACTGGGTTACCTGCAGATACCAGCGCTGGGTCAGTATTCCCGCGTTAACAAAGCGTGCGTATGCGACGACAACAGCCGACCTGTCCTGTACGCCCATCGTGATCACCCTGTCCACACCGCCAGTTATACACCGGCGCAGATTGCTGACTGGTATTGCCGCGACCAGTCAAACTTTGCAATGCCTGGTGCCCTTCTCCCGCAGGTATGAAAAAAGCCCCTGGTGACTAATCAGGGGCTTTCTCAACACATCAGACAGAGACATCAACATCAAGGCAGTCAAATATTAGCCTGTTTACTCTTTGCGGTCAATTCGCGCCTTTTACTGTGATACCACGCTGTCACCTTAGCGGTCGTGACTTCAAATTTAGCGGCAATATCTTTCCATGGCATACCCTCTGCACGCAGCCCTGCGATCAGCTCATAATCGGCAGGATCCCATTTCTGATAAATACGCGCCAGGCTGATCCCATTCTTCTGCGCAATATCGTACACCGTAGCTGGAGCAAGCCTGCACGCTCTGGCAATATCGCCCACCTCGTCAACACCGGCCATGCGCCTGATAATCGCCAACTGTTCGTCACGGGTCAGGGTACCGGTCAGTTTATCCAGCTTGCGGTTACGTCGGCGCATAGCCACCTTGCAGACGTCAGCGCGCTTGTCGGGACCACCGGTATCAAAGGCAAAGTCGGTCGCAGGGTGGCTCACATGACACACAGGGCACCACTTGCTACGCTTCGCCGTTGTGGTCAACTGCAGGATGGCATTATCAACATCAGGCACTATCGAACCGTGCGCCTGCCTTATCGCCGTGCGCAGCTTCTCAGCCTCTTTGACGTTAAGCATCTGTCACCCCGTTCAGGCGTTTGACTTCAGCTATTGCGTCTATCCACCCATCGCGATAGTTACCCGCTAACGAGTTACTGTGGAATTGGCATAGCGCCTCTTTATTGGATATTGCATCTGGCAGATTCAGCGCTGGCACTGGTGGTGCGGTGTAGAATTTTGTGCCAACCGGCATTCTGCGCATTTTAGTTCTGCCTGATACTTCCTTGTACCCTTTGTCGATACCTAGCGTCCCATCCAGTACGGTTGACGCTGGCATTTCCACTACCTCACCAACTGCCTCAGCCGTCAGCGCTGCCAGGGTGATTTGCGCACGAAGTAAAACACCCATATGGGTTTCAAGGGAACTTTTGGTCGCGGTTGACTTTTGCCCAACATAAAGTTGGACAGCTTTTATAATGTTCAGGCATTTCGTAATTTGTTCTGCGCGCTGCGTATCTGTCAGCGCCGGCATTTCATATTTCATTTTAGGGGTCCTCAGAAATGAAAAAAAGCTACCCGTACAGAGTAGCTCCATTTTAACCCGGTTGCAAATTGTTCAACGCTCAATCACCCGATAGGCAACTATGTCACACAGGCTGGAATCGTGTGTCCACGTAAAGCAACTGGCGGGCGCCCTCTCGCTATCCGTATCGCGATATTTCACATCGACCGTTATGGCGCCCCCGACTGGGCATTTACCGCCATCCCACTCAATCCAACCATCATTATCAGCCGGTGGTGGCAACGGATACATTGCCGCTGTCTCGCCGCGCGGAAATCCCATCTGACTCATGGTTTTGTCATAGTCGTTGATCACGCGGGTCAGCAATTCGCGCAACGCCTTAATCTCGTCATCTTTGGTCATTGGACACCTCAGAAGCATACGCAGACGGCTAACCATAGCCAACACGCCCAAGCAGGTACGGACGGTGCAAATATGAGGAACAGCAGAACTAACCAGCGCATGATGCTTTCCCGTGGTCGAATGCTTCCAGAATTAATGCCAGCAGCAGGCAGACAACTGATGTCAGCCATGAATCCGGCACGTCAAATAAACCCAGCGTGGCAAATATCGCGCCCGCTGACATCAGATAATATTTCATTTACCAAATGCCTCCATTAACATTGCGACTGAAATACCAAACAGACCACATGCCGATATTAAATCAACAGGGTTCTGAATAAGTGCGAACCATGATACCAGCATCATGAACTGTTTCATTCCTCGCACCACCATTCGACGGTGTGTTGATGGTCGCCGTTCTCGTCTTTCCAGGTATCGAAAATACCGTTTCCTAATTTGGCTCGATATTCACTCCCGTCTGCGGTAACAACACGGTGGTAGTCGTAATCCCCCGGCAACTTATCGTCAACATGGTACCAGCGCTTTGCCAGCGTCAACTCATGGTAGCGGAACATGAAGGCGCTACAGGCGGCTTCAGGACGCAGGGGCGTGATCATCTGTGCAAGCGGTTCGACACCCTCCAGACACGGCCACGGGGTGCCGTCATCCATACCAAAGTCGCGGCGTTCGGTCGCCAGCATCACCATATCAGCACGCTTCACATCAGCGGACATACGTAGCGGTAGTTTAAACTGCGTGCGCAGCGCCCGCTCTACGCGTCTCTCGATACCCGATAGCTGGGCAACAAGGATTTCAGAGGTGCATTGACGTCACCCACGTACGCCTCATGTGCATCGTGCATCAGCGCTTCTAGTGCCAGGTGCTCAGGCACAATCTGGCTGGCGATGACGCTGTGCTGCGCCACGCTGTAAAACTGTCCCAGATGGCCGGTGAAACGGCAGATATTAGAAAGCGCCTGCGCGATATCTTTAATATCAAAATCACGCGGGTCATTATAATTAAAATGCTTGCCGGTATAGGTGTTAATCCAGGTCATATTACATCCCCTGCTGTTTAGCGATAATTTCAAAAAGGGTTTCGATCAGACTTTCATACAGCACTGGTTTACCGTCATCGCTGTAAAGCGCGAATGTTTTAAATGATGACACGCGTTTGAAGTTGCATGTAACTTCGCAATTATCAGAGGTGACACAAATATTATCGGGCACCTGTAATGACTGTAACGGGAACACGTGCCCATTTAAGATACCTGCGTCTGCACGGTCGGTGATAATGATCCCCCATTTATGTTTGGGTTCCTCAGTTTCCCAGGTCACGTTGACGCGGACACCGTGGGGTGTAAGCGACTGGTTATATTTTTCAACCTGTTCGGCTACCCAATCAGGTGATGTGTTAGTGTGACGATAAACAGGCAGGTTATCCACCGTCGTCATGTCAGTTTTAACGGGCCAGAAAATACCACCCAGATGTTCCAGTTCTGCCGTGCCGTGACCAGATGTGTCGATTAACAATACCTTTGTCATGATTTAACCTATCTGCAAATTCTCTAGTTAAAAAAGACCCCGCAACGCAAAATGTTCTCAGGACGCGTGCGGGGGTTCCTATACCCTTCCATCTGAAATTAACTCTAATGCAAAATCAGATAGCAATCAAGTTGTTTTCCGGTACCGGGATGCATAAATTTACCCACTGGTACGGCGTGCGCTCGGCGGGATACCACTGGCCACTTTTGTTATCAAACACCGGCGGCTCGTCTCCCCCAAACACCATCACGTTTCCCCAGCGATCGATGGCCTGCCAGCGCGCCCAGTCAGGCTTTGGTTTGAGACCCACGTAGCCGGTGATCACGCGATAAACTTCGCTTGCTTAACGGCGTAGAAGTCATCTGGTGCGCCATCATCACCCCACGTATCTGTCTGCTCGTTGTACACTTCCAGATTCCCCTTGTTCCAGCGCAACAGGCTGGCGTAAGGTTTATTGAAGTTATACCAGACGGCGACGAACTGACCTGACGCTGGCATATCATCCAGCAGCACAAACTCATTTTTGTCGCCCATGATTATACCTGACCCTTAGTGATTGCACAGTAACGGATCCACGCGGCTTTAGCTGCCCGGCCGTGGCGCTTGTATTTCTTTTTGCGGAACACCCATTTGCCTTTGGGCTCCTGGTAAACACAACTGGTCAGATAGTCCGCCAGCTACCCAGTTCAAAGCCAGTTGTCGTGCTCACATCCAGACCCCTCACGCTGATAGACCTCGTCGCGTAGCGCCTTAATTTCTTCCTGTTGCATAAAATTTCCTGTATTTCAGTGGTGAAATGTCAAATTGCTTACGAAAGGCGCGGGTGAAACACGACAGTTCAGAATAGCCCGCATCCAGCGCAATGCGTGTCAGGTCGTGGTCAGTATTGCGCAGCGCTGACGATGCAATATCCATCCGCAGGCTACGCATAAAGTCGCCCAGTTTATGGCCGGTGACGCGGGTGAATTCGCGTTGCAGGTGCCAGCGAGAATAGCCTGACCGCTCGGTTACCTGCTCGTTAGTCAGACGATCGCCGGCCTGGGTGCGCTCAATGATCCACGCCACCAGTTCCTTGATGATGTCTCGCTGCATCAGCTCACCAGCCAGTAGGTGTGGTCAGGGTTGATGACAATGGTACGGTCTCCCAGACTGTTGGAGACGCGCACTGCCCGGATGCATTCGGTCAGCAGCCGATCGTATTCTTCACGACAGTCTGCCAGCCCCAGCAGCGCCATACGCATGGCGGCCGATACCTCGATTCGTGTTTCACTTGATACAAGTCGTGTCATTTTATTCACCAGTTATAAAGTGGTCGAACAGTGTATTTTTCGCCACTGTTGTCATTGAGTGTCCGTACTTCCTCATCAAGCGAGGATTTGTCAGTTGATACGCAAAACTCTGACATGTAGGGCTTTCCGTCCGAGTCGAAAATGGCATACATGACGGGTTCCTTTTCAAACTGGCTGTTTCGACCATCAACGTGCTTCTGGACAAATTGAATAGCCAGATCCAAGTCACTTGGGTAGGACCCCGGCTGTCGGGTAGCACCACTAGGGCCCAGTTTAAAAGCCAGATCAATAAGATCGCTAATTTTGTCAGTCATCTTATTCACCCCATACCAGATAGTGTTTGTGGTCCAGCGGGTCACGCTCGATGCGCGCCGGTCCGTTGATGTCCAGCATTTGTGCCAGACCTCGGTGAACTCTTTCAGTTGCTCAATAGCGCCGTTGGTTGCGCTCACCACCAGCAGCCGTGCGACTCCCCGTGGTCATGTTGTAAAGCATGGTTACGCCCTGAGCCACGGTGCGCTCCAGTTCGGTGACGGTATCGGCGTCACCCGCCGACAGTTTCAGCCGCATATTTCCACCTTGATAGTGTCGCCATCGTGCAGGGTGATGATTTTCTTCCTTCCGGATACCCAGCACCTTGCGGAATGCGTCAATTAGCGCCTGACCCATCATCACACATTTGATCACGCGTGCCATCTGCGACGCTGTCAGTTCAACCACCTTATTTTTAGGTTTGGCGCGCAGGTACTTTTTACCGTTCCATATATCGATGCGAGCACCTTCGCTTTTAGCATTGTGTTTTTTGGTGAGCGTATCGATCACACCCCCGTAACCGTTCAACTGCTTGACAAGTAAGTCCGCAATTTCAATATCCGTCACCCGGTACCAGTGCATGGTGATATCAGGATAACCTTTAATCTTACTGTCAGGTGCCAGTGTGCCAGTAGCAAACCCCAGTGTTACGCGAACAGATGATGGCTGCAGGTTATAAAAGTTTGCCAGTTCAATAATCATTGAGTCATGGTCAGGCCAGATTTTGGTGGTGTGCTGAGGGGTCAGTTGTTTCTCAACCATCAGAGGGGGATCGAATGTGCCAGAGGCACCCCCGCCACCCGCACTGATCACACCGGAAGATGACCCGCCGCCACAACGTGCCACACGCTGGGCTACCCAGCTATAGCCGTTGGTGTCATCGTAATTAATAAGAATGCTGCGTGACGGTACATCATATTTACCGCTCAGGTAGTGAGCCATACGCTCTTTGGCTGCGGTGATTAAGATGTCACGATTCTCAATCAGTTCGCCCATATAGCGCGTTTCTTCGGGTGTAAATTTTTGCATAGGAGAAATACCTTTTAGTGATTCACCAGTTACTGAAAGTTTGTCGTCAACCCACAGTACAACTGCTGTGCTACGACGGATGGAATACTTCTGAGCCAGGGAATTTAATGCTTCACGCATTTTCCGCTGGTTGTTGCCGTTAACAGCACGTCTGCAGACCTCAATATCTACAGCGTCAAGCGGATAGGTCACTGTCATGATGTGTTGCCTTATTGGTACGTTATGATGACCGGTTGCCCATATTGATCACGGTCTAATTTACCCTCGATGCCCAGTTCACGCATGGCGTTGCGCAGGCCCGATAGTGGCATGCCGCGCATTGCAATGGCCTGGTTGAAGATGGCCACTATCTGCTCAGGTGCCAGCAGAGTCATAGTAACACTGTTTTTACGTGCTTGCAAATTGTTGGCTCTGGTAGCAACCCCGCCATAAAAGTAACCCCTGGCCGGATTCAGCAGGTCGTAACCAACGCGCAAACGTGTCAGGTTGAAACCCAGTTCGGCCACAATGTCCATCAGTTCAGCCGTGGCTATCAGATCGAACGCAATTTCCTGCATCCAGCGGCCGGTGAGGTGTGTCTGCTTTTCAATGAGCGGTGCCAGCGCAGAAAATTCCGTTTCGGTTAAGTGGTGCATCTTTTTAACGGTCGGCTCAGGGTGCAGCATTCCCGCCTCGTCACCCTCACAGTAAAACCAGTCCGACCGCTTGCCCTTGCGCACAATCGCTGAATAGGCAGGGTCGAAACCGTTCATCAACAGAATGCTGTCAACGATGGCGTGACTACCCCCGCGCAGTTTCCATGAGTTGAATTCTTCCGGCAGGTTGTGGGCAGCCCTGATTTGCACAACCAGTGCAATGAGCGTCTGGCATTCAGGTGCCGACAGTGCTTTTCTCATTTTGAGGTGCTCCGTAAACCATAGATGATCCCGTCAGGGGTGATGCGTGATCCCGAAGGGCGAAACCCGTATTTGCGCGCCAGCACCCTCAGGTGAAATGACGATGAACACTTAACCGTGGTAGCTGGCCAGTACTGCCGCTCTACCGTAGCGACCCTTCCGCTGACAGCAATTTTCGGTGGCAGATTAAGTTTACCGCAAAGGTAACCCCAGGGTTTTGCGCTGTCGGCGTGGATCCCCATCGGCGACCGTGCTGCACGAATAAAATAAGCCCCTTTACTGAGGAACCCCAGCGAACAACACAAGGTAACCAGATTGATATTTTTGGCCACGCTGATTTTATCACGCTGCTTGCTGTCAAATTTAGCGACCTGTTCCCACTGCTCAGGCGTTAATTTAAGTCTCGCCATTACCAAAATCCTCTCACAAAACTTTTAGCGTTTTCAAACTGTAGCTAAAGCACTTTTGTAAGTCAATATTTAAACTATTAAATAATTAAAAGTTTACAATTTAACATTAAGAATCATTTCGCAGAATCAGTAATCCATCCAAAATTGGAGGTGCTGCTGTCATTTTGTGTTAACTTTGTGATGAGGGTAAACCCTTGTTTCCTTTTACTTTTACTTTACTTCTTTACTGAATATAAAAAAAACACAAAAGGGTAAGGTAGTACAGCAATACAACTATACTGCAACAAGGGTAAATTATTATTAAAAGGTAACCAATGCAAAAGGGGTAGTAGGGTATGGAACAAATCCATTTGGTTTGTGATTTTTTAGCGATTTCACAGAATCAGTAAAACCTAAATTAACACCAACTCGCCAAACCGTGGCCAACAACTCCAACAGTTAACCAACGCTAACAGCAGCAACCAACAGTGCTGGAGGTGATAGGACTATTCCTATAGGTATTCCCAGCGTCAGCCTCATGCGATAGACTGCACCCATCTGATAAATCTCAACGAGGCACCTGACGATGGCCGGTGGCTACAAGCTCAGTAAGCAGGAAAAAGAATTTGCCATCGCGCTGATGGAAATGGGCGACCGTGTAGCGGCCTACAAGATGGCCTACAGCAACAAGGTGATGCGTGGCCGCATGACCGACAACGCTGTGCAGATTGAAGCCGCCAGGATGATGAAACGCGCCAACGTGGTGTCGTTCATTCAGGACGTGCGCGGCGAAATGTCTGGCACAGCACTGGTTGACGTGCAGCAGTTGATCATCGACCTGGCGCAGATTGCCACCGTGGATATCAACGAAATCTGCCAGGTACGCCGAGTGCTGCTGCTACTGCTGGGGCAAGTACCACATGTACGAATGGGCACCATGGGAGTATGAGGAAGCCCTGAGCAAATGGGAGCACGATTTAGACATGTGGGCACTGTGTGGCAGCAAGCCGGCCGATCGCCCCGCAGAACCGCTCTCAGGTGGCGAAACATGGCACCCTCACCGCGACCCTAATCCCAACTGCCCGCGCTGCTACGGCGATGGTGTGATGAACACCTGGATTAACGACAGCCGCAAGTTATCGCCGGCCGCCCGCAAACTGTTCGATGGTTGGGAGTACGACAAGAACGGCAATCTTAAAATCATCCTGAAAAGCCAGGCAGAGGCCCAGAATAAACTGCTGCGCATCTTCGGCGCATGGAACCCTACAGCTAACGCCAAACCTGGCGACATCCGGAACGCGGCCGACAAGGTGGACGAGACCAACGGGATCACAATAAACCTTATCGACTCGCCAGATGCCTGATATCAAGTTTCTGAAATTCCACGAAGGGCAGAAGGCCATCTATCGTGACCACAGCAAACGCAAGGTGATACGCGCCGGACGTCGTTTCGGCAAAACCACCATGCTGGAACAGTGCGCCGGTAACTGGGGTGCCAGAGGCCGTAAGGTTGGCTGGTTTGCCCCGTCGCACAAAATCATGCTGCCGACCTTCAAGGGTATCCGGCAGATGATGTCACCCATAATCAAGCACTCCAGCAAGACTGACGGCATCATCGAACTGGTGACCGGTGGCAGCATTGAATTCTGGACGCTGGATAACGAGGACGCCGGACGCTCGCGTAAATACCATAACGTCATCGTTGACGAGGCCAGCCTGGTCAAGAAGGGGCTGAAAGAGATCTGGGAGCAGGCGATAGAGCCAACGCTGCTGGACTTTGACGGTGACGCCATCTTTGCCGGTACGCCAAAGGGTATCGACGACGAGAACTTTTTCTATCAAATCTGCACCGACAAATCCAAAGGCTTCACCGAATTCCATACGCCAACGACCGCCAACCCAACGATAAGTCAGGCGGCGTTTGAGCGTATCGTGCAGGGTAAGCCAGAACTGGTGGTACAGCAGGAATACCGCGCTGAATTCGTAGACTGGCGCGGGATGAACTTCTTCAAACTGCCGTGGTTCATGGATGACGAAATGCGCCCGTTACCGTTCCCGGCTCACTGCAACACGGTGTTTGCGGTGATGGACTGCGCGGCAAAGGGCGGCGTGGCCAACGATGGCAGCGGCATAGTCTGGTTCAGCCTTGAGAACCTGCCGGAACCGCACCTTGTCATCCTTGACTGGGAAATCCAGCAGATTGACGGCCTCTACCTGATTGATCAGTTGCCGCTTTACCTGCAGCGCACTGAGGAACTGGCGCGCATCTGCAAGGCCCGTAACGGGTCAATGGGTGTTCACATCGAGGACAAGTCAACCGGTACCGTGCTGCTGCAGAAGGGTGCCAAAGAGCGCTGGAATGTCCACGCGGTAGACAGTGAACTGACAGCGCTGGGCAAGGAGGAACGTGCCATCAACATTTCTGGCCACGTGGCGTCAGGCAAGGTGAAAATCAGCAAATATGCGTACGACAAGGTGACCATCTACAAAGACCAGTCGAAAAACCATTTCTTACACCAGGTGTTACAGTTCATAATCGGCGAGAAGGATCAGGCAGATGACCTGTTCGACTGTTTAAACTACGGCGTTGCTCTGGCGCTCGGAAACTCTGACGGATACTAAATCATGTTCAACATTGAAAACGACGTAAGCGACGACAACGCGCCGTGGTGGGCAAAGACTGCGCTGGCACAGATGCTGGAAGGTGACGACATCGAACCGGGCAGCGACGCCAGTTACGGTCTGTGCAAACTGATTTACCTGTATCACCCGCTGGGCGCCAAAATGGTTGACCGCCCGGTGAAGATGGCCATGTATGAGCCGCGTACGGTGCAGGTGCAGTCGCCGGTGCGCAAGCAACTGGCTGACGCCTTTGAGCGTGAGTGGAAAGCGATCCGCGCCGATGCCTACATTGCCAACGTGGCGCGCCAG
Organism: Ensete glaucum; assembly: GCA_021527575.1. Lineage (NCBI taxonomy): Eukaryota > Viridiplantae > Streptophyta > Magnoliopsida > Zingiberales > Musaceae > Ensete > Ensete glaucum. The sequence goes on from JAHSUZ010000042.1 coordinate 94,800, forward strand.
GCACGCATCTACGGGGTGGCATCAATCTCAATGCTGGTGAACGGTCAGAAGACCAACGATGCGCTGGATTTCACAACGCTGGCCGGTGCCGCGATCACTTTCAACGTGCTGGACCCGCTGAACACGGCTGGCTCAATCGTTCTCAACCAGGACCCGAACGCCAGCGACTTCCAGAAAGTGTCGGCACTCACCGTTAACTCGCAGCCTTACCACTCGTCGCGGTATTGCGTCGTGATGAACGAGGACCCGATTTACCTGGCGTATAACGGCGCGGCCTTTGGCTTTAACGGCCGTTCGGCGTATCAGCGCGCCCTGTTCCCGCTCAAATCCTACATTCAGGTGATGCGCTCGGATAACATGGTGGCGCGTAAGGCGGGCCTGATTATCGCCAAAATGAAGAACATAGGCAGCGCCATACAGAACAAAATCCAGCAGGCTGCCAGCGCCATTAAGCGCATTATGCTGCGTCAGGGCGGTACCGGCGACGTGCTGCAGATTGGCCCGGACGATGTGATTGAATCGCTGAACCTGCAGAACCTCGATAAGACGCTGGACACCGCCCGCAACCACATCATTGCCGACATCGCCAGCGCCTGCGACATGCCCGCCATCATCATGAACAGCGAGACGTTCACCAAAGGTTTCGGTGAGGGTACAGAGGACGCCAAAGCGGTGGCCGTGTACATCGATGATGCGCGCCGCTGGCTGGAACCGCTGTATCAGTTCTTTATCCGCATCGTGCAGTACCGCGCCTGGGATGAAACATTCTTCGCTAACCTGCGCGTTGAGATCCCAGAACTGGAGGGCAACTGGGCGAGCAACTTCGCTGAGTGGCAGCGCACGTTTGATTACGTCTGGCCGTCGTCACTGAAAGAGCCAGAGAGCGAAAAGTTAAAGTCGATGAGACCCGCGCCAAAACGGTGGTGAGTGTCGGTGAGTTGCTTCTGGCCCAGTTCAGCGCCGACCCAACCAACCGCGCCAACGTCATCATGTGGATGGCCGAAAACATGAACATGAACGAACGCATGTTTGCCAGCCGCCTCGATATCGACGGTGAAAAACTGATGGAATACCAGCCGCCCGCGCCACCAACAATGAACAGTGGTGAGCCAGACGTACCTGAACTGGAGACCTACTGATGCAAAATACACCGCGCGATTGGACAGAAGATTCGAAACATGAAAACGGTAACTATCAGTGCCGGTGCATAAATTGCGGTCACCTTTTCATCGGTCATAAACGGCGTGTGATGTCGCCTGTGTACACCTGTTGAAAGCAAGGTGCTGAAAATGCGTAACGTTATTCTGTGGTATTTGTGCGACCGCTGGTATCTCAAAGACTGGTTAACGCGGTTTGGCTTCCCGGGACCAGAGGTTGTCAGTCGCCGCGATTTTCTCAACCTTCGTGACGCGATGATCCGCAACAACGCATACGGTGCCCGCCACAACCGCTGGATACGAAACGACATGATTGGTTTGTTCCAGCGTGCTTACCGACTGAGGTTCCCGACCGATGAATAACTTTGCGCAGACGGTACGCGATGCCGTCCGTTTCTACCTCAAGAACGGGTATACCAGCACCACAGAGTTTAACGCGTGGATGGCGGC
>JAHSUZ010000043.1:0-95906 GCA_021527575.1 Ensete glaucum
TGTAACGGAAAATAGATTGAAGCGAGACTTTGTGCAAAGTTTATGACCGTCACGTTTTTTCATGAAACCATGCTTATACGACGTCCAATGGCCTAATACGTCGGGAATGACCAGTATTTTAAATTTCTGAGACGGTGCACGAAAAAACGATCGAAACGAGACGTTGCGCAAAATTTATGACCGTCGCATTTTTTCACGAAACCATGCTCGTACGATGTCCCATGGGCTAATACGTTGAGAATGGCAAGTGTTTTGAAATATCTTGACGGTGCATGAAAAACCGATCGAAACGAGACTTTGCGCGTGACTTTGCGCAAAGTTTATGACCATCACATTTTACAGCGAAACCGTGCTCATACGACTTCCAATTGGCTAATACGTTAGGAATGGCAAGTATTTCGAAATTCCGAGATAGTGCACAAAAAATCGATCGAAACAAGACTTTGCGCAAAATTCATGACCGTCGCGTTTTTTCACGAAACCATGCTTGTACGACTTCCCATGGGCTAATACATTGGGAATGGCCTGTATTTTGAAATTCCGAGTCGGTGCATAGAAATTAGATCGAAGCGAGACTTTGCGCAAAGTTTATGATCGTCACGTTTTTTCACAAAACCATGCTCGTATGATGTCCCATGGGCTAATACATTGGGAATGGCAAGTATTTTGAAATATCTTAACGGTGCATTAAAAATCGATCTAAACACGACTTTGTGCGTGACTTTGTGCGTGACTTTGTGCAAAGTTTATGGCCAGTATTTTGAAATTCCAAGTCGGTGCACGGAAAATAGATCGAAGCAAGACTTTGCACCAAGTTTATGACTGTCACGTTTTTTCACGAAACCATGCTCGTACGACTTCCCATGGGCACGTTAGGAATGACAGGTATTTTGAAATTCCGAGATAGTGCACGAAAAACCGATCGAAACAAGACTTTGCGCGTGACTTTGCGCAAAGTTTATGACCATCACATTTTACAGTGAAACCGTGCTCATACGACTTCCCATGGGCTAATACGTTAGGAATGACAAGTATTTTGAAATTCCGAGATAGTGCACGAAAAATCGATCGAAACGAGACTTTGCGCAAAATTCATGACCGTCGCGTTTTTTCACGAAACCATGCTTGTACGACTTCCCATGGGCTAATACGTTGGGAATGGCCAGTATTTTGAAATTCCGAGTCGGTGCACGGAAAATAGATCGAAGCAAGACTTTGCACCAAGTTTATGACCGTCGCATTTTTAATGAAACCATGCTTATACGACTTCCAATGGGCTAATACGTTGGGAATGACTAGTATTTTAAATTTCTGAGACGCTGCACGAAAAACTGATCGAAACGAGACGTTGCGCAAAATTTATGACCGTCGCATTTTTTCACGAAACCATGCTCGTACGATGTCCCATGGGCTAATACGTTGAGAATGGCAAGTATTTTGAAATATCTTGACGGTGCATGAAAAACTGATCGAAACTCGACTTTGCGCAAAGTTTATGACCGTCGTATTTTTTCGCGAAACCGTGCTAGTACGACTTCCAATGGGCTAATACGTTGGGAATGGCCAGTATTTTAAAATTCTAAGACGATGCCCGAAAAACCGATCGAAACGAGACGTTGCGCAAAATTTATGACCATCACATTTTTTCGCGAAACCATGCTCGTACGACTTCCCAAGGGCTAATACGTTGGGAATGGCCAATATTTTAAAATTCCGAGACGGTGCATGAAAAACCGATCAAAACGAGACTTTGCGCAAAATTTATGACTGTCGCATTTTTTCACGAAACCTTGCTCGTACGACTTCCCATGGGCTAATACGTTAGGAATGACAAGTATTTTGAAATTCCGAGATAGTGCACGAAAAACCGATCGAAACGAGACTTTGCACGTGACTTTGCGCAAAGTTTATGACCATCACATTTTACAGCGAAACCATGCTCATACGACTTCCCATGGGCTAATACGTTAGGAATGACAAGTATTTTGAAATTCCGAGATAGTGCACGAAAAAATGAGACTTTGTGCGTAAAAGTTTTTGACCATCACATTTACAGCGAAACCGTGCTCATACGACTTCCCATGGGCTAATACGTTAGGAATGGCAAGTATTTTGAAATTCCGAGATAGTGCACGAAAAACCGATCGAAACGAGACTTTGCGCAAAATTCATGACCGTCGCGTTTTTTCACGAAACCATGCTTGTACGACTTCCCATGGGCTAATACGTTAGGAATGACAGGTATTTTGAAATTCCAAGATAGTGCATGAAAAACCGATCGAAACGATACTTTGCGCGTGACTTTGTGCAAAATTTATGACTGTCGCATTTTTTCACGAAACCCTGCATGTACGACATCCCATGGGCTAATACGTTAGGAATGATAGGTATTTTGAAATTCCGAGATAGTGCATGAAAAAATGAGACTTTGTGCGTGACTTTGCGCAAAGTTTATAACCATCACATTTTACAGCGAAACCGTGCTCATACGACGTCACATGGGCTAATACGTTAGGAATGGCAAGTATTTTGAAATTCCGAGATAGTGCACGAAAAACCGATCGAAACGAGACTTTGTGCAAAATTCATGACCGTCGCGTTTTTTCACGAAACCATGCTTGTACGACTTCCCATGGGCTAATACGTTGGGAATGGCCAGTATTTTAAAATTCCGAGTCGGTGCACGGAAAATAGATCGAAGCGAGACTTTGCGCAAAGTTTATGACCGTCGCATTTTTTCATGAAACCATGCTTATACGACTTCCAATGGGCTAATACGTTGGGAATGACCAGTATTTTAAATTTCTGAGACGGTGCACGAAAAACCGATCGAAACGAGACGTTGCGCAAAATTTATGACCGTCGCATTTTTTCACGAAACCATGCTCGTACGATGTCCCATGGGCTAATACGTTGCGAATGGCAAGTATTTTGAAATATCTTGACGGAGCATGAAAAACTGATCGAAACTCAACTTTGTGCACGACTTTGCGCAAAGTTTATGACCGTCGTATTTTTTCACGAAACCGTGCTAGTACGACTTCCAATGGGCTCATACGTTGGGAATGGCCAGTATTTTAAAATTCTGAGACGGTGCATGAAAAACCGATCGAAACGAGACTTTGCGCAAAATTTATGAGTGTCGCATTTTTTCACGAAACCTTGCTTGTACGACTTCCCATGGGCTAATATGTTAGGAATGACAGGTATTTTAAAATTCGGAGATAGTGCACGACAAACGGATCGAAATGAGACTTTGCGCGTGACTTTGCGCAAAGTTTATGACCATCATATTTTACAGCGAAACCATGCTCATACGACTTCCCATGGGCTAATACGTTAGGAATGGCAAGTATTTGAAAATTCTGAGACGGTGCACGAAAAACCGATCGAAACGAGACTTTGCGCAAAATTCATGACCGTCACGTTTTTTCACGAAACCATGCTTGTACGACTTCCCATGGGCTAATCCTTTGGGAATGGCCAGTATTTTCAAATTCCGAGTCGGTGCACGAAAAATAGATCGTCGCATTTTTTGGCGAAACCATGCTCGTACGACTTCCCATGGGCTAAAACGTTAGGAATGGCCAGTATTTTGAGATTCCGAGTTGTTGCACGAAAAATAGATCGAAGCGAGACTGTGCGCGACTTTGCGCAAAGTTTATGACCGTCGCATTTTTTGGTGAAACCATGCTTATACGACTTCCCAAGGGCTAATATATTGGGAATGGCCTGTATTTTGAAATTCTGAGACGGTGCATGAAAAACCGATCGACATGAAACATTGCGTAAAATTTATGACCGTCGCATTTTTCGCCGAAATCATGCTCGTACGACTTCCCATGGGCGAAAACGTTAGGAATGGCCAGTATTTTGAAATTCCGAGTTGTTGCACGAAAAATAGATCGAAGCGAGACTGTGCGCGACTTTGCGCAAAGTTTATGACCATCGCGTTTTTTGGTGAAACCATGCTTATACGACTTCCCAATGGCTAATACATTGGGAATGGCCAGTATTTTGAAATTCCGAGACGGTGCATGAAAAACCGATGGAAATGAAACATTACGTAAAATTTATGACCGTCGCATTTTTTTGCGAAACCATGCTCATATGACTTCCCATGGGCGAAAACGTTAGGAATGGCCAGTATTTTGAAATTCCGAGTTGTTGCACGAAAAATAGATCGAAGCGAGACTGTGCGCGACTTTGCGCAAAGTTTATGACCGTCGCATTTTTTGGTGAAACCATGCTTATACGACTTCCCAAGGGCTAATACATTGGGAATGGCCTGTATTTTGAAATTCCGAGACGGTGCATGAAAAACCGATCGAAACGAAACATTGCGTAAAATTGATGACCACCGCATTTTTTGGCGAAACCATGCTTGTACGACTTTCCATGGGCTAAAACGTTAGGAATGGCCCGTATTTTGAAATTCCGAGTTGTTGCACGAAAAATAGATCGAAGCGAGACTGTGCGCGACTTTGCGCAAAGTTTATGACCATCGCGTTTTTTGGTGAAACCATGCTTATACGACTTCCCCAGGGCTAATACATTGGGAATGGACTGTATTTTGAAATTCCGAGACGGTGCATGAAAAACTGATCGAAACGAAACTTTGCGTAAAATTTATGACCGTCGCATTTTTTGCCGAAACCATGCTCGTACGACTTCCCATGGGGTAAAACGTTAGGAATGGCCAGTATTTTGAAACTCCGAGTTGTTGCACGAAAAATAGATCGAAGCGAGACTGTGCGCGACTTTGCGCAAAGTTTATGACCATCGCGTTTTTTGGTGAAACCATGCTTATACGACTTCCCAAGGGCTAATACATTGGGAATGGCCTGTATTTTGAAATTCCGAGACGGTGCATGAAAAACCGATCGAAACGAAACATTGCGTAAAATTTATGACCGTCGCATTTTTTGGCGAAACCATGCTCGTACGACTTTCCATGGGCTAAAACGTTAGGAATGTCCAGTATTTTGAAATTCCGAGTTGTTGCACGAAAAATAGATCGAAGCGAGACTGTGCGCGACTTTGCGCAAAGTTTATGACCATCGCGTTTTTTGGTGAAACCAAGCTTATACGACTTCCCAAGGGCTACTACATTGGGAATGGACTGTATTTTGAAATTCCGAGACGTTGCATGAAAAACCGATCGAAACGAAACATTGTGTAAAATTTCTGACCGTCGCATTTTTTGGCGAAACCATACTCGTACGACTTCCCATGGGCTAAAACGTAAGGAATGGCCAGTATTTTGAAATTCCGAGTTGTTGCACGAAAAATAGATCGAAGCGGTGTGCGCGACTTTGCGCAATGTTTATGACCATCGCGTTTTTTGGTGAAACCATGCTTATACGACTTCCCAAGGGCTAATACATTGGGAATGGCCAGTATTTTGAAATTCCGAGACGGTGCATGAAAAACCGATCGAAACGAAACATTGCGTAAAATTTATGACCGTCGCATTTTTTGGCGAAACCATGCTCGTATGACTTCCCATGGGCTAAAACGTTAGGAATGGCCAGTATTTTGAAATTCCGAGTTGTTGCACGAAAAATAGATCGAAGCGAGACTGTGCGCGACTTTGCGCAAAGTTTATGACCATCGCGTTTTTTGGTGAAACCATGCTTATACGACTTCCCAAGGGCTAATACATTGGGAATGGCCTGTATTTTGAAATTCCGAGACGGTGCATGAAAAACCGATCGAAACGAAACATTGCGTAAAATTTATGACCGTCGTATTTTTTGGCGAAACCATGCTCGTACGACTTCCCATGGGCTAAAACGTTAGGAATGGCCAGTATTTTGAAATTCCGAGTTGTTGCACGAAAAAATAGATCGAAGCGAGACTGTGCGCGACTTTGCGCAAAGTTTCTGACCGTCGCATTTTTTTGCGAAACCATGCTCTTATGACTTCTCATGGGCTAAAACGTTAGGAATGGCCAGTATTTTGAAATTCCGAGACGGTGCATGAAAAACCGATGGAAACGAAACATTGCGTAAAATTTATGACCGTCGCATTTTTTGGCGAAACCATGCTCGTAAGACTTTCCATGGGCTAAAACGTTAGGAATGGCCAGTATTTTGAAATTCCGAGTTGTTGCACGAAAAATAGATCGAAGCGAGACTGTGCGCGACTTTGCGCAAAGTTTATGACCGTCGCATTTTATTGTGAAACCGTGCTCGTATGACTTCCCATGGGCTAAAACGTTAGGAATGGCCAGTATTTTAAAATTCCGAGACGGTGCATGAAAAACCGATCGAAACGAAACATTGCGTAAAATTTATGACCGTCGCATTTTTTGGCGAAACCATGCTCGTACGACTTCCCATGGGCTAAAACGTTAGGAATGGCCAGTATTTTGAAATTCCGAGTTGTTGCACGAAAAATAGATCGAAGCGAGACTGTGCGCGACTTTGCGCAAAGTTTATGACCATCGCGTTTTTTGGTGAAACCATGCTTATACGACTTCCCAAGGGCTAATACATTGGGAATGGACTGTATTTTGAAATTCCGAGACGGTGCATGAAAAACTGATCGAAACGAAACTTTGCGTAAAATTTATGACCGTCGCATTTTTTGCCGAAACCATGCTCGTACGACTTCCCATGGGCTAAAACGTTAGGAATGGCCAGTATTTTGAAATTCCGAGTTGTTGCATGAAAAATAGATCGAAGCGAGACTGTGCGCGACTTTGCGCAAAGTTTATGACCACCGCGTTTTTTGGTGAAACCATGCTTATACGACTTCCCAAGGGCTAATACATTGGGAATGGCCTGTATTTTGAAATTCCGAGACGGTGCATGAAAAACCGATCGAAACGAAACATTGCGTAAAATTTATGACCGTCACATTTTTTGGCGAAACCATGCTCGTACGACTTTCCATGGGCTAAAACGTCAGGAATGTCCAGTATTTTGAAATTCCGAGTTGTTGCACGAAAAATAGATCGAAGCGAGACTGTGCGCCACTTTGCGCAAAGTTTATGACCATCGCGTTTTTTGGTGAAACCAAGCTTATACGACTTCCCAAGGGCTACTACATTGGGAATGGACTGTATTTTGAAATTCCGAGACGTTGCATGAAAAACCGATCGAAACGAAACATTGTGTAAAATTTCTGACCGTCGCATTTTTTGGCGAAACCATACTCGTACGACTTCCCATGGGCTAAAACGTAAGGAATGGCCAGTATTTTGAAATTCCGAGTTGTTGCACGAAAAATAGATCGAAGCGGTGTGCGCGACTTTGCGCAATGTTTATGACCATCGCGTTTTTTGGTGAAACCATGCTTATACGACTTCCCAATGGCTAATACATTGGGAATGGCCAGTATTTTGAAATTCCGAGTTGTTGCACGAAAAATAGATCGAAGCGGTGTGCGCGACTTTGCGCAATGTTTATGACCATCGCGTTTTTTGGTGAAACCAAGCTTATACGACTTCCCAATGGCTAATACATTACGTAAAATTTATGACCGTCGCATTTTTTGGCGAAACCATGCTCGTACGACTTCCCATGGGCTAAAACGTTAGGAATGGCCAGTATTTTGAAATTCCGAGTTGTTGCACGAAAAATAGATCGAAGCGAGACTCTGCGCGACTTTGCGCAAAGTTTATGACCATCGCGTTTTTTGGTGAAACCATGCTTATACGACTTCCCAAGGGCTAATACATTGGGAATGGCCTGTATTTTGAAATTCCGAGACGGTGCATGAAAAACCGATCAAAACGAAACATTGCGTAAAATTTATGACCATCGCATTTTTTGGCGAAACCATGCTCGTACGACTTCCCATGGGCTAAAACGTTAGGAATGGCCAGTATTTTGAAATTCCGAGTTGTTGCACGAAAAATAGATCGAAGCGAGACTGTGCGTGACTTTGCGCAAAGTTTATGACCGTCGCATTTTTTGGCGAAACCATGCTCGTACGACTTCCCATGGGCTAAAACGTTAGGAATCGCCAGTATTTTGAAATTCCGAGACGGTACATGAAAAACCGATCGAAACGAAACATTGCGTAAAATTTATGACCGTCGCATTTTTTGGCGAAACCATGCTCGTACGACTTCCCATGGGCTAAAACGTTAGGAATGGCCAGTATTTTGAAATTCCGAGTTGTTGCACGAAAAATAGATCGAAGCGAGACTGTGCGCGACTTTGCGCAAAGTTTATGACCCCCGCGTTTTTTGGTGAAACCATGCTTATACGACCTCCCAAGGGCTAATACATTGGGAATGGCGTGTATTTTGAAATTCCGAGACGGTGCATGAAAAACCGATGGAAACGAAACATTACGTAAAATTTCTGACCGTCGCATTTTTTGGCGAAACCATGCTCGTACGACTTCCCATGGGCTAAAACGTTAGGAATGGCCAGTATTTTGAAATTCCGAGTTGTTGCACGAAAAATAGATCGAAGCGAGACTGTGCGCGACTTTGCGCAAAGTTTATGACCGTCGCATTTTTTTGCGAAACCATGCTCTTATGACTTCTCATGGGCTAAAACGTTAGGAATGGCCAGTATTTTGAAATTCCGAGACGGTGCATGAAAAACCGATGGAAACGAAACATTGCGTAAAATTTATGACCGTCGCATTTTTTGGCGAAATCATGCGCGTACGACTTCCCATGGGCGAAAACGTTAGGAATGGCCAGTATTTTGAAATTCCGAGTTGTTGCACGAAAAATAGATCGAAGCGAGACTGTGCGCGACTTTGCGCAAAGTTTATGACCGTCGGCTTTTTTGGTGAAACCAAGCTTATACGACTTCCCAATGGCTAATACATTGGGAATGGACTGTATTTTGAAATTCCGAGACGGTGCATGAAAAACTGATCGAAACGAAACTTTGCGTAAAATTTATGACTGTTGCATTTTTTGCCGAAACCATGCTCGTACGACTTCCCATGGGCTAAAACGTTAGGAATGCCCAGTATTTTGAAATTCCGAGTTTTTGCACGAAAAATAGATCGTAGCGAGACTGCGCGACTTTGCGCAAAGTTTATGACCGTCGCATTTTTTGGTGAAACCATGCTTATACGACTTCCCATGGGCTAATACATTGGGAATGGACTGTATTTTGAAATTCCGAGACGGTGCATGAATCACCGATCGAAACGAAAAATTGCGTAAAATTTATGACCGTCGCATTTTTTGGCGAAACCATGCTCGTACGACTTCCCATGGGCTAAAACGTTAGGAATGGCCAGTATTTTGAAATTCCGAGTTGTTGCATGAAAAACTGATCGAAACGAAACATTGCGTAAAATTTATGACCGTCGCATTTTTTGGTGAAACCATGCTTATACGACTTCCCATGGGCTAAAACAGGAATGGCCAGTATTTTGAAATTCGAGTTGTTGCACGAACAATAGATCGCAGCGAGACTGTCGCGACTTTGCGCAAAGTTTATGACCGTCGGCTTTTTTGGTGAAACCATGCTTATACGACTTCCCAAGGGCTAATACATTGGGAATGGCCTGTATTTTGAAATTCCGAGACGGTGCATGAAAAACCGATCGAAACGAAACATTGCGTAAAATTTATGACCGTCGCATTTTTGGAAGAAACCATGCTCGTATGACTTCCCATGGGCTAAAACGTTAGGAATGGCCAGTATTTTGAAATTCCGAGATGGTGCATGAAAAACCGATCGAAACGAAACATTGCGTAAAATTTATGACCGTCGCATTTTTCGGCGAAATCATGCGCGTACGACTTCCCATGGGCGAAAACGTTAGGAATGGCCAGTATTTTGAAATTCCGAGTTGTTGCACGAAAAATAGATCGAAGCGAGACTGTGCGCGACTTTGCGCAAAGTTTATGACCGTCGGCTTTTTTGGTGAAACCAAGCTTATACGACTTCCCAATGGCTAATACATTGGGAATGGCCTGTATTTTGAAATTCCGAGACGGTGCATGAAAAACCGATCGAAACGAAACATTGCGTAAAATTGATGACCACCGCATTTTTTGGCGAAACCATGCTTGTACGACTTTAGGAATGGCCAGTATTTTGAAATTCCGAGTTGTTGCACGAAAAATAGATCGAAGCGAGACTGTGCGCGACTTTGCGCAAAGTTTATGACCATCGCGTTTTTTGGTGAAACCATGCTTATACGACTTCCCAAGGGCTAATACATTGGGAATGGACTGTATTTTGAAATTCCGAGACGGTGCATGAAAAACTGATCGAAACGAAACTTTGCGTAAAATTTATGACCGTCGCATTTTTTGCCGAAACCATGCTCGTACGACTTCCCATGGGATAAAACGTTAGGAATGGCCAGTATTTTGAAATTCCGAGTTGTTGCACGAAAAATAGATCGAAGCGAGACTGTGCGCGACTTTGCGCAAAGTTTATGACCGTCGCGTTTTTTGGTGAAACCATGCTTATACGACTTCCCATGGGCTAATACATTGGGAATGGCCTGTATTTTGAAATTCCGAGACGGTGCATGAAAAACCGATCGAAACGAAACATTGCGTAAAATTTATGACCGTCGCATTTTTTGGCGAAACCATGCTCGTACGGCTTTCCATGGGCTAAAACGGTAGGAATGTCCAGTATTTTGAAATTCCGAGTTGTTGCATGAAAAACTCATCGAAACGAAACATTGCGTAAAATTTATGACCGTCGCATTTTTCGGCGAAATCATGCGCGTACGACTTCCCATGGGCGAAAACGTCAGGAATGGCCAGTATTTTGAAATTCCGAGTTGTTGCACGAAAAATAGATCGAAGCGAGACTGTGCGCGACTTTGCGCAAAGTTTATGACCGTCGGCTTTTTTGGTGAAACCAAGCTTATACAACTTCCCAAGGGCTAATACATTGGGAATGGACTGTATTTTGAAATTCCGAGACGGTGCATGAAAAACCGATCGAAACAAAACATTGCGTAAAATTTATGATCGTCGCATTTTTTGGCGAAACCATACTCGTACGACTTCCAATGGGCTAAAACGTTAGGAATGGCCAGTATTTTGAAATTCCGAGTTGTTGCACGAAAAATAGATCGAAGCGAGACTGTGCGTGACTTTTCGCAAAGTTTATGACCGTCGCATTTTTTGGTGAAACCATGCTTATACGACTTCCCAAGGGCTAAAATATTGGGAATGGCCTATATTTTGAAATTCTGAGACGGTGCATGGAAAACCGATCGAAATGAAACATTGCGTAAAATTTATGACCGTCGCATTTTTTGGCGAAACCATGCTCATACGACTTTCCATGGGCTAAAACGTTAGGAATGTCCAGTATTTTGAAATTCCGAGTTGTTGCTTGAAAAACTGATCGAAAGGAAACATTGCGTAAAATTTATGACCGTCGCATTTTTCGGCGAAATCATGCGCGTACGACTTCCCATGGGTGAAAACATTAGGAATGGCCAGTATTTTGAAATTCTGAGTTGTTGCACGAAAAATAGATCGAAGCGAGACTGTGCGCGACTTTGCGCAAAGTTTATGACCGTCGGCTTTTTTGGTGAAACCAAGCTTATACGACTTCCCAATGGCTAATACATTGGGAATGGCCTGTATTTTGAAATTCCGAGACGGTGCATGAAAAACCGATCGAAACGAAACATTGCGTAAAATTTATGACCACCGCATTTTTTGGCGAAACCATGCTAGTACGACTTTCCATGGGCTAAAACGTTAGGAACGGCCCGTATTTTGAAATTCCGAGTTGTTGCACGAAAAATAGATCGAAGCGAGACTGTGCGCGACTTTGCGCAAAGTTTATGACCATCGCGTTTTTTGGTGAAACCATGCTTATACGACTTCCCCAACGCTAATACATTGGGAATGGACTGTATTTTGAAATTCCGAGACGGTGCATGAAAAACTGATCGAAACGAAACTTTGCGTAAAATTTATGACCGTCGCATTTTTGCGAAACCATGCTCGTACGACTTCCCATGGGCTAAAACGTTAGGAATGGCCAGTATTTTGAAATTCGAGTTGTTGCACAAAAATAGATCGAGCGAGAGTGCGACTTTGCGCAAAGTTTATGACCATCGCGTTTTTTGGTGAAACCATGCTTATACGACTTCCCAAGGGCTAATACATTGGGAATGGCCTGTATTTTGAAATTCCGAGACGGTGCATGAAAAACCGATCGAAACGAAACATTGCGTAAAATTTATGACCGTCACATTTTTTGTCGAAACCATGCTCGTACGACTTTCCATGGGCTAAAACGTCAGGAATGTCCAGTATTTTGAAATTCCGAGTTGTTGCACGAAAAATAGATCGAAGCGAGACTGTGCGCCACTTTGCACAAAGTTTATGACCATCGCGTTTTTTGGTGAAACCATGCTTATACGACTTCCCCAGGGCTAATACATTGGGAATGGACTGTATTTTGAAATTCCGAGACGTTGCATGAAAAACCGATCGAAACGAAACATTGTGTAAAATTTCTGACCGTCGCATTTTTTGGCGAAACCATACTCGTACGACTTCCCATGGGCTAAAACGTAAGGAATGGCCAGTATTTTGAAATTCCGAGTTGTTGCACGAAAAATAGATCGAAGCGGTGTGCGCGACTTTGCGCAATGTTTATGACCATCGCGTTTTTTGGTGAAACCATGCTTATACGACTTCCCAATGGCTAATACATTGGGAATGGCCAGTATTTTGAAATTCCGAGACGGTGCATGAAAAACCGATGGAAATGAAACATTACGTAAAATTTATGACCGTCGCATTTTTTGGCGAAACCATGCTCGTACGACTTCCCATGGGCTAAAACGTTAGGAATGGCCAGTATTTTGAAATTCTGAGTTGTTGCACGAAAAATAGATCGAAGCGAGACTGTGCGCGACTTTGCGCAAAGTTTATGACCATCGCATTTTTTTGCGAAACCATGCTCTTATGACTTCTCATGGGCTAAAACGTTAGGAATGGCCAGTATTTTGAAATTCCGAGACGGTGCATGAAAAACCGATGGAAACGAAACATTGCGTCAAATTTATGACCGTCGCATTTTTTGGCGAAACCATGCTCGTACGACTTCCCATGGGCTAAAACGTTAGGAATGGCCAGTATTTTGAAATTCCGAGTTGTTGCACGAAAAATAGATCGAAGCGAGACTGTGCGCGACTTTGCGCAAAGTTCATGACCACCGCGTTTTTTGGTGAAACCATGCTTATACGCCCTCCCAAGGGCTAATACATTGGGAATGGCGTGTATTTTGAAATTCCGAGACGGTGCATGAAAAACCGATGGAAACGAAACATTACGTAAAATTTCTGACCGTCGCATTTTTTGGCGAAACCATGCTCGTACGACTTCCCATGGGCTAAAACATTAGGAATGGCCAGTATTTTGAAATTCTGAGTTGTTGCACGAAAAATAGATCGAAGCGAGACTGTGCGCGACTTTGCGCAAAGTTTATGACCACCGCGTTTTTTGGTGAAACCATGCTTATACGACCTCCCAAGGGCTAATACATTGGGAATGGCGTGTATTTTGAAATTCCGAGACGGTGCATGAAAAACCGATGGAAACGAAACATTACGTAAAATTTATGACCGTCGCATTTTTTGGCGAAACCATGCTCGTACGACTTCCCATGGGCTAAAACGTTAGGAATGGCCAGTATTTTGAAATTCCGAGTTGTTGCACGAAAAATAGATCGAAGCGAGACTGTGCGCGACTTTGCGCAAAGTTTATGACCGTCGCATTTTTTGGTGAAACCATGCTTATACGACTTCCCAAGGGCTAATATATTGGGAATGGCCTGTATTTTGAAATTCTGAGACGGTGCATGAAAAACCGATCGAAATGAAACATTGCGTAAAATTTATGACCGTCGCATTTTTTTGCGAAACCATGCTCGTACGACTTTCCATGGGCTAAAACGTTAGGAATGTCCAGTATTTTGAAATTCCGAGTTGGTGCATGAAAAACTGATCGAAATGAAACATTGCGTAAAATTTTTGACCGTCGCATTTTTCGGCGAAATCATGCGCGTACGACTTCCCATGGGCGAAAACGTTAGGAATGGCCCGTATTTTGAAATTCCGAGTTGTTGCACGAAAAATAGATCGAAGCGAGACTGTGCGCGACTTTGCGCAAAGTTTATGACCATCGCGTTTTTTGGTGAAACCATGCTTATACGACTTCCCAATGGCTAATACATTGAGAATGGCCTGTATTTTGAAATTCCGCGACGGTGCATGAAAAACCGATCGAAAGGAAACATTGCGTAAAATTTATGACCGTCGTATTTTTTGGCGAAACCATGCTCGTATGACTTCCCATGGGCTAAAACGTTAGGAAAGGCCAGTATTTTGAAATTCCGAGACGGTGCATGAAAAACCGATCGAAACGAAACATTGCGTAAAATTTATGACCGTCGCATTTTTCGGCGAAAACCTTGCTCGTACGACTTCTCATGGGCTAAAACGTTAGGAATGGACAGTATTTTAAAATTCCGAGTTGTTGCACGAAAAATAGATGGAAGCGAGACTGTGCGTGACTTTGCGCAAAGTTTATGACCATCGCGTTTTTTGGTGAAACCATGCTTATACGACTTCCGAAGGGCTAATACATTGGGAATGGCCAGTATTTTGAAATTCCGAGACGGTGCATGAAAAACCGATCGAAACGAAACATTGCGCAAAATTTATGACCGTCGCATTTTTAGGCGAAACCATGCTCGTACGACTTCCCATGGGCTAAAACGTTAGGAATGGCCAGTATTTTGAAATTCGAGTTGTTGCACGAAAAATAGATCAAGCGAGACTGTGCGCGACTTTGCGCAAAGTTTATGACCATCGCTTTTTGGTGAAACCATGCTTATACGACTTCCCAAGGGCTAATACATTGGGAATGGACTGTATTTTGAAATTCGAGACGGTGCATGAAAACCGATCGAAACGAAACATTGCGTAAAATTTATGACCGTCGCTCGAAACCATGCTCGTATGACTTCCCATGGGCTAAAACGTTAGGAATGGCCAGTATTTTGAAATTCGTAGTTGTTGCACGAAAATAGATCGAGACTGCGCGACTTTGCGCAAAGTTTATGACCATCGCGTTTTGGTGAAACCATGCTTATACGACTTCCCAAGGGCTAATACATTGGGAATGGCCTGTATTTTGAAATTCGAGACGGTGCATGAAAACCGATCAAACGAAACATTGCGTAAAATTTATGACCGTCGATTTTTGGCGAAACCATGCTCGTACGACTTCCCATGGGCTAAAACGTTAGGAATGGCCAGTATTTTGAAATTCCGAGTTGTTGCAAGAAAAATAGATCGAAACGAGACTGTGCGCGACTTTGCGCAAAGTTTATGACCATCGAGTTTTTTGGTCAAACCATGCTTATAGGACTTCCCAAGGGCTAATACATTGGGAATGGCCTGTATTTTGAAATTCCGAGACGGTGCATGATAAACCGATCAAACGAAACATTGCGTAAAATTTATGACCGTCGCATTTTTGGAAGAAACCATGCTCGTATGACTTCCCATGGGCTAAAACGTTAGGAATGGCCAGTATTTTGAAATTCCGAGACGGTGCATGAAAAACCGATCGAAACGAAACATTGCGTAAAATTTATGACCGTCGCATTTTTTGGCGAAACCATGCTCGTACGACTTCCCATGGGCTAAAACGTTAGGAATGGCCAGTATTTTGAAATTCCGAGTTGTTGCACGAAAAATAGATGGAAGCGAGACTGTGCGCGACTTTGCGAAAAGTTTATGACCATCGCGTTTTTTGTTGAAACCATGCTTATACGAAAACCGATCGAAACGAAACATTGCGTAAAATTTATGACCGTCGCATTTTTTGGTGAAACCATGCTCGTATGACTTCCCATGGGCTAGTACATTGGGAATGGCCTGTATTTTGAAATTCCGAGACGGTGCATGAAAAACCGATCGAACCGAAACATTGCGTAAAATTTATGACCGTCAAATTTTTCACGAAACCATGCTCGTACGACTTCCCATGGGCTAAAACGTTAGGAATGGCCAGTATTTTGAAATTCCGAGTTGTTGCACGAAAAATAGATCGAAGCGAGACTGTGCGTGACTTTGCGCAAAGTTTATGACCATCGCGTTTTTTGGTGAAACCATGCTTATACGACTTCCCAAGGGCTAATACATTGGGAATGGACTGTATTTTGAAATTCCGAGACGGTGCATGAAAAACCGATCGAAACGAAACATTGCGTAAAATTTATGACCATCATTTTTTTTGGCGAAACCATGCTCGTACGACTTCCCATGGGCTTAAACGTTAGGAATGGCCAGTATTTTGAAATTCCGAGTTGTTGCACGAAAAATAGATCGAAGCGCGACTTTTGCGCAAAGTTTATGACCATCTTTTTGGTGAAACCATGCTTATACGACTTCCCAAGGGCTAATACATTGGGAATGGTATTTTGAAATTCGAGACGGTGCATGAAAACCGATCGAAACGAAACATTGCGTAAAATTTATGACCCATTTTTGGCGAAACCATGCTCGTACGACTTCCCATGGGCTAAAACGTTAGGAATGGCCAGTATTTTGAAATTCCGAGACGGTGCATGAAAAACCGATCGAAACGAAACATTGCGTAAAATTTATGACCGTCGCATTTTTTGGCGAAACCTTGCTCGTACGACTTCCCATGGGCTAAAACGTTAGGAATGGCCAGTATTTTGAAATTCCGAGTTGTTGCACGAAAAATAGAGCGACGCGAGACTGGCGACTTTGCGCAAAGTTTATGACCATCGCTTTTTGGTGAAACCATGCTTATACGACTTCCCAAGGGCTAATACATTGGGAATGGAGTATTTTGAAATTCGACGGTGCATGAAAACCGATCGAAACGAAACATTGCGAAATTTATGACCGTCGATTTTTGGCGAAACCATGCTCGTACGATTTCCATGGGCTAAAACGTTAGGAATGGCCAGTATTTTGAAATTCGAGTTGTTGCACGAAAAATAGATCGGCGAGACTGTGCGCGACTTTGCGCAAAGTTTATGACCATCGCTTTTTGGTGAAACCATGCTTATACGACTTCCCAAGGGCTAATACATTGGGAATGGCGTGTATTTTGAAATTCGAGACGGTGCATGAAAACCGATCGAAACGAAACATTGCGTAAAATTTATGACCGATTTTTGGCAAACCATGCTCGACGACTTCCCATGGGCTAAAACGTTAGGAATGGCCAGTATTTTGAAATTCGAGTTGTTGCACGAAAATAGATCAAGCGAGACTGCGCGACTTTGCAAAGTTTATGACCATCGCATTTTTGGTGAAACCATGCTTATACGACTTCCCAAGGGCTAATATATTGGGAATGGCCTGTATTTTGAAATTCGAGACGGTGCATGAAAACCGATCGAAACGAAACATTGCGTAAAATTTATGACCGTCGATTTTTCGAAACCATGCTCGTACGACTTCCATGGGCTAAAACGTTAGGAATGGCCAGTATTTTGAAATTCGAGTTGTTGCATGAAAACCGATCGAAACGAAACTTTGCGTAAAATTTATGACCGTCGATTTTTGGCGAAACCATGCTTATGACTTCCCATGGGCAAATACGTTACGAATGGCCCGTATTTTGAAATTTCGAGTCGGTACACGAAAAATAGATCGAAGCGAGACTATGCGCGACTTTCGCAAAGTTTATGACCATCGCGTTTTTTGGTGAAACCATGCTTATACGACTTCCCAAGGCCAAATACATTGGGAATGGCCTGTATTTTGAAATTCGACGGTGCATGAAAAACCGATCGAAACGAAACATTGTAAAATTTATGACCGTCACATTTTTGGCGAAACCATGCTCGTACGACTTCCCATGGGCTAAAACGTTAGGAATGGCCAGTATTTTGAAATTCCGAGACGGTGCATGAAAAACCGATCGAAATGAAACATTGCGTAAAATTTATGACCGTCGCATTTTTCACGAAACCATGCTCGCGACTTCCCATGGGCTAAAACGTTAGGAATGGCCAGTATTTTGAAATTCGAGTTGTTGCACGAAAAATCGAAGCGACTGTGCGTGACTTTGCAAAGTTTATGACCATCGCGTTTTGGTGAAACCATGCTTATACGACTTCCCAAGGGCTAATACATTGGGAATGGCCAGTATTTTGAAATTCGAGACGGTGCATGAAAACCGATCGAAACGAAACATTGCGAAAATTTATGACCGTCGCATACGAAACCATGCTCGTACGACTTCCCATGGGCTAAAACGTTAGGAATGGACAGTATTTTGAAATTCGAGTTGTTGCACGAAAAATAGATCAAGCGAGACTGTGCGACTTTGAGCAAAGTTTATGACCGTCGATGGTGAAACCATGCTTATACGACTTCCCAAGGGCTAATACATTGGGAATGGACTGTATTTTGAAATTCCGAGACGGTGCATGAAAAACCGATCGAAACGAAACATTGCGAAAATTTATGACCGTCGATTTTTGGCGAAACCATGCTCGTATGACTTCCCATGGGCTAAAACGTTAGGAATGGCCAGTATTTTGAAATTCGAGTTGTTGCAAAAATAGATCGAGAACGCGACTTTGCGCAAAGTTTATGACCATCGCGTTTTTTGGTGAAACCATGCTTATACGACTTCCCAAGTGCTTATACATTGGGAATGGAGTGTATTTTGAAATTCCGAGATGGTGCATGAAAAACCTATCGAAACGAAACATTGCGTAAAATTTACGACCGTCGCATTTTTTGGCGAAACCAAGCTCGTACGACTTCCCATGGTCTAAAACGTTTGGAATGGCCAGTATTTTGAAATTCCAAGTTGTTGCACGAAAAATAGATCGAAGCGAGACTGTGCGCGACTTTGCGCAAAGTTTATGACCATCGTGTTTTTTGTTGAAACCATGCTTATACGACTTCCGAAGGGCTAATACATTGGGAATGGCCTGTATTTTGAAATTCCGAGATGGTGCATGAAAAACCTATCGAAACGAAACATTGCGTAAAATTTATGACCGTCGCATTTTTGAAGAAACCATGCTCGTATGACTTCCCATGGTCTAAAACGTTAGGAATGGCCAGTATTTTGAAATTCGAGATGCATGAAAACCGATCGAAACGAGACATTGCGAAAATTTATGACCCGATTTTTTGGCGAAACCATGCTCGTACGACTTCCCATGGGCTAAAACGTTGGGAATGGCCAGTATTTTGAAATTCTGAGTTGTTGCACGAAAAATAGATCGAAGCGAGACTGTGCGCGACTTTGCACAAAGTTTATGACCATCGCGTTTTTTGTTGAAACCATGCTTATACGACTTCCCAAGGGCTAATACATTGGGAATGGCCTGTATTTTGAAATTCCGAGACGGTGCATGAAAAACCGATCGAAACGAAACATTGCGTAAAATTTATGACCGTCGCATTTTTTGAGGAAACCATGCTCGTATGACTTCCTATGGGCTAAAACGTTAGGAATGACCAGTATTTTGAAATTCCGAGACGGTGCATGAAAAACCGATCGAAACGAAACATTGCGTAAAATTTATGACCGTCGCATTTTTTGGCGAAACCATGCTCGTACGACTTCCCATGGGCTAAAACGTTAGGAATGGCCAGTATTTTGAAATTCTGAGTTGTTGCACGAAAAATAGATCGAAGCGAGACTGTGCGTGACTTTGCGCAAAGTTTATGACCATCGCGTTTTTTGGTGAAACCATGCTTATACAACTTCCCAAGGGCTAATACATTGGGAATGGCCTGTATTTTGAAATTCTGAGACGGTGCATGAAAAACCGATCGAAACGAAACATTGCGTAAAATTTATGACCGTCGCATTTTTTGGCGAAACCATGCTCGTATGACTTCCCATGGGCTAAAACGTTAGGAATGGCCAGTATTTTGAAATTCCGAGTTGTTGCACGAAAAATAGATCGAAGCGAGACTGTGCGCGACTTTGCGCAAAGTTTATGACCGTCGCGTTTTTTGGTGAAACCATGCTTATACGACTTCCCAAGGGCTAATACATTGGGAATGGACTGTATTTTGAAATTCCGAGACGGTGCATGAAAAACCGATCGAAACGAAACATTGCGTAAAATTTATGACCGTCGCATTTTTTGGCGAAACCATGCTCGTACGACTTCCCATGGGCTAAAACGTTAGGAATGGCCAGTATTTTGAAATTCCGAGACGGTGCATGAAAAACCGATCGAAACGAAACATTGCGTAAAATTTATGACCGTCGCATTTTTTGGCGAAACCATGCTCGTACGACTTCCCATGGGCTAAAACTTTAGGAATGGCCAGTATTTTGAAATTCCGAGTTGTTGCACGAGAAATAGATCGAGCGAGACGCGACTTTGCGCAATGTTTATGACCATCGCGTTTTTTGGTGAAACCATGCTTATACGACTTCCCAAGGGCTAATACATTGGGAATGGAGTGTATTTTGAAATTCCGAGACGGTGCATGAAAAACCGATCGAAACGAAACATTGCGTAAAATTTATGACCGTCGCATTTTTTGGCGAAACCATGCTCGTACGGATTTCCATGCGCTAAAACGGTAGGAATGTCCAGTATTTTGAAATTCGAGTTGTTGCACGAAAATAGATCGAGCGAGACTGCGCGACTTTGCAAAGTTTATGACCACCTTTTTTGGTGAAACCATGCTTATACGACTTCCCAAGGGCTAATACATTGGGAATGGCGTGTATTTTGAAATTCCGAGACGGTGCATGAAAAACCGATCGAAACGAAACATTGCGTAAAATTTATGACCGTCGATTTTTTCGAAACCATGCTCGTACGACTTCCCATGGGCTAAAACGTTAGGAATGGCCAGTATTTTGAAATTCGAGTTGTTGCACGAAAATAGATCGAAGCGAGACTGTGCGCGACTTAAAGTTTATGACCGTCGATTTTTGGTGAAACCATGCTTATACGACTTCCCAAGGGCTAATATTGGGAATGGCCTGTATTTTGAAATTCGAGACGGTGCATGAAAACCGATCAAACGAAACATTGCGAAAATTTATGACCGTCGATTTTTCGAAACCATGCTCGTACGACTTCCCATGGGCTAAAACGTTAGGAATGGCCAGTATTTTGAAATTCGAGTTGTTGGACGTAGATCGATCGAGACGACTTTGCGCAAAGTTTATGACCATCGCGCTTTTGGTGAAACCATGCTTATACGACTTCCCAAGGGCTAATACATTGGGAATGGCCTGTATTTTGAAATTCGAGACGGTGCATGAAAACCGATCGAAACGAAACATTGCGTAAAATTTATGACCGATTTTTTCGAAACCATGCTCGTACGACTTCCGGCTAAAACGTTAGGAATGGCCAGTATTTTGAAATTCGAGTTGTTGCACGAAAATAGATCGAAGCGAGACTGTGCGAAAAGTTTATGACCGTCGCTTTTGGTGAAACCATGCTTATACGACTTCCCAATGGCTAATACATTGGGAATGGCCTGTATTTTGAAATTTCGAGACGGTGCATGAAAAACCGATCGAAACGAAACATTGCGTAAAATTTATGACCGTCGAATTTTTTGGCGAAACCATGCTCGTACGACTTCCCATGGGCTAAAACGTTAGGAATGGCCAGTATTTTGAAATTCCGAGTTGTTGCACGAAAATAGATCAAGCGAGACGTGACTTTGCGCAAAGTTTATGACCGTCGATTTTTGGTGAAACCATGCTTATACGACTTCCCAAGGGCTAATACATTGGGAATGGCCTGTATTTTGAAATTCGAGACGGTGCATGAAAACCGATCAAACGAAACATGTAAAATTTATGACCGTCGATTTTTGGAAACCATGCTCGACTTCCATGGGCTAATACGTTAGGAATGGCCAGTATTTTGAAATTCGAGTTGGTGCATGAAAACCGATCGAAACGAGACATTGCGAAAATTTATGACCGTCGATTTTTTCGAAACCATGCGTACGACTTCCCATGGGCTAAAACGTTAGGAATGGCCAGTATTTTGAAATTCGAGTTGTTGCACGAAAATAGATCAGCGAAGCGCGACTTTGCGAAAGTTTATGACCATCGATTTTTGGTGAAACCATGCTTATACGACTTCCCAAGGGCTAATACATTGGGAATGGACTGTATTTTGAAATTCCGAGATGGTGCATGAAAAACCGATCGAAATGAAACATTGCGTAAAATTTATGACCGTCGCATTTTTGAAACCATGCTCGTACGACTTCCCATGGCTAAAACGTTAGGAATGGCCAGTATTTTGAAATTCGAGTTGTGCACGAAAATAGATCAAGCGAGACTGTGCGCGACTTTGCGAAAGATTATGACCATCGCTTTTTGGCTAATACATTGGGAATGGCCTGTATTTTGAAATTCCGAGACGGTGCATGAATAACCGATCGAAACGAAACATTGCGTAAAATTTATGACCACCGATTTTGAAACCATTGTACGACTTCCCATGGGCTAAAACGTTAGGAATGGCACCGTCACGTTTTTTCATGAAACCATGCTTATACGACTTCCAATGGGCTAATACGTTGGGAATGACCAGTATTTTAAATTTCTGAGACGGTGCACGAAAAACCGATCGAAACGAGACGTTGCGCAAAATTTATGACCGTCGCATTTTTTCAGGAAACCATGCTCGCACGATGTCCCATGGGCTAATACGTTGAGAATGGCAAGTATTTTGAAATATCTTGATGGTGCATGAAAAACTGATCGAAACTCGACTTTGTGCGCGACATTGCGTAAAGTTTATGACCATTGTATTTTTTCGCGAAACCATGCTTATACGACTACGAATGGTCTAATACGTTGTGAATGGCCAGTATTTTAAAATTCTGAGATGGTGCATGAAAAATCGATCGAAACGAGATGTTGGGCAAAATTTATGACCATCGAATTTTGTCGCGAAACCATGCTCGTATGACTTCCCAAGGGCTAATACGTTGGGAATGGCCAATATTTTAAAATTTCGAGACGGTGCACGGAAAATCGATCGAAGCGAGACTTTGCGCAAAGTTTATGACCGTCGATTTTTCACGAAACCATGCTCGTACGACTTCCCATGGGCTAATACGTTAGGAATGACAAGTATTTTGAAATTCGAGATGATGCACGAAAAACCGATCGAAACGAGACTTTGCGCAAAATTCGTGACCGTCGTGTTTTTTCACGAAACCAAGGTTGTACGACTTCCCATTGGCTAATACTTTGGGAATGGCCAGTATTTTGAAATTCCGAGTCGGTGCACGGAAAATAGATCGAAGCGAGACTTTGCGCAAAGTTTATGACCATCGCATTTTTTCATGAAACCATGCTTATACGACTTCCCAAGGGCTAATACGTTGGGAATGGCCAATATTTTAAAATTCTGAGCCGGTGCAGGAGAAACCGATCAAAACGAGACTTTGCGTAAAATTTATGACTATCGCATTTTTTCACGAAACCTTGCTCGTACGACTTCCCATGGGCTAATACGTTAGGAATGACAGGTATTTTGAAATTCCGAGATAGTGCACGAAAAACCGATCGAAACGAGACTTTGCGTGACTTTCGCAAAGTTTATGACCATCATTGCTAATACTTTGGGAATGGCCAGTATTTTGAAATTCGAGCACGGAAAATAGATCGAACGAGACTTTGCGTGACAAAAGTTTATGACCATCACATTTTACAACGAAACCATGCTCATACGACTTCCCATGGGCTAATACGTTAGGAATGGCAACTATTTTGAAATTCCAAGATAGTGCACGAAAAACCGATCGAAACGAGACTTTGCGCAAAATTCATGACCGTCGCGTTTTTTCACGAAACCATGCTTGTACGACGTCCCATGGGCTAATACGTTACGAATGGCCAGTATTTTGAAATTTCAAATGGTGCAAAAACCGATCAAACGAGACTTTGTGCGTGAATTTATGACCATCACATTTTACAGCGAAACCATGCTCATACGACTTCCCATGGGCTAATACGTTAGGAATGGCAAGTATTTTGAAATTCCGAGATAGTGCACAAAAAACCGATCGAAACGAGACTTTGCGCAAAATTCATGACCATCGCGTTTTTTCACGAAACCATGCTTGTACGACTTCCCATGGGCTAATACGTTGGGAATGGCCAGTATTTTGAAATTCCGAGTCGGTGCATGGAAAATAGATCGAAGCGAGACTTTGCGCAAAGTTTATGACCGTCGCGTTTTTTCATGAAACCATGCTTATACGACTTCCAATGGGCTAATACGTTGGGAATGACCAGTATTTTAAATTTCTGAGACGGTGCACGAAAAACCGATCGAAACGAGACGTTGCGCAAAATTTATGACCGTCGCATTTTTTCACGAAACCATGCTCGTACGATGTCCCATGGGCTAATACGTTGAGAATGGCAAGTATTTTGAAATATCTTGACGGTGCATGAAAAATCGATCGCGCAAAGTTTATGACCGTCGTATTTTTTCGCGAAACCGTGCTAGTACGACTTCCAATGGGCTAATACGTTGGGAATGGCCAGTATTTTAAAATTCTGAGACGGTGCACGAAAAACCGATCGAAACGAGACGTTGCGCAAAATTTATGACCATCGCATTTTTTCGCGAAACCATGCTCGTACGACTTCCCAAGGGCTAATACGTTGGGAATGGCCAATATTTTAAAATTCCGAGACGGTGCATGAAAAACCGATCAAAACGAGACTTTGTGCAAAATTTATGACTGTCGCATTTTTTCACGAAACCTTGCTCGTACGACTTCCCATGGGCTAATACGTTAGGAATGACAGGTATTTTGAAATTCCGAGATAGTGCACGAAAAACCGATCGAAACGAGACTTTGCGCAAAATTCATGACCGTCGCGTTTTTTCACGAAACCATGCTTGTACGACTTCCCATGGGCTAATACGTTGGGAATGGCCAGTATTTTGAAATTCCGAGTCGGTGCACGGAAAATAGATCGAAGCGAGACTTTGCGCAAAGTTTATGACCGTCGCGTTTTTTCATGAAACCATGCTTATACGACTTCCAATGGGCTAATACGTTGGGAATGACCAGTATTTTAAATTTCTGAGATGCTGCGAGAAAGACCGATCAAAACGAGACGCTAAAATTTATGACCGTCGCATTTTTTCACAGAACCATGCTCGTACGATGTCCCATGGGCCAATACGTTGGGAATGGCAAGTATTTTGAAATATCTTGACGGTGCATGAAAATAGATCTAAACTCGACTTTGTGCGTCACTTTGCGCAAAGTTTATGACGGTCGCATTTTTTCGCGAAACCGTGCTAGTACGACTTCCAATGGGCTAATACGTTGGGAATGGCCAGTATTTTAAAATTCTGAGACGGTGCACGAAAAACCGATCGAAACGAGACTTTGCGCAAAATTTATGACCATCGCATGAAACCATGCTCCGACGACTTCCCAAGGGCTAATACGTTGGGAATGGCCAGTATTTTGAAATTCTGAGATGGTGCACGAAAAACCGATCAAAACGTGACTTTGCGCAAAATTTATGACCACCACATTTTTTCACGAAACCATGCTAGTACGACTTCCCATGGGCTAATACGTTATGAATGGCCAGTATTTTGAAATGATGAAACGGTGCACGAAAAACAGATCGAAACGAGTCTTTGCGCGTGACTTTGCGCAAAGTTTATGACCATCACGTTTTATAGCGAAACCGTGCTCATACAACTTCCCGTGGGCTAATACGTTAGGAATGGCAAGTATTTTGAAATTCTGAGTTAGTGCACGAAAAACCGATCGAAACGAGACATTGCGCAAAATTCATGACCGTCGCGTTTTTTCACGAAACCAAGCTTCTACGACTTCCTATTGGCTAATACTTTGGGAATGGCCAGTATTTTGAAATTCCGAGTCGGTGCACGGAAAATAGATCGAAGCGAGACTTTGCGCAAAGTTTATGACCATCGCAATTTTTCATGAAACCATGCTTATACGACTTCCCAAGGGCTAATACGTTGGGAATGGCCAATATTTTAAAATTTCGAGACGGCACAGGAAAAACCGATCAAAACGAGACTTTGCGCAAAATTTATGACTGTCGCATTTTTTCATGAAACCTTGCTCGTACGACTTCCCATGGGCTAATACGTTAGGAATGACAGGTATTTTGAAATTCCGAGATAGTGCACGAAAAACCGATCGAAACGAGACTTTGCGCGTGACTTTGCGCAAAGTTTATGACCATCACATTTTACAGCGAAACCATGCTCATACGACTTCCCATGGGCTAATACGTTAGGAATGGCAAGTATTTTGAAATATCTTCACGGTACATGAAAAACTGATCGAAACTCGACTTTGTGCGCGAAAATTTATGACCATCGCGATTTTTCATGAAACCATGCTTATACGACTTCCAATGGGCTAATACGTTGGGAATGACCAGTATTTTAAATTTCTGAGACGGTGCACGAAAAACCGATCGAAACGAGACGTTGCGCAAAATTTATGACCGTCGCATTTTTTCACGAAACCAAGCTTGTACGACTTCCCATTGGCTAATACTTTGGGAATGGCCAGTATTTTGAAATTCTGAGTCGGTGCACGGAAAATAGATTGAAGCGAGACTTTGCGCAAAGTTTATGACTATCACATTTTTTCATGAAACCATGCTTATACGACTTCCCAAGCGCTAATTCGTTGGGAATGGCCAATATTTTAAAATTCCGAGACGGTGCATGAAAAATCGATCAAAACGAGACTTTGCACAAAATTTATGACTGTCGCATTTTTTCAAGAAACGTTGCTCGTACGACTTCCCATGGGCTAATACGTTAGGAATGACAGGTATTTGGGAATTCCGAGATAGTGCACGAAAAACCGATCGAAACGAGACTTTGCGCAAAGTTTATGACCATCACATTTTACGGCGAAACCGTGCCCATACGACTTCCCATCTGTTACGTTAGGAATGGCAAGTATTTTAAAATTCCGAGATAGTGCACGAAAAACCGATCGAAACGAGACATTGCACAAAATTCATGACCGTCGCATTTTTTCACGAAACCATGCTTGTACGACTTCCCATGGGCTAATACGTTGGGAATGGCCAGTATTTTGAAATTCCGAGTCGGTGAACGGAAAATAGATTGAAGCGAGACTTTACGCAAAGTTTATGACCGTCGTGTTTTTTCATGAAACCATGCTTATACGACTTCTAATGGGCTAATACATTGGGAATGGCCAGTATTTTAAATTCGACGGTACGAAAACCGATCGAAACGAGACTTTGCAAAATTTATGACCGTCGATTTTTTCATGAAACCATGCTCGACGACTTCCCATGGGCTAATACGTTGAATGGCAAGTATTTTGAAATTCAGACGGTGCATGAAAACCGATCGAAACGACTTTGCGCAAAGTTTATGACCGTCGTATTTTTTCGTGAAACCGTGCCAGTACGACTTCCGATGGGCTAATACGTTGGGAATGGCCAGTATTTTAAAATTCTGAGACGGTGCACGAAAAACCGATCGAAATGAGACGTTGTGCAAAATTTAAGACCATCGCATTTTTTCGCGAAACCATGCTCGTATGAATTCCAAAGGGCTAATAAGTTGGTAATGGCCAGTATTTTGAAATTCTGAAGTGGCGCATGAAAAACTGATCAAAACGTGACTTTGCACAAAATTAATAACCACCACATTTTTTCACGAAACCATGTTAGTACGACTTCTCATGGGCTAATATGTTACGAATGGCCAGTATTTTGAAATTCTGAAACGGTGCACGAAAACCGATCGAAACGAGTCTTTGCAAAATTTATGACCATCACATTTTACACGAAACCATGCTCATACGACTTCCCATGGGCTAATACGTTAGGAATGGCAAGTATTTTGAAATTCCGAGATAGTGCACGAAAAACCGATCGAAACGAGACTTTGCGCAAAATTCATGACCGTCGCGTTTTTTCACGAAACCATGCTTGTACGACTTCCCATGGGCTAATACGTTGGGAATGGCCAGTATTTTGAAATTCCGAGTCGGTGCACGGAAAATAGATCGAAGCGAGACTTTGCGCAAAGTTTATGACCATCGCATTTTTTCATGAAACCATGCTTATACGACTTCCCAAGGGCTAATACGTTGGGAATGGCCAATATTTTAAAATTCCGAGACGGTGCATGAAAAACCGATCAAAACGAGACTTTGCGCAAAATTTATGACTGTCGCATTTTTTCACGAAACCTTGCTCGTACGACTTCCCATGGGCTAATACGTTAGGAATGACAGGTATTTTGAAATTCCGAGATAGTGCACGAAAAACCGATCGAAACGAGACTTTGCGCAAAGTTTATGACCATCACATTTTACAGCGAAACCGTGCTCATACGACTTCCCATGGGCTAATATGTTTGGAATGGCAAGTATTTTGAAATTCCGAGATAGTGCACGAAAAACCGATCGAAACGAGACTTTGCGCAAAATTCATGACCGTCGCATTTTTTCACGAAACCATGCTTGTACGACTTCCCATGGGCTAATACGTTGGGAATGGCCAGTATTTTGAAATTCCGAGTCGGTGCACGGAAAATAGATCGAAGCGAGACTTTGCGCAAAGTTTATAAACCATGCTTATACGACTTCCCATGGGCTAATACGTTGGGAATGACCAGTATTTATAAATTCTGAGACGGTGCACGAAAAACCGATCGAAACGAGAAGTTGCGTAAAATTTATGACCATCGCATTTTTTCACGAAACGAAGCTCGTACAACGTCCCATGGGCTAATACGTTGAGAATTGCAAGTATTTTGAAATATCTTGACGGTGCATGAACAATTGATCAAAACTCGACTTTGTGCGCGACTTTGTGCAAAGTTTATGACCGTCATATTTTTTTGCGAAACCGTGCTAGTACGACCTCCAATGGGCTAATAGGTTGGGAATGGCCAGTATTTTAAAATTCTGAGACGGTGCACGAAAAAACGATAGAAACGTGACGTTGCTCAAAATTTATGACCATCGCATTTTTTCGCGAAACCATGCTTGTACGACTTCCAAAGGGCTAATAAGTTGGTAATGGCCAGTATTTTGAAATTCTGAAATGGCGCACGAAAAACTGATCAAAATGTGACTTTGCGCAAAATTGATGACCACCACATTTTTTCACGAAACCATGTTAGTACGACTTCCCATGGGCTAATACGTTAGGAATGGCAAGTATTTTGAAATTCCGAGATAGTGCACGAAAAACCGATCGAAACGAGACTTTGCGCGTGACTTTGCGCAAAGTTTATGACCATCACATTTTACAGCGAAACCGTGCTCATACGACTTCCCATGGGCTAATACGTTAGGAATGGCAAGTATTTTGAAATTCCGAGATAGTGCACGAAAAACCGATCGAAACGAGACTTTGCGCAAAATTTATGACCGTCATGTTTTTTCATGAAACCATGCTTATATGACTTCCAATGGCCTAATACATTGGGAATGACCAGTATTTTAAATTTCGGAGACGGTGCACGAAAACCGATCGAAACGAGACGTTGCGCAAAATTTATGACCACCACATTTTTTCATGAAACCATGCTTATATGACCTCCAATGGGATAATACGTTGGGAATGGCAAGTATTTTGAAATTCTGAGACGGTGCACGAAAAACCGATCGAAACGAGACGTTGCGCAAAATTTATGACTGTCTCATTTTTTCACGAAACCATGCTCGTACGACTTCCCATGGGCTAATACGTTAGGAATGGCAAGTATTTTGAAATTCAGACGGTGCATGAAAACCGATCGAAACGAGACTTTGCGCAAAGTTTATGACGATTTTTCACGAAACCGTGCTATTACGACTTCCAATGGGCTAATACGTTTGGAATGGCTAGTATTTTAAATTTCAGAGACGGTGCACGAAAAACCGATCGAAACGAGACGTTGCGCAAAATTTATGACCGTCACATTTTTTCACGAAACCAAGCTTGTACGACTTCCAATTGGCTAATACGTTGGGAATGGCCCGTATTTTAAAATTCGGAGACGGTGCACGAAAAACCGATCGAAACGAGACGTTGAGCAAAGTTTATGACCATCGTATTTTTTCAAGAAACCATGCTTATACGACTTCCCAAGGGCTAATACGTTGGGAATGGCCAATATTTTAAAATTCCGAGACGGTGCATGAAAAACCGATCAAAACGAGACTTTGTGCAAAATTTATGACTGTCGCATTTTTTCACGAAACCTTGCTCGTACGACTTCCCATGGGCTAATACGTTAGGAATGATATTTTGAAATTCGAGATAGTGCAAAAACCGATCGAACGAGACTTGCGCGACTTTGCGCAAAGTTTATGACCACATTTTTCACGAAACCATGCTACGACTTCCCATGGGCTAATACGTTAGGAATGGCAAGTATTTTGAAATTCGAGATAGTGCACGAAAAACCGATCGAAACGAGACTTTGCGCAAAATTTATGACCGTCGCATTTTTTCACGAAACCATGCTCGTACGACTTCCCATGGGCTAATACGTTGGGAATGGCCAGTATTTTGAAATTCCGAGTTGGTGCAAGACAAACCGATCTAAACGAGACTTTGTGCAAAATTTATGACCATCGATTTTTCATGAAACCATGCTTATACGACTTCCCATGGGCTAATACGTTGGGAATGACCAGTATTTTGAAATTCGAGACGTGCACAAAAACCGATCAAACGAGACTTTGCAAAATTTATGACCATCGATTTTTCACGAAACCATGCTCATACGACTTCCCATGGGCTAATACGTTAGGAATGGCAAGTATTTTGAAAATTCGAGACGGTGCATGAAAACCGATCAAACGAGACTTTGCGCAAAATTTATGACTCATTTTTCACGAAACCTGCTAGTACGACTTCCCATGGGCTAATACGTTGGGAATGGCCAGTATTTTGAAATTCGAGATAGTGCACGAAAACCGATCGAAACGAGACGCTATGCAAAATTTATGACCATCACATTTTTTCGCGAAACCATGCTCCTACGACTTCCCAAGGGCTAATACGTTGGGAATGGCCAATATTTTAAAATTCCGAGACAATGCATGAAAAACCGATCGAAACGAGACTTTGTGCAAAATTTATGACTGTCGCATTTTTTCACGAAACCTTGCTCGTACGACTTCCCATGCGCTAATACGTTAGGAATGACAAGTATTTTGGAATTCCGAGATAGTACACGAAATATCAATCGAAACGAGACTTTGCGCGTGACTTTGCGCAAAGTTTATGACCATCACATTTTACAGCGAAACCGTGCTCATATGACTTCCCATGGGCTAATACGTTAGGAATGGCAAGTATTTTGAAATTCCGAGATAGTGCACGAAAAACCGATCGAAACGAGACTTTATGCAAAATTCATGACCGTCGCGTTTTTTCACGAAACCATGCTTGTACGACTTCCCACGGGCTAATACGTTGGAAATGGCCAGTATTTTGAAATTCGAGGTGCACGAAAATCGATCGAGACTTTGCGCAAAGTTCATGACCATCGCATTTTTTCATGAAACCATGCTTATACGACTTCCCATGGGCTAATACGTTGGGAATGGCCAATATTTTAAAATTCCGAGTCGGTGCATGAAAAACCGATCAAAACGAGACTTTGCAAAATTTATGACCATCGATTTTTAGACACGAAAACCGATCGAAACGAGACGCAAAATTTATGACCATCGATTTTTACGAAACCATGCTCGACGACTTCCCATGGGCTAATACGTTGGGAATGGCCAATATTTTGAAATTCGAGATAGTGCACGAAAACCGATCGAAACGAGAGACTTTGCAAAATTTATGACCATCGATTTTTTCAAAACCATGCTTACGACTTCCCATGGGCTAATACGTTGGGAATGGCCAAGTATTTTGAAATTCGAGATAGTGCACGAAAACCGATCAAACGAGACTTTGCAAAATTTATGACCATCGCATTTTTCACGAAACCATGCTTGTACGACTTCCCATGGGCTAATACGTTGGGAATGACCAGTATTTTGAAATTCGAGATGCACGAAAACCGATCGAAACGAGACTTGCAAAATTTATGACCATCGATTTTTCACGAAACCATGCTCATACGACTTCCCATGGGCTAATACGTTGGGAATGGCAAGTATTTTGAAATTCAGAGTGCATGAAAACCGATCAAACGAGACTTTGAAAATTTATGACCGCCATTTTTTCAAAACCATGCTTCCCATGGGCTAATACGTTGGGAATGGCCAGTATTTTGAAATTCGAGATGGTGCAAAAACCGATCAAACGAGACTTGAGCAAAATTTATGACCATCGATTTTTCACGAAACCATGCTCGTACGACTTCCCAAGGGCTAATACGTTGGAAATGGCCAATATTTTAAAATTCTGAGATGGTGCATGAAAAACCGATCAAAACGAGACTTTGTGCAAAATTTATGACTGTCGCATTTTTTCACGAAACCGTGCTCATACGACTTCCCATGGGCTAATACGTTAGGAATGACAAGTATTTTGAAATTCCGAGATAGTGCACGAAAAACCGATCGAAACGAGACTTTGCGAAAAATTCATGACCATCATTTTTCACGAAACCATGCTCATACGACTTCCCATGGGCTAATACGTTAGGAATGGCAAGTATTTTGAAATTCGAGATAGTGCACGAAAACCGATCGAAACGAGACTTTGACCATGACCGTTTTCACGAAACCATGCTTGTACGACTTCCCATGGGCTAATACGTTGGGAATGGCCAGTATTTTGAAATTCGAGACGGTGCACGAAAACCGATCGAAACGAGACTTTGCAAAATTTATGACCATCGTCACGAAACCATGCTCGATACTTCCCATGGGCTAATACGTTAGGAATGACAAGTATTTTGAAATTCGAGATAGTGCACGAAAACCGATCAAACGAGACTTTGTGACTTTGCAAAATTTATGACCATCACATTTTTCACGAAACCATGCTCATACGACTTCCCATGGGCTAATACGTTAGGAATGGCAAGTATTTTGAAATTCGAGATAGTGCACGAAAACCGATCGAAACGAGACTTTGCGCAAAATTCATCATTTTTCACGAAACCATGCTTGTACGACTTCCCATGGGCTAATACGTTGGGAATGGCCAGTATTTTGAAATTCGAGATAGTGCACGAAAACCGATCGAGACTTTGCAAAATTTATGACCCCATCGTCATGAAACCATGCTTATACGACTTCCAATGGGCTAATACATTGGGAATGACCAGTATTTTAAATTTCTGAGACGGTGCACGAAAAACCGATCGAAACGAGACGTTGCGCAAAATTTATGACCATCGCATTTTTTCACGAAACCATGCTCGTACGACTTCCCATGGGCTAATACGTTAGGAATGACAAGTATTTTGAAATTCTGAGATAGTGCACAAAAAACCGATCGAAACGAGACTTTGCGCAAAATTTATGACCGTTTTTTCACGAAACCATGCTAGGACTTCCCATGGGCTAATACGTTGGGAATGGCCAGTATTTTGAAATTCGAGACGGTGCACGAAAACCGATCAAACGAGACTTGCAAAATTTATGACCATCGATTTTTTCGAAACCATGCTCGTACGACTTCCCAAGGGTTAATACGTTGGGAATGGCCAATATTTTAAAATTGCGAGACGGTGCATGAAAAACCGATCAAAACGAGACTTTGCGCAAAATTTATGACTGTCGCATTTTTTCATGAAACCTTGGTCGTACGACTTCCCATGGGCTAATACGTTAGGAATGATAGGTATTTTGAAATTCCGAGATAGTGCACGAAAAACTGATCGAAACGAGACTTTGCGCATGACCTTGCGCAAAGTTTATGACCATCACATTTTACAGCGAAACCGTGCTCATACGACTTCCCATGGGCTAATACGTTAGGAATGGCAAGTATTTTGAAATTCTGAGATAGTGCACGAAAAATCGATCGAAACGAGACTTTGCGCAAAATTCATGACCGTCGCGTTTTTTCACAAAACCATGCTTGTACAACTTCCCATTGGCTAATACTTTTGGAATGGCCAGTATTTTGAAATTCGAGACGGTGCACGAAAACCGATCAAACGAGACTTTGCAAAATTTATGACCATCGATTTTTTCATGAAACCATGCTTATACGACTTCCCATGGGCTAATACGTTGGGAATGGCCAATATTTTGAAATTCGAGACGGTGCATGAAAACCGATCAAAACGAGACTTTGCAAAATTTATGACACGATTTTTTCACGAAACCATGCTTATACGACTTCCCAAGGGCTAATACATGGGGAATGGCCGGTATTTTGAAATTCCGACACGGTGCATGAAAAACCGATCGAAACGAGACTTTGTGCAAAATTCATGACCATCGCATTTTTTGGCTAAACCTTGCTTGTACGACTTCCCATGGGCTAGTACGTTGGGAATGGCCAGTATTTTGAAATTCCGAGACGGTGAACGAAATCAAACGAGACTTTGCAAAATTTATGACCATCACTTTTTCATGAAACCATGCTTATACGACTTCCCATGGGCTAATACGTTGGGAATGGCCAGTATTTTGAAATTCGAGACGGTGCAAAAACCGATCAAACGAGACTTACAAAATTTATGACCGTCGATTTTTTCACGAAACCATGCTCGACGACTTCCCATGGGCGAATATATTGGGAATGGCCAGTATTTTGAAATTCCAAGACGGTGCATGAAAAACTGATCGAAACTCGACTTTGTGCGAGACTTTGCGCAAAGTTTATGACCGTCGTATTTTTTCACGAAACCGTGCTAGTACGACTTCCAATGGGCTAATACGTTGGGAATGGCCAGTATTTTAAAATTCTGAGACGGTGCACGAAAAACCGATCGAAACGAGACGTTGCGCAAAATTTATGACCATCGCATTTTTTTGCGAAACCATGCTCGTACGACTTCCCATGGGCTAATACGTTGGGAATGACCAATATTTTAAAATTACGAGACGGTGCATGAAAAACCGATCAAAACGAGACTTTGCGCAAAATTTATGACCTCGATTTTTCACGAAACCATGCATGACTTCCCATGGGCTAATACGTTAGGAATGACAGTATTTTGAAATTCGAGATAGTGCACGAAAACCGATCAAAACGAGACTTTGCGCGTGACTTTGCGCAAAGTTTATGACCATCACATTTTACAGCGAAACCATGCTCATACGACTTCCCATGGGCTAATACGTTAGGAATGGCAAGTATTTTGAAATTCCGAGATAGTGCACGAAAAACCGATCGAAACGAGACTTTGCGCAAAATTCATGACCGTCGCATTTTTTCACGAAACCATGCTTGTACGACTTCCCATTGGCTAATACTTTGGGAATGGCCAGTATTTTGAAATTCCGAGTCGGTGCACGGAAAATAGATCGAAGCGAGACTTTGCGCAAAGTTTATGACTATCGCATTTTTTCATGAAACCATGCTTATACGACTTCCCAAGGGCTAATACGTTGGGAATGGCCAATATTTTAAAATTCCGAGACGGTGCATGAAAAACCGATCAAAACGAGACTTTGCGCAAAATTTATGACTGTCGCATTTTTTCACGAAACCTTGCTCGTACGACTTCCCATGGGCTAATACGTTAGGAATGACAGGTATTTTGAAATTCCGAGATAGTGCACGAAAAACCGATCGAAACGAGACTTTGCGCAAAGTTTATGACCATCACATTTTACAGCGAAACCATGCTCATACGACTTCCCATGGGCTAATACATTAGGAATGGCAAGTATTTTGAAATTCCGAGATAGTGCACGAAAAACCGATCGAAACGAGACTTTGTGCAAAATTTATGACTGTCACATTTTTTCACGAAACCATGCTTGTACGACTTCCCATGGGCTAATACGTGGGAATGGCCAGTATTTTGAAATTCGAGACGGTGCATGAAAACCGATCAAAACGAGACTTTGCGCAAAATTTATGACCATCGCATTTTTTCATGAAACCATGCTTATACGACTTCCCAAGGGCTAATACGTTGGGAATGGCTAATATTTTGAAATTCCGAGACGGTGCATGAAAAACCGATCAAACGAGACTTGCAAAATTTATGACCATCGATTTTTTCACGAAACCATGCTCGTACGACTTCCCATGGGCTAATACGTTAGGAATGACAGGTATTTTGAAATTCCGAGATAGTGCACGAAAAACCGATCGAAACGAGACTTTGAGCGCAAAAGTTTATGACCATCACATTTTACAGCGAAACCGTGCTCATACGACTTCCCATGGGCTAATACGTTAGGAATGGCAAGTATTTTGAAATTCCGAGATAGTGCACGAAAAACCGATCGAAACGAGACTTTGCTCAAAATTCATGACCGTCGTGTTTTTTCACGAAACCATGCTTATACGACTTCCCACGGGCTAATACGTTGGGAATGGCCAATATTTTAAAATTCCGAGACGGTGCATGAAAAACTGATCGAAACGAGACTTTGCGCAAAATTCATGACCATCGCGTTTTTTCACGAAACCAGGCTAGTACGACTTTCCATGGGCTAATACGTTGGGAATGGCCAGTATTTTGAAATTCCGAGTCGATGCACGGAAAATAGATCGAAGCGAGACTTTGCGCAAAGTTTATGACCGT
This sequence comes from Ensete glaucum, assembly GCA_021527575.1. Classification (NCBI taxonomy): domain Eukaryota; kingdom Viridiplantae; phylum Streptophyta; class Magnoliopsida; order Zingiberales; family Musaceae; genus Ensete; species Ensete glaucum. The sequence continues at coordinate 36,645 of JAHSUZ010000043.1, forward strand.
AGCGTTTTTTCATGAAACCATGCTTATACGACTTCCAATGGGCTAATACGTTGGGAATGGCCTGTATGTTAAAATTCTGAGACGGTGCACGAAAAACCGATCGAAACGAGACGTTGCGCAAAATTTATGACCATCGCATTTTTTCGCAAAACCATGCTCGTACGACTTCCCAAGGGCTAATACGTTGGGAATGGCCAATATTTTAAAATTCCGAGATGGTGCATGAAAAACCGATCGAAACGAGAAGTTGCGCAAAATTTATGACCATCGCATTTTTTCACGAAACCAAGCTCGTACGACTTCCCATGGGCTAATACGTTAGGAATGACAGGTATTTTGAAATTCCGAGATAGTGCACGAAAAACCGATCGAAACGAGACTTTGCACGTGACTTTGCGCAAAGTTTATGACCATCACATTTTACAGCGAAACCGTGCTCATACGACTTCCCATGGGCTAATACGTTAGGAATGGCAAGTATTTTGAAATTCCGAGATAGTGCACGAAAAACCGATCGAAACGAGACGTTGCGCAAAATTTATGACCATCGCATTTTTTCGCGAAACCATGCTCGTACGACTTCCCAAGGGCTAATACGTTGGGAATGGCCAATATTTTAAAATTCCGAGACGGTGCATGAAAAACCGATCAAAACGAGACTTTGCGCAAAGTTTATGACCGTCGCGTTTTTTCATGAAACCATGCTTATATGACTTCCAATGGGCTAATACGTTTAGAATGACCAATATTTTAAATTTCTGAGACGGTGCATGAAAAACCGATCAAAATGAGACTTTGCGCAAAATTTATGACTGTCGCATTTTTTCACGAAACCTTGCTAGTACGACTTCACATTGCTAATACGTTAGAAATGGCAAGTATTTTTAAATTCTAGGACGGTGCACGAAAAACCGATCGAAACGAGACTTTGCGCAAAATTTATGACCATCGATTTTTCGAAACCATGCTGTACGACTTCCAATGGGCTAATACGTTGGGAATGGCCAGCATTTTAAAATTCTGAGACGGTGCAAGAAAAACCGATCGAAACGAGACGTTGCGCAAAATTTATGACCATCGCATTTTTTCACGAAACCATGCTCGTACGACTTCCCAAGGGCTAATACGTTGGGAATGGCCAATATTTTAAAATTCCGAGACGGTGCATGAAAAACCGATCAAAACGAGACTTTGCGCAAAATTTATGACTGTCGCATTTTTTCACGAAACCATGCTCGTACGACTTCCCATGGGCTAATACGTTAGGAATGACAGGTATTTTGAAATTCCGAGATAGTGCACGAAAAACCGATCGAAACGAGACTTTGCGCGTGACTTTGCGCAAAGTTTATGACCATCACATTTTACAGCGAAACCGTGCTCATACGACTTCCCATGGGCTAATACGTTAGGAATGGCAAGTATTTTAAAACTCCGAGATAGTGCACGAGAAACCGATCGAAACGAGACTTTGCGCAAAGTTTATGACCATCGCGTTTTTTCGTGAAAACATGCTTATACGACTTCCAATGGGCTAATACGTTGGGAATGAGCAGTAAGTATTTTAAATTTCTGAGATGGTGCACGAAAAACCGATCGAAACGAGACGTTGCGCAAAATTTATGACCGATTTTTCACGAAACCATGCTCGCACGACTTCCCATGGGCTAATACGTTAGAATGGCAAGTATTTTGAAATTCGACGGTGCATGAAAACCGATCGAAACGACTTTGCGCAAAATTTATGACCATCATTTTTTCACGAAACCATGCTCATACGACTTCCCATGGGCTAATACGTTGGGAATGGCCAGTATTTTGAAATTCGAGACGGTGCACGAAAACCGATCAAACGAGACCTTTGCAAAATTTATGACCATCGATTTTTCGCGAAACCATGCTTGTACGACTTCCAAAGGGCTAATAAGTTAGTAATGGCCAGTATTTTGAAATTCTGAAATGTCACACGAAAAACTGATCAAAACGTGACTTTGCGCAAAATTGATAACCACCACATTTTTTCACGAAACCATGTTAGTATGACTTCTCATGGGCTAATACGTTAGGAATTGCAAGTATTTTGAAATTCCGAGATAGTGCACGAAAAACCGATCGAAACAAGACTTTGCGCGAAATTCCTGACCGTCGCGTTTTTTCACAAAACCATGCTTGTACAACTTCCCATTAATACTTTGGGAATGGCCAGAATTTTGAAATTCCGAGTCGGTGCACGGAAAATAGATCGAAGCGAGACTTTGCGCAAAGTTTATGACTATCGCATTTTTCATGAAACCATGCTTATACGACTTCCCAAGGGCTAATACGTTGGGAATGGCTAATATTTTAAAATTCCGAGACGGTGCATGAAAAACCGATCAAAACGAGACTTTGCGCAAAATTTATGACTGTCGCGTTTTTTCACGAAACCATGCTTGTACGACTTCTCATGGGCTAATACGTTGGGAATGGCCAGTATTTTGAAATTCCGAGTCGGTGCACGGAAAATAGATCGAAACGAGACTTTGCAAAATTTATGACCATTTTTTCATGAAACCATGCTTATACGACTTCCCATGGGCTAATACGTTGGGAATGACCAGTATTTATAAATTCGAGACGGTGCACGAAAACCGATCAAACGAGACGCGAAAATTTATGACCATCGATTTTTCACGAAACCATGCTCGTACGATCCCATGGGCTAATACGTTAGAATGGCAAGTATTTTGAAATTCGACGGTGCATGAAAAACCGATCGAAACGAGACTTTGCGCAAAGTTTATGACCATCGCATTTTTTCACGAAACCATGCTTGTACGACTTCCCATGGGCTAATACGTTGGGAATGACCAGTATTTTGAAATTCTGAGACGGTGCACGAAAAACCGATCGAAACGAGACGTTGCGCAAAATTTATGACCATCGCATTTTTTCGCGAAACCATGCTCGTACGACTTCCCAAGGGCTAATACGTTGGGAATGGCCAATATTTTAAAATTCCGAGACGGTGCATGAAAAACCGATCAAAACGAGACTTTGCGCAAAATTTATGACTGTCGCATTTTTTCACGAAACCATGCTCGTACGACTTCCCATGGGCTAATACGTTAGGAATGACAGGTATTTTGAAATTCCGAGATAGTGCACGAAAAACCGATCGAAACGAGACTTTGCGCGTGACTTTGCGCAAAGTTTATGACCATCACATTTTACAGCGAAACCGTGCTCATACGACTTCCCATGGGCTAATACGTTAGGAATGGCAAGTATTTTGAAATTCCGAGATAGTGCACGAAAAACCGATCGAAACGAGACTTTGCGCAAAATTCATGACCGTCACGTTTTTTCACGAAACCATGCTTGTACGACTTCCCATGGGCTAATACGTTGGGAATGGCCAGTATTTTGAAATTCCGAGTCGGTGCACGGAAAATAGATCGAAGCGAGACTTTGCCCAAAGTTTATGACCATCGCATTTTTTCGCGAAACCATGCTCGTACGACTTCCCAAGGGCTAATACGTTGGGAATGGCTAATATTTTAAAATTCCGAGACGGTGCATGAAAAACCGATCAAAACGAGTAATTCTGAAATGGCCAGTATTTTGAAATTCTGAAATGTCACACGAAAAACTGATCAAAACGTGACTTTGCGCAAAATTGATAACCACCACATTTTTTCACGAAACCATGTTAGTATGACTTCTCATGGGCTAATACGTTAGGAATTGCAAGTATTTTGAAATTCCGAGATAGTGCACGAAAAACCGATCGAAACGAGACTTTCCGCAAAATTCATGACCGTCGTGTTTTTTCACGAAACCATGCTTGTACGACTTCCCATGGGCTAATACATTGGGAATGGCCAGTATTTTGAAATTTTGAGACGGTGCACGAAAAACCGATCGAAACGAGACGTTGTGCAAAATTTATGACCATCGTTTCATGAAACCATGCTTATACGACTTCCCATGGGCTAATACGTTGGGAATGGCCAATATTTTGAAATTCGAGACGTGCATGAAAACCGATCAAAACGAGACTTTGCAAAATTTATGACATTTTTTCACGAAACCATGCTTGTACGACTTCCCATGGGCTAATACGTTGGGAATGGCCAGTATTTTGAAATTCGAGATAGTGCACGAAAACCGATCGAAGCGCAAAGTTTATGACCATCACGTTTTTCATGAAACCATGCTTATACGACTTCCCATGGGCTAATACGTTGGGAATGACCAGTATTTTGAAATTCGAGACGGTGCAAAAACCGATCAAACGAGACTTGTGCAAAATTTATGACATCGATTTTTTCACGAAACCATGCTCGTACGACTTCCCATGGGCTAATACGTTGGGAATGGCAAGTATTTTGAAATTCAGACGGTGCATGAAAACCGATCGAAACGACGAGACTTTGCGAAAATTTATGACGCATTTTTCATGAAACCATGCTTATACGGCTTCCAATGGGCTAATACGTTGGGAATGGCCAATATTTTAAAATTCTGAGACGGTGCATGAAAAACCGATCAAAACGAGACTTTGCGCAAAATTTATGACTGTCGCATTTTTTCACGAAACCTTGCTCGTACGATGTCCCATGGGCTAATACGTTAGGAATGACAAGTATTTTGAAATTCCGAGATAGTGCACGAAAAACCGATCGAAACGAGACTTTGCGCGTGACTTTGTGCAAAGTTTATGACCATCGCATTTTTTCACGAAACCTTGCTCGTACGACTTCCCATGGGCTAATACGTTAGGAATGACAAGTATTTTGAAATTCTGAGATAGTGCACGAAAAACCGATCGAAACGAGACTTTTAGCAAAATTCATTAGCGTCGTGTTTTTTCACGAAACCATGCTTGTACGACTTCCCATGGGCTAATACGTTGGGAATGGCCAGTATTTTGAAATTCCGAGTAGGTGCACGGAAAATATAACGAACCGAGACTTTGCGCAAAGTTTATGACCGTCGTATTTTTTGGCGAAACCGTGCTAGTACGACTTCCAATGGGCTAATACGTTGGGAATGACCAGTATTTTGAAATTCTGAGACGATGCACGAAAAACCGATCGAAACGAGACGTTGCGCAAAATTTATGACCGTCGCATTTTTTCACGAAACCATGCTCGTACGATGTCCCATGGGCTAATACGTTGGGAATGGCAAGTATTTTGAAATATCTTGACGGTGCATGAAAAACTGATCGAAACTCGACTTTGCGCAAAGTTTATGACCGTCGTATTTTTTCGCGAAACCATGCTAGTACGACTTCCAATGGGCTAATACGTTGGGAATGGCCAGTATTTTAAAATTCTGAGACGGTGCACGAAAAACCGATCGAAACGAGACGTTGCGCAAAATTTATGACCATCGCATTTTTTCGCGAAACCATGCTCGTACGACTTCCCAAGGGCTAATACGTTGGGAATGGCCAATATTTTAAAATTCCGAGACGGTGCATGAAAAACCGATCAAAACGAGACTTTGCGCAAAATTTATGACCATCGTATTTTTTCACGAAACCATGCTCGTACGACTTCCCATGGGCTAATACGTTGGGAATGGCCAGTACTTTAAAATTCTGAGATAGTGCACGAAAAACCGATCGAAACGAGACTTTGCGCAAAGTTTATGACCATCACATTTTACAGCGAAACCATGCTCATACGACTTCCCATGGGCTAATACGTTAGGAATGGCAAGTATTTTGAAATTCCGAGATAGTGCACGAAAAACCGATCGAAACGAGACTTTGCGCAAAATTCATGACCGTCACGTTTTTTCACGAAACCATGCTTGTACGACTTCCCATGGGCTAATACGTTGGGAATGGCCAGTATTTTGAAATTCCGAGTCGGTGCACGAAAAACCGATCGAAGCGAGACTTTGCGCAAAGTTTATGACCGTCACATTTTTTCGCGAAACCATGCTCATACGACTTCCCATGGGCTAATACGTTGGGAATGACCAGTATTTTGAAATTCTGAGACGGTGCACGAAAAACCGATCGAAACGAGACTTTGCGCAAAATTTATGACCATCGAATTTTTTCACGAAACCATGCTCGTACGACTTCCCATGGGCTAATACGTTGGGAATGGCAAGTATTTTGAAATTCGAGGTGCATGAAAACCGATCAAACGACTTTGGACTTTGAAAAGTTTATGACCGTCACATTTTTTCATAAAACCATGCTTATACGACTTCCAATGGGCTAATACGTTGGGAATGGCCAGTATTTTAAAATTCTGAGACGGTGCACGAAAAACCGATCGAAACGAGACGTTGCGCAAAATTTATGACCATCGCATTTTTTCGCGAAACCATGCTCGTACGACTTCCCAAGGGCTAATACGTTGGGAATGGCCAATATTTTAAAATTCTGAGACGGTGCATGAAAAACCGATCAAAACGAGACTTTGCGCAAAATTTATGACTGTCGCATTTTTTCACGAAACCTTGCTCGTACGACTTCCAATGGGCTAATACGTTGGGAATGGCCAGTATTTTAAAATTCCGAGATGGTGCATGAAAAACCGATCGAAACGAGACGTTGCGCAAAATTTATGACTCGATCGCTTTTTTCACGAAACCATGCTCGTACGACTTCCCATGGGCTAATACGTTCGGAATGACAGGTATTTTGAAATTCCGAGATAGTGCACAAAAAACCGATCGAAACGAGACTTTGCCCGTGACTTTACGCAAAGTTTATGACCATCACATTTTTCAGTGAAACCATGCTCATACGACTTCCCATGGGCTAATACGTTAGGAATGACAGGTATTTTGAAATTCCGAGATAGTGCACGAAAAACCGATCCAAACGAGACTTTGCGCAAAATTCATGACCGTCGCGTTTTTTCACGAAACCATGCTTGTACGACTTCCCATGGGCTAATACGTTGGGAATGGCCAGTATTTTGAAATTCCGAGTCGGTGCACGAAAAACCGATCGAAGCGAGACTTTGCGCAAAGTTTATGACCGTCGCATTTTTTCATGAAACCATGCTTATACGACTTCCCAAGGGCTAATACGTTGGGAATGACCAATATTTTAAAATTATGAGACGGTGCACGAAAAACCGATCGAAGCGAGACGTTGCGCAAAATTTATGACCGTCGATTTTTTCACGAAACCATGCTCGTACGACTTCCCATGGGCTAATACGTGAGAATGGCGTATTTTGAAATTCGACGGTGCATGAAAACCGATCGAAACGAGACTTTGCGCAAAGTCTATGACCATCACATTTTACAGTGAAACCGTGCTCATACGACTTCCCATGGGCTAATACGTTGGGAATGACCAGTATTTTGAAATTCTGAGACGGTGCATGAAAAACTGATCGAAACGAGACGTTGCACAAAATTTATGACCCTCGCATTTTTTCGCGAAACAATGCTCGTACGACTTCCCAATGGCTAATACGTTGGGAATGGCCAGTATTTTGAAATTCCGAGATGGTGCACGAAAAACCGATCGAAACGAGACTTTGCGCAAAATTTATGACCATCGATTTTTCATGAAACCATGCTTATACGACTTCCAATGGGCTAATACGTTGGGAATGGCCAATATTTTAAAATTCCGACACGGTGCATGAAAAACCGATCAAAATGAGACTTTATGCAAAATTTATGACTATCGCATTTTTTCAGGAAACCTTGGTCATATGACTTCCCAAGGGCTAATACGTTGGGAATGACAGGTATTTTGAAATTCCGAGATAGTGGACGAAAAACCGATCGAAACGAGACTTCGTGCAAAATTTATGACCATCACATTTTTTTGTGAAACCAAGTTTGTAGGACCTCCCATGGTCTAATACGTTGGGAATGGCCAGTATTTTGAAATTCGAGACGGTGCACGAAAGATCGAAACGAGACTTTGCGAAAATTTATGACCATCGATTTTTCATGAAACCATGCTTATACGACTTCCCAAGGGCTAATACGTTGGGAATGACCAATATTTTAAAATTCTGAGATGGTGCATGAAAAACCGATCAAAACGAGACTTTGCGCAAAATTTATGACTGTCGCATTTTTTCACGAAACCGTGCTCATACGACTTCCCATGGGCTAATACGTTAGGAATGACAAGTATTTTGAAATTCCGAGATAGTGCACGAAAAACCGATCGAAACGAGACTTTGCGCAAAATTAAAGTTTATGACCATCACATTTTTCACGAAACCATGCTCGTACGACTTCCCATGGGCTAATACGTTAGGAATGGCAAGTATTTTGAAATTCGACGTGCATGAAAACCGATCGAAACGAGACTTTGAAAATTTATGACCGTCGATTTTTTCACGAAACCATGCATACGACTTCCCATGGGCTAATACGTTGGGAATGACCAGTATTTTGAAATTCGAGACGGTGCACGAAAACCGATCAAACGAGACGCAAAATTTATGACCATCATTTTTCGAAACCATGGTCGACTTCCCAAGGGCTAATACGTTGGGAATGGCAAGTATTTTGAAATATCTTCACGGTGCATGAAAAACTGATCGAAACTCGACTTTGTGCGCGACTTTGCGCAAAGTTTATGACCGTCGTATTTTTTCGCGAAACCGTGCTAGTACGACTTCCAATGGGCTAATACGTTGGGAATGACCAGTATTTTAAAATTCTGAGACGGTGCACGAAAAACCGATCGAAACGAGACGTTGAGCAAAATTTATGACCATCGCATTTTTTCGCGAAACCATGCTTATACGACTTCCCAAGGGCTAATACGTTGGGAATGACCATCACATTTTAAAAAACCATGCTCATACCCAATTGGCTAATACGTTAGGAATGGCAAGTATTTTGAAATTCGGAGATAGTGCACGAAAAACCGATCGAAACGAGACTTTGCGCAAAATTCCTGACCGTCGCATTTTTTCACGAAACCATGCTTGTACGAGTTCCCATTGGTTAATACTTTGGGAATGGCCAGTATTTTGAAATTCAGACGTGCATGAAAACCGATCAAACGAGACTTTGCAAAATTTATGACCATCGATTTTTCATGAAACCATGCTTATACGACTTCCCAAGGGCTAATACGTTGGGAATGGCCAATATTTTGAAATTCGAGACGGTGCATGAAAACCGATCAAACGAGACTTTGCGCAAAATTTATGACCATCGTTTTTTCACGAAACCATGCTTGTACGACTTCCCATGGGCTAATACGTTGGGAATGGCCAGTATTTTGAAATTCGAGTGCACGAAAACCGATCGAGACTTTGCAAAATTTATGACCATCGCTTTTTCACGAAACCATGCTTATACGACTTCCCATGGGCTAATACGTTGGGAATGGCCAGTATTTTGAAATTCGAGACGGTGCAAAAAACCGATCAAACGAGACGCTGCAAAATTTATGACCGATTTTTCACGAAACCATGCTCGTACGACTTCCCATGGGCTAATACGTTGGGAATGGCAAGTATTTTGAAATTCGACGGTGCATGAAAACCGATCAAACGAGACTTTTGCGCAAAATTTATGACCATCGATTTTTCACGAAACCGTGCTAGTACGACTTCCAATGGGCTAATACGTTCGGAATGACCAGTATTTTAAAATTCCGAGTCGGTGCACGGAAAATAGATCGAAACGAGACTTTGCGCAAAGTTTATGACCGTCGCGTTTTTTCACGAAACCATGCTTATACGACTTCCGAAGGGCTAATACGTTGGGAATGGCCAATATTTTAAAATTCCGAGACGGTGCATGAAAAACCGATCAAAACGAGACTTTGCGCAAAATTTATGGCTATCGCATTTTTTCACGAAACCATGCTTGTACGACTTCCCATGGGCTAATACGTTAGGAATGACAGGTATTTTGAAATTCCTTGATAGTGCATGAAAAACCGATCTAAACGAGACTTTGCCCGTGACTTTGCGCAAAGTTTATGACCATCACATTTTTCAGCGAAACCATGCTCATACGACTTCCCATGGGCTAATACGTTAGGAATGGCAAGTATTTTGAAATTCGAGATAGTGCACAAAAACCGATCAAACGAGACTTTTGCAAAATTTATGACCATCGATTTTTCACGAAACCATGCTTGTACGACTTCCCATGGGCTAATACGTTGGGAATGGCCAGTATTTTGAAATTCGAGTCGGCACGAAAACCGATCAAACGAGACTTTGGCAAAATTTATGACCATCGTTTTTTCATGAAACCATGCTCATACGACTTCCCATGGGCTAATACGTTGGGAATGGCCAGTATTTTGAAATTCGAGATGGTGCACGAAAACCGATCAAACGAGACTTTGCGCAAAATTTATGACCATCGATTTTTCACGAAACCATGCTCGATACGTCCCATGGGCTAATACGTTGGGAATGGCAAGTATTTTGAAATTCGAGGTGCATGAAAACCGATCAAACGAGACTTTGCGACTTTGAAATTTATGACCATCATTTTTTCACGAAACCATGCTTGTACGACTTCCCATGGGCTAATACGTTGGGAATGGCCAGTATTTTGAAATTCGAGACGGTGCACGAAAACCGATCAAACGAGACTTTCAAAATTTATGACCATCGATTTTTCACGAAACCATGCTTGTACGACTTCCCATGGGCTAATACGTTGGAATGGCCAGTATTTTGAAATTCGAGATGGCACAGAAAACCGATCAAACGAGACTTTGCGAAAATTTATGACCACCATATTTTTCACGAAACCATGCTAGTACGACTTCCCATGGGCTAATACGTTAGGAATGGCAAGTATTTTGAAATTCGAGATAGTGCACGAAAACCGATCAAACGAGACTTTGCAAAATTTATGACCGTCATTTTTTCACGAAACCATGCTCGTGACTTCCCATGGGCTAATACGTTGGGAATGGCAAGTATTTTGAAATTCGAGACGGTGCATGAAAACCGATCAAACGAGACTTTGCGCAAAATTCATGACCGTCATGTTTTTTCATGAAACCATGCTTATACGACTTCCAATGGGCTAATACGTTGGGAATGGCCAGTATTTTAAAATTCTGAGACGGTGCACGAAAAACCGATCGAAACGAGACATTGCGCAAAATTTATGACCATCGCATTTTTTCGCGAAACCATGCTTGTACGACTTCCAATGGGCTAATACGTTGGGAATGGCCAGTATTTTGAAATTCAGAGATGGCACGAAAACCGATCAAACGAGACTTTGCAAAATTTATGACCACCATTTTTTCACGAAACCATGCTTGTACGACTTCCCATGGGCTAATACGTTGGGAATGACAAGTGTTTTGAAATTCCAAGTCAGTGCATGGAAAATATATCGAAGCGAGACTTTGCGCAAAGTTTATGACTATCGCATTTTTTCATGAAACCATGCTTATACGACTTCCCAAGGGCTAATACGTTGGGAATGGCCAATATTTTAAAATTCCGAGACGGTGCATGAAAAACCGATCAAAACGAGACTTTGCGCAAAATTTATGACTGTCGCATTTTTTCACGAAACCTTGCTCGTACGACTTCCCATGGGCTAATACGTTAGGAATGACAGGTATTTTGAAATTCCGAGATAGTGCACGAAAAACCGATCGAAACGAGACTTTGTGCAAAATTCATGACCGTCACGAAACCATGCTTGTACGACTTCCCATGGGCTAATACGTTGGGAATGGCCAGTATTTTGAAATTCGAGACGGTGCAAAACCGATCACGAGACTTTGCAAAATTTATGACCATCGATTTTTCATGAAACCATGCTTATACGACTTCCCATGGGCTAATACGTTGGGAATGGCCAATATTTTGAAATTCGAGATGGTGCATGAAAACCGATCAAACGAGACTTTGCGCAAAATTTATGACCATTTTTTCACGAAACCATGCTCGTACGACTTCCCATGGGCTAATACGTTAGGAATGACAGGTATTTTGAAATTCCGAGATACTGCACGAAAAACCGATCGAAATGAGACTTTGCGCGTGACTTTGCGCAAAGTTTATGACCTTCACATTTTACAGCGAAACCGTGCTCGTACGATGTCCCATGGGCTAATACGTTGGGAATGGCAGGTATTTTGAAATTTTGAGCATGAAAACCGATCGAAACTAGACTTTGTGCACGAGTTTGCCCAAAGTTTATGACCGTCGTATTTTTTCGCGAAACCGTGCTAGTACGACTTCCAATGGACGTTGGGAATGGCCAGTATTTTAAATTCGAGACGTGCACGAAAACCGATCAAACGAGACTTTATCAAAATTTATGACCATCACATTTTTTCGAAACCATGCTCGCATTTCTTCCCATGGGCTAATACGTTAGGAATGGCAAGTATTTTGAAATTCACGGTGCATTAAAACCGATCGAAACGAGACTTTGCAAAATTTATGACCGTCGATTTTTTCAAAACCATGCTGTACGACTTCCCATGGGCTAATACGTTGGGAATGACCAGTATTTTGAAATTCTGAGACGGTGCACGAAAAACCGATCGAAACGAGACTTTGCGCAAAATTTATGACCATCGCATTTTTTCATGAAACCATGCTTATACGACTTCGCAAGGGCTAATACGTTGGGAATGGCCAATATTTTGAAATTCGAGATGGTGCATGAAAACCGATCAAAACGAGACTTTGCGCAAAATTTATGACCTCGATTTTTTCACGAAACCATGCTCGTACGACTTCCCATGGGCTAATACGTTAGGAATGAAAGTATTTTGAAATTCGAGATAGTGCACGAAAACCGATCAAACGAGACTTTTGCAAAAGTTTATGACCATCACATTTTTCACGAAACCATGCTCATACGACTTCCCATGGGCTAATACGTTAGGAATGGCAAGTATTTTGAAATTCGAGTAGTGCACGAAAACCGATCAAACGAGACTTTGCAAAATTTATGACCATCGATTTTTTCACGAAACCATGCTCGTACGACTTCCCATGGGCTAATACGTTGGAATGGCCAGTATTTTGAAATTCGAAATGCAAAAACCGATCAAACGAGACTTTGCGCAAAATTTATGACCATATTTTTTCACGAAACCATGCTTGTACGACTTCCCATGGGCTAATACGTTGGGAATGACCAGTATTTTGAAATTCGAGACGGTGCGAAAACCGATCGAAACGAGACTTTGCAAAAAGTTTATGACCATCACGTTTTTCACGAAACCATGCTCATACGACTTCCCATGGGCTAATACGTTAGGAATGGCAAGTATTTTGAAATTCGAGATAGTGCACGAAAACCGATCAAACGAGACTTTGCAAAATTTATGACCGTCGCTTTTTCACGAAACCATGCTTGTACGACTTCCCATGGGCTAATACACTGGGAATGACCAGTATTTTGAAATTCTGAGACGGTGCACGGAAAATAGATCGAAGCGAGACTTTGCGCAAAGTTTATGACCATCGTGTTTTTTCATGAAACCATGCTTATACGACTTCAATGGGCTAATACGTTGTGAATGGCCAATATTTTGAAATTCGAGACGGCATGAAAACCGATCAAACGAGACTTTGCCAAAATTTATGACCATCGATTTTTTCACGAAACCATGCTCGACGACTTCCCATGGGCTAATACGTTAGGAATGACAAGTATTTTGAAATTCTGAGATAGTGCATGAAAACCGATCAAACGAGACTTTGCGACAAAAGTTTATGACCATCACATTTTACAGTGAAACCGTGCTCATACGACTTCCCATGGGCTAATACGTTGGGAATGGCAAGTATTTTGAAATTCCGAGTCGGTGCACGGAAAACCGATCGAAACGAGACTTTGTGCAAAATTTATGACCATCGCATTTTTTCGCGAAACCATGTTAGTACGACTTCTCATGGGCTAATATGTTACGAATGGCCAGTATTTTGAAATTCTGAAACGGTGCAAGAAAACCGATCGAAACGAGACTTTGCGCAAAATTTATGACCATCACATTTTTTCACGAAACCATGTTATACGACTTCCCATGGGCTAATACGTTAGGAATGGCCAGTATTTTGAAATTCGAGAGTGCACGAAAACCGATCCGATCAAAACGAGACTTTGCGCAAAATTTATGACCATCGCGTTTTTTCACGAAACCTTGCTCATACGACTTCCCATGGGCTAATACGTTAGGAATGACAAGTATTTTGAAATTCCGAGATAGTGCACGAAAAACCGATCGAAACGAGACTTTGCGCAAAATTCATGACCGTCGCGTTTTTTCACGAAACCATGCTTGTACGACTTCCCATGGGCTAATACGATGAGAATGACCAGTATTTTGAAATTCTGAGTGCACGAAAACCGATCGGAGACTTGTGCAAAGTTTATGACCATCGCATTTTTTCATGAAACCATGCTTATACGACTTCCCAAGGGCTAATACGTTGGGAATGGCCAATATTTTAAAATTCCGAGACGGTGCATGAAAAACCGATCAAAACGAGACTTTGCGCAAAATTTATGACTGTCGCATTTTTTCACGAAACCTTGCTCGTACGACTTCCCATGGGCTAATACGTTGGGAATGACAGTATTTTGAAATTCGAGATAGTGCACGAAAACCGATCAAACGAGACGCTGACTTTGCAAAATTTATGACCATCACATTTTTCAGCGAAACCATGCTCATACGACTTCCCATGGGCTAATACGTTAGGAATGGCAAGTATTTTGAAATTCCGAGATAGTGCTCGAAAAACCGATCGAAATGAGACTATGCGCAAAATTCATGACCGTCGCGTTTTTTCACGAAACCATGCTTGTACGACTTCTCATGGGCGAATACGTTGAGAATGGCAACTATTTTGAAATATCTTGATGGTGCAAGCAAAATAGATCGAAGCGAGACTTTGCGCAAAGTTTATGACCGTCGCGTTTTTTCATGAAACCATGCTTATACGACTTCCAATGGGCTAATACGTTGGGAATGACCAGTATTTTCAATTTCGGAGATGGTGTACGAAAACCGATCGAAACGAGAGGTTGCGCAAAATTTATAACCATCGCATTTTTTCACGAAACCATGCTCGTACGACTTCCCATGGGCTAATACGTTGGAATGGCCAAGTATTTTGAAATTCGAGATAGTGCATGAAAACCGATCAAAACGAGACTTTATGCAAAATTTATGACCATCGATTTTTCACGAAACCATGCTCGTACGACTTCCCATGGGCTAATACGTTAGGAATGGCAAGTATTTTGAAATTCGAGATAGTGCACGAAAACCGATCAAACGAGACTTTGCGAAAATTTATGATCGCATTTTCACGAAACCATGCTTGTACGACTTCCCATGGGCTAATACGTTGGGAATGGCCAGTATTTTGAAATTCGAGACGGTGCACGAAAACCGATCAAACGAGACTTTGCGCAAAATTTATGACCATCGCATTTTTTCACGAAACCATGCTTATACGACTTCCCAAGGGCTAATACGTTGGGAATGGCCAAGTATTATTAAATGCCGAGATGGTGCATGAAAAACTGATCAAAACGAGACTTTATGCAAAATTTATGACCGCCGTATTTTTTCAGGAAACCATGCTCGTACGACTTCCCATGGGCTAGTACGTTGGGAATGGCGAGTATTTTGAAATTCCGAGACAATGCATAAAAAACTGATCGAAAAGAGACTTTGCACAAAATTTTTGACCATCACATTTTTTTGTGAAACCATGCTCATACGACTTCCCATGGGCTAATACGTTAGGAATGGCAAGTATTTTGAAATTCCGAGATAGTGCACGAAAAACCGATCGAAACGAGACTTTGCGCAAAATTTATGACTGTCGCATTTTTTCACGAAACCATGCTTGTACGACTTCCCATGGGCTAATACGTTGGGAATGGCCAGTATTTTGAAATTCCGAGATGGCACGAAAACCGATCAAACGAGACTTTGCAAAATTTATGACCATCGCTTTTCATGAAACCATGCTTATACGACTTCCAATGGGCTAATACGTTGGGAATGACCAGTATTTTAAATTTCTGAGTCGGTGCACGAAAAACCGATCGAAACGAGACGTTGCGCAAAATTTATGACCATCGTATTTTTTCGCGAAACCATGCTCGTACGATGTCACAAGGGCTAATACGTAGTGAATGGCCAATATTTTAAAATTCCGAGACGGTGCATGAAAAACCGATCAAAATGACACTTTGTGCAAAATTTATGACTGTCGCATTTTTTAACGAAACCTTGCTCGTACGACTTCCCATGGGCTAATACGTTAGGAATGACATGTATTTTGAAATTCGGAGATAGTGCACAAAAACCGATCAAACGAGACGCTAAAAATTTATGACCATCGATTTTTCACGAAACCATGCTGTACGACTTCCCAAGGGCTAATACGTTGGGAATGGCCAATATTTTGAAATTCGAGACGGTGCATGAAAACCGATCAAACGAGACTTTGCAAAATTTATCACTTTCACGAAACCTTGCTCGTACGACTTCCCATGGGCTAATACGTTAGCAATGACAGGTATTTTGAAATTCCGAGATACTGCACGAAATACCGATCGAAACGAGCCTTTGCGCGTGACTTTGCGCAAAGTTTGTGACCATCACATTTTACAGCGAAACCATGCTCATACGACTTCCCATGGGCTAATACGTTAGGAATGGCAAGTATTTTGAAATTCAGAGATAGTGCACGAAAAACCGATCGAAACGAGACTTTTCGCAAAATTTATGACCGTCGCTTTTTCACGAAACCATGCTACGACTTCCCATGGGCTAATACGTTGGGAATGGCCAGTATTTTGAAATTCGAGACGGTGCCGAAAACCGATCAAACGAGACTTTGCAAAAATTTATGATCGATTTTTTGAAACCATGCTTATACGACTTCCAATGGGCTAATACGTTGGGAATGGCCAATATTTTGAAATTCGAGACGGTGCATGAAAACCGATCAAAACGAGACTTTGCGCAAAATTTATGACTGTCACATTTTTTCATGAAACCTTGCTCGTACGACTTCCCATGGGCTAATACGTTAGGAATGACAGGTATTTTGAAATTCCGAGATAGTGCACGAAAAACCAATCGAAACGAGACTTTGCGTAAAATTCATGACCGTCGCTTTTTCACGAAACCATGCTTACGACTTCCCATGGGCTAATACGTTGGGAATGGCCAGTATTTTGAAATTCGAGACGGTGCGAAAACCGATCAAACGAGACTTTGCAAAATTTATGACCATCGATTTTTCATGAAACCATGCTTATACGACTTCCCATGGGCTAATACGTTGGGAATGGCCAATATTTTGAAATTCGAGACGGTGCATGAAAACCGATCAAACGAGACTTTGCAAAATTTATGACCATCGATTTTTCACGAAACCATGCTCGTACGACTTCCCATGGGCTAATACGTTAGGAATGGCAGTATTTTGAAATTCGAGATAGTGCACGAAAACCGATCGAAACGAGACTTTGCGTGCAAAAATTTATGACCATCACATTTTCACGAAACCATGACTCCATCGACTTACGTTAGGAATGGCAAGTATTTTGAAATTCGAGATAGTGCGAAAACCGATCAAACGAGACTTTGCGCAAAATTTATGACCGTCATTTTTTCACGAAACCATGCTTGTACGACTTCCCATGGGCTAATACGTTGGGAATGGCAGTATTTTGAAATTCGAGTAGTGCCGAAAACCGATCAAACGAGACTTTGCGCAAAATTTATGACCATCATTTTTCATGAAACCATGCTTACGACTTCCCATGGGCTAATACGTTGGGAATGGCCAGTATTTTGAGATGGTGCGAAAAAAACGAGACGTTGCGCAAAATTTATGACCATCGCATTTTTTGGCGAAACCATGCTCGTACGATGTCACAAGGGCTAATACGTTGTGAATGGCCAATGTTTTAAAATTCCGAGACGGTGCATGAAAAACCGATCAAAACGAGACTGTGTGCAAAATTTATGACAGTCGCATTTTTTCACGAAACCATGCTCGTACGACTTCCCATGGGCTAATACGTTAGGAATGAGTATTTTGAAATTCGAGATAGTGCACGAAAAACCGATCGAAACGAGACTTTGCGCAAAATTCATGACCGTCGCATTTTTTCACGAAACCATGCTTGTACGACTTCCCATGGGCTAATACGTTGGGAATGGCCAGTATTTTGAAATACGGTGCCGAAAACCGATCAAACGAGACTTTGCAAAATTTATGACCATGCATTTTCACGAAACCATGCCTATACGACTTCCCATGGGCTAATACGTTGGGAATGGCCAGTATTTTGAAATTCGAGATGCATGAAAACCGATCAAACGAGACTTTGCGCAAAATTTATGACCATCGATTTTTTCACGAAACCATGCTCGTACGACTTCCCATACGTTAGGAATGACAGGTATTTGGGAATTCCGAGATAGTGCACGAATAACCGATCGAAACGAGACTTTGCGCGTGACATTGTGCAAAGTTTATGACCATCACATTTTACCGAGAAACCGTGCTCATACGACTTCCCATGCGCTAATACGTTAGGAATGGCAAGTATTTTGAAATTCGAGATAGTGCGAAAACCGATCAAACGAGACTTTGCAAAATTTATGACCACGTTTTTCACGAAACCATGCTTACGACTTCCCATGGGCTAATACGTTGGGAATGGCCAGTATTTTGAAATTCGAGACGGTGCGAAAACCGATCAAACGAGACTTTGCGCAAAATTTATGACCGTCGTGTTTTTTCATGAAACCATGCTTATACGACTTCCAATGGGCTAATACGTTGGGAATGACCAGTATTTTAAATTTCTGAGTCGGTGCACGAAAAACCGATCGAAACGAGACGTTGCGCAAAATTTATGACCATCGTATTTTTTCGCGAAACCATGCTCGTACGATGTCACAAGGGCTAATACGTTGTGAATGGCCAATATTTTAAAATTCCGAGACGGTGCATGAAAAACCGATCAAAACGACACTTTGTGCAAAATTTATGACGCATTTTTCACGAAACCATGCTACTTCCCATGGGCTAATACGTTAGGAATGACATGTATTTTGAAATTCGGAGATAGTGCACAAAAAATCGATCGAAACGAGACGTTGCTTAAAATATATGACCATCGCATTTTTTCGTGAAACCATGCTCCTACGACTTCCCAAGGGCTAATACGTAGGGAATGGCCAATATTTTAAAATTCCGAGACGGTGCATGAAAAACCGATCAAAACGAGACTTTGCGCAAAATTTATGTCATTTTTCACGAAACCATGCTACGACTTCCCATGGGCTAATACGTTAGGAATGACAGTATTTTGAAATTCGAGATAGTGCAAAAACCGATCGAAACGAGACTTTGCGCAAAGTTTATGACCATCACATTTTACGAAACCATGCTCATACGACTTCCCATGGGCTAATACGTTAGGAATGGCAAGTATTTTGAAATTCGAGATAGTGAAAACCGATCAAACGAGACTTTCAAAATTTATGACCATGCGTTTTTCACGAAACCATGGTTGTACGACTTCCCATTGGCTAATACGTTGGGAATGGCCAGTATTTTGAAATTCCGAGTCGGTGCACGGAAAATAGATCGAAGCGAGACTTTGCGCAAAGTTTATGGCAATCACATTTTTTCCTGAAACCATGCTCGTACGACTTCCCAAGGGCTAATACGTTGGGAATGGCCAATATTTTAAAATTCCGAGATGGTGCATGAAAAACCGATCAAAACGAGACTTTGCGAAAATTTATGACTGTCTCATTTTTTCACGAAACCTTGCTCGTACGACTTCCTATGGGCTAATACTTAGGAATGACAGGTATTTTGAAATTCCGAGATAGTGTACGAAAACCGATCGAAACGAGACTTTGCGTGACGTTGCGCAAAGTTTATGACCATCACATTTTTCACGAAACCATGCTCATACGACTTCCCATGGGCTAATACGTTAGGAATGGCAAGTATTTTGAAATTCGAGATAGTGCATGAAAACCGATCAAATGAGACTTTGCGCAAAATTCATGACCGTCGCGTTTTTTCGCGAAACCATGCTTGTACGACTTCCCATGGGCTAATACGTTGGGAATGGCCAGTATTTTGAAATTCCGAGTCGGTGCACGGAAAATAGATCGAAGCGAGACTTTGCGCAAAGTTTATAATCGTCGCGTTTTTTCATGAAACCATGCTTATACGACTTCAAATGGGCTAATACGTTGGGAATGACCAGTATTTTAAATTTCTGAGACGGTGCACGAAAAACCGATCGAAACGAGACGTTGCGCAAAATTTATGACCGTCGCATTTTTTCACGAAACCATGCTCGTACGATGTCCCATGGGCTAATACGTTGAGAATGGCAAGTATTTTGAAATATCTAGCGGTGCATGAAAAACTGATCGAAACTCGTCTTTGTGCGCGACTTTGTGCAAAGTTTACGACCGTCGTATTTTTTCGCGAAACCGTGCTAGTACGACTTCCCATGGGCTAATACGTTGGGAATGGCCAGTATTTTGAAATTCGAGATAGTGCACGAAAACCGATCAAACGAGACTTTGCAAAATTTATGACCATCGATTTTTCGAAACCATGCTTGTACGACTTCCCATGGGCTAATACGTTGGGAATGGCCAGTATTTTGAAATTCGAGATGTGCACGAAAACCGATCAAACGAGACTTTGCGCAAAATTTATGACCACATTTTTCACGAAACCATGCTTATACGACTTCCCATGGGCTAATACGTTAGGAATGGCAAGTATTTTGAAATTCGAGATAGTGCGAAAACCGATCGAAACGAGACTTTGCAAAATTTATGACCACGCATTTTTCACGAAACCATGCTTACGACTTCCCATGGGCTAATACGTTGGGAATGGCCAGTATTTTGAAATTCGAGTAGGCACGAAAACCGATCAAACGAGACTTTGCAAAATTTATGACCATCGCGAAACCATGCTTATACGACTTCCCATGGGCTAATACGTTGGGAATGGCCAGTATTTTGAAATTCGAGACGGTGCATGAAAACCGATCAAACGAGACTTTGCGCAAAAATTTATGACCATCGTTTTTTCACGAAACCATGCTACGACTTCCCATGGGCTAATACGTTGGGAATGGCCAGTATTTTGAAATTCGAGTCGGTACGAAAACCGATCAAACGAGACTTTCGCAAAATTTATGACCACGATTTTTCACGAAACCATGCTTATACGACTTCCCATGGGCTAATACGTTGGGAATGGCCAGTATTTTGAAATTCGAGACGGTGCACGAAAACCGATTCAAACGAGACTTTGCAAAATTTATGACCATCGCATTTTTCACGAAACCATGCTCTACGACTTCCCATGGGCTAATACGTTGGGACAAGTATTTTGAAATTCGAGATAGTGCATGAAAACCGATCGAAACGAGACTTTGCGCAAAATTTATGACCATCGACACGAATGCTAGTACGACTTCCCATGGGCTAATACGTTGGGAATGGCCAGTATTTTGAGACGGTGCACGAAAACCGATCAAACGAGACTTTGCAAAATTTATGACCATCGCATTTTTCACGAAACCATGCTCATACGACTTCCCATGGGCTAATACGTTGGGAATGGCCAATATTTTGAAATTCGAGGCATGGAAAACCGATCAAACGAGACTTTGCGCAAAATTTATGACCATCGATTTTTCACGAAACCATGCTCGTACGACTTCCCATGGGCTAATACGTTAGGAATGACAGTATTTTGAAATTCGAGATAGTGCACGAAAACCGATCGAAACGAGACTTGACTTTGCGCAAAGTTTATGACCATCACATTTTACAGCGAAACCGTGCTCATACGACTTCCCATGGGCTAATACGTTAGGAATGGCAAGTATTTTAAAACTCCGAGATAGTGCACGAGAAACCGATCGAAACGAGACTTTGCGCAAAATTCATGATCGTCGCGTTTTTTCACGAAACCATGCTTTTACGACTTCCCAAGGGCTGATACGTTGCGAATGGCCAGTATTTTGAAATTCGAGTCGTGCACAAAACCGATCAAACGAGACTTTGCAAATTTATGACCATCGTTTTCACGAAACCATGCTCGTACGACTTCCCAAGGGCTAATACGTTGGGAATGGCTAATATTTTAAAATTCCGAGACGGTGCATGAAAAACCGATCAAAACGAGTAATTCTGAAATGGCCAGTATTTTGAAATGGCCAGTATTTTGAAATTCTGAAATGTCACACGAAAAACTGATCAAAACGTGACTTTGCGCAAAATTGATAACCACCACATTTTTTCACGAAACCATGTTAGTATGACTTCTCATGGGCTAATACGTTAGGAATGGCAAGTATTTTGAAATTCGAGATAGTGCGAAAACCGATCAAACGAGACTTTGCAAAATTTATGACCGTCGCGTTTTTTCACAAAACCATGCTTGTACAACTTCCCATTAATACTTTGGGAATGGCCAGAATTTTGAAATTCCGAGTCGGTGCACGGAAAATAGATCGAAGCGAGACTTTGCGCAAAGTTTATGACTATCACGTTTTTTCACGAAACCATGCTTTTACGACTTCCCATGGGCTAATACGTTGGGAATGGCCAGTATTTTGAAATTCGAGATGCATGAAAACCGATCAAAACGAGACTTTGCAAAATTTATGACCATCACTTTTTCACGAAACCATGCTTGTACGACTTCCCATGGGCTAATACGTTGGGAATGGCCAGTATTTTGAAATTCCGAGTCGGTGCACGGAAAATAGATCGAAACGAGACTTTGCGCAAAGTTTATGACCGTCACGTTTTTTCACGAAACCATGCTTATACGACTTCCAATGGGCTAATACGTTGGGAATAACCAGTATTTTAAATTTCTGAGACGGTGCACGAAAACCGATCGAAACGAGACGTTGTGCAAAATTTATGACCATCATATTTTTTCACGAAACCATGCTCGTACGACTTCCCATGGGCTAATACGTTGGGAATGGCAAGTATTTTGAAATTCGAGAAGTGCATGAAAACCGATCAAACGAGACTTTGGCAAAATTTATGACCGTCATTTTTCACGAAACCATACGACTTCCCATGGGCTAATACGTTGGGAATGGCCAGTATTTTGAAATTCAGAGTGCGAAAACCGATCAAACGAGACTTTGCGCAAAATTTATGACCATCGCATTTTTCACGAAACCATGCTCACGACTTCCCATGGGCTAATACGTTGGGAATGGCAAGTATTTTGAAATTCAGATAGTGCATGAAAACCGATCAAACGAGACTTTGCGCAAAATTTATGACCATCGATTTTTCACGAAACCATGCTTGTACGGCTTCCCATGGGCTAATACGTTGGGAATGGCCAGTATTTTAAAATTCTGAGACGGTGCATGAAAAACCGATCAAAACGAGACTTTGCGCAAAATTTATGACTGTCGCATTTTTTCACGAAACCTTGCTCGTACGATGTCCCATGGGCTAATAAGTTATGAATGACAGGTATTTTGAAATTCCGAGATAGTGCACGAAAAACCGATCGAAACGAGACTTTGCGCGTGACTTTGTGCAAAGTTTATGACCATCACATTTTACAGCGAAACCGTGCTCATACGACTTCCCATGGGCTAATACGTTAGGAAAGACAAGTATTTTGAAATTCTGAGATAGTGCACGAAAAACCGATCGAAACGAGACTTTTAGCAAAATTCATTAGCGTCGTGTTTTTTCACGAAACCATGCTTGTACGACTTCCCATGGGCTAATACGTTGGGAATGGCCAGTATTTTGAAATTCCGAGTAGGTGCACGGAAAATATAACGAACCGAGACTTTGCGCAAAGTTTATGACCGTCGTATTTTTTGGCGAAACCGTGCTAGTACGACTTCCAATGGGCTAATACGTTGGGAATGACCAGTATTTTAAATTTCTGAGACGGGGCACGAAAAACCGATCGAAACGAGACGTTGCGCAAAATTTATGACCGTCGCATTTTTTTGCGAAACCATGCTCGTACGATGTCCCATGGGCGAATACGTTGAGAATGGCAAGTATTTTGAAATATCTTGACGGTATATGAAAAACTGATCGAAACTCGACTTTGTGCGCGACTTTACGCAAAGTTTATGACCATCGTATTTTTTCGCGAAACCGTGCTAGTACGACTTCCAATGGGCTAATACATTGGGAATGGCCAGTATTTTAAAATTCGGAGACGGTGCACGAAAAATTGATCGAAACGAGACGTTGAGCAAAATTTATGACCATCGCATTTTTTCGCGAAACCATGTTCGTACGACTTCCCAAGGGTTAGCGTTGGGAATGGCCAATATTTTAAAATTCTGAGACGGTGCATGAAAAACCGATCAAAATGAGACTTTGCGCAAAATTTATGACTATCGTATTTTTTCAAGAAACCTTGCTCGTACGACTTCCCATGGGCTAATACGTTAGGAATGACATGTATTTTGAAATTCGAGATAGTGCAAAAACCGATCGAAACGAGACTTTGCGCAAAATTTATGACCATCACATTTTACGAAACCATGCTCATACGACTTCCCATGGGCTAATACGTTAGGAATGGCAAGTATTTTGAAATTCGGAGATAGTGCACGAAAAACCGATCGAAACGAGACTTTGCGCAAAATTTATGACTGTCGCGTTTTTTCACGAAACCATGCTTATACGACTTCCCATGGGCTAATACGTTGGGAATGGCCAGTATTTTGAAATTCGAGACGGTGCACGAAAACCGATCAAACGAGACTTTGTGCAAAATTTATGACCATCGCATTTTTCACGAAACCATGCTATACGACTTCCCATGGGCTAATACGTTGGGAATGGCCAGTATTTTAAAATTCGAGACGGTGCACGAAAAACCGATCGAAACGAGACGTTGCGCAAAATTTATGACCATCGCATTTTTTCACGAAACCATGCTCGTACGATGTCCCATGGGCCAATAAGTTGGGAATGGCAAGTATTTTGAAATATCTTGACGGTGCATGAAAAATAGATCTAAACTCGACTTTGTGCGTCACTTTGCGCAAAGTTTATGACGGTCGCATTTTTTCGCGAAACCGTTGTAGTACGTCTTCCAATGGGCTAATACGTTGGGAATGGCTAGTATTTTAATATTCTGAGACGGTGCACGAAAAACCGATCGAAACGAGACGTTGCGCAAAATTTATGACCATCGTATTTTTTCGCGAAACCATGCTCGTACGACTTCCCAAGGGCTAATACGTTGGGAATGGCCAATATTTTAAAATTCGAGACGGTGCATGAAAACCGATCAAACGAGACTTTGCGCAAAATTTATGACCATCGCATTTTTCACGAAACCATGCTCGACTTCCCATGGGCTAATACGTTGGAATGGCAGTATTTTGAAATTCGAGATAGTGCACGAAAACCGATCAAACGAGACTTTGCGTGACTTTAATTTATGACCATCACATTTTTCACGAAACCATGCTCATACGACTTCCCATGGGCTAATACGTTAGGAATGGCAAGTATTTTGAAATTCGAGATAGTGCGAAAACCGATCGAAACGAGACTTTTCGCAAAATTCAAGACCGTCGCGTTTTTTCACGAAACCATGCTTGTACGACTTCCCATGGGCTAATACGTTGGGAATGGCCAGTATTTTGAAATTCCGAGTCGGTGCACGGAAAATAGATCGAAGCGAGACTTTGGGCAAAGTTTATGACCATCGCATTTTTTCATGAAACCATGCTTATACGACTTCCAATGGGCTAATATGTTGGAAATGACTAGTATTTTAAATTTCTGAGATGGTGCACGAAAAACCGATCGAAACGAGACGTTGCGCAAAATTTATGACCGTCGCATTTTTTCACGAAACCATGCTCGTACGATGTCCCATGGGCTAATACATTGAGAATGGCAGGTATTTTGAAATATCTTGACGGTGCATGAAAAACTGATCGAAACTCGACTTTGTGCGCGACTTTGCGCAAAGTTTATGACCGTCGTATTTTTTCGTGAAACCGTGCTAGTACGACTTCCAATGGGCTAATACGTTGGGAATGGCCAGTATTTTAAAATTCGGAGACGGTGCACGAAAAACCGATCGAAACGAGACGTTGCGCAAAATTTATTACCATCGCATTTTTTCGCGAAACCATGCTTGTACGACTTCCAAACGGCTAATAAGTTGGGAATGACCAGTATTTTGAAATTCCGAGTCGGTGCACGGAAAATAGATCGAGACTTTGCAAAATTTATGACCATCGCATTTTTCACGAAACCATGCTCGACTTCCCATGGGCTAATACGTTGGGAATGGCCAATATTTTAAAATTCCGACACGGTGCATGAAAAACCGATCAAAATGAGACTTTATGCAAAATTTATGACTATCGCATTTTTTCAGGAAACCTTGCTCGTATGACTTCCCATGGGCTAATATGTTAGGAATGACAGGTATTTTGAAATTCCGAGATAGTGGACGAAAAATCGATCGAAACGAGACTTTGCGCAAAATTCATGACCGTTGCAATTTTTCATGAAACCATGCTTGTACGAGTTCCCATGGGCTAATACGTTGGGAATGGCCAGTATTTTGAAATTCGAGTCGCACGGAAAATATATCGAAGCGAGACTTTGCGCAAAGTTTATGACTATCGCATTTTTTCATGAAACCATGCTTATAGACTTCCCAAGGGCTAATATGTTGGGAATGGCCAACATTTTAAAATTCCGAGACGGTGCATGAAAAACCGATAAAAACGAGACTTTGCGCAAAATTTATGACTGTCGCATTTTTTCAGGAAACCTTGCTCGCACGTTAGGAATGACAG
This sequence comes from Ensete glaucum, assembly GCA_021527575.1. Classification (NCBI taxonomy): domain Eukaryota; kingdom Viridiplantae; phylum Streptophyta; class Magnoliopsida; order Zingiberales; family Musaceae; genus Ensete; species Ensete glaucum. The sequence goes on from JAHSUZ010000043.1 coordinate 63,480, forward strand.
GTATTTTGAAATTCCGAGATAGTGCACGAAAAACCGATCGAAACGAGACTTTGCGCGTGACTTTGCGCAAAGTTTATGACCATCACATTTTACAGCGAAACCGTGCTCGTACGATGTCCCATGGGCTAATCCGTTAGGAATGGCAAGTATTTTGAAATATCTTGACGGTGCATGAAAAACTGATCGAAACTCGACTTTGTGCGCGACAAAATTTATGATGCATTTTTCACGAAACCATGCTAGACGACTTCCCATGGGCTAATACGTTGGGAATGACCAGTATTTTGAAATTCGAGATAGTGCGAAAACCGATCAAAACGAGACTTTGCGCAAAATTTATGACCGTCACAATTTTTTGCGAAACCATGCTCGTACGACTTCCCAAGGGCTAATACGTTGGGAATGGCAAGTATTTTGAAATATCTTCACAGTGCATGAAAAACTGATCGAAACTCGACTTTGTAAGTGACTTTGCGCAGAGTTTATGACCGTCATATTTTTACGAAACCATGCTACGACTTCCCATGGGCTAATACGTTGGGAATGGCCAGTATTTTGAAATTCGAGATAGTGCACGAAAACCGATCAAACGAGACTTTGAGCAAAATTTATGACCATCGATTTTTCGAAACCATGCTACGACTTCCAATGGGCTAATACGTGACCATCACATTTTCACGAAACCATGCTCATACGACTTCCCATGGGCTAATACGTTAGGAATGGCAAGTATTTTGAAATTCGAGATAGTGCACGAAAACCGATCAAACGAGACTTTGCAAAATTTATGACCATCGCTTTTTCACGAAACCATGCTTGTACGACTTCCCATGGGCTAATACGTTGGGAATGGCCAGTATTTTGAAATTCGAGTGACATGAAAAACCGATCAAACGAGACTTCTGCAAAATTTATGACCATCGATTTTCACGAAACCATGCTTATACGACTTCCCATGGGCTAATACGTTGGGAATGGCCAATATTTTGAAATTCGAGACGGTGCATGAAAACCGATCAAACGAGACTTTCGCAAAATTTATGACCATCATTTTTCACGAAACCATGCTTGTACGACTTCCCATGGGCTAATACGTTGGGAATGGCAGTATTTTGAAATTCGAGATAGTGCACGAAAACCGATCAAACGAGACTTTGCAAAATTTATGACCATCGTTTTTTCACGAAACCATGCTTATACGACTTCCCATGGGCTAATACGTTGGGAATGGCCAGTATTTTGAAATTCGAGATAGTGCGAAAACCGATCAAACGAGACTTTGCAAAATTTATGACCATCGATTTTTCACGAAACCATGCTTACGACTTCCCATGGGCTAATACGTTGGGAATGGCAAGTATTTTGAAATTCAGACGGTGCGAAAACCGATCAAACGAGACTTTGTGCAAAATTTATGACCATCGCACGAAACCATGCTATCGACTTCCCATGGGCTAATACGTTGGGAATGGCCAGTATTTTGAAATTCGAGATAGTGCGAAAACCGATCAAACGAGACTTTGCGCAAAATTTATGACCATCATTTTTCACGAAACCATGCTTACGACTTCCCATGGGCTAATACGTTGGGAATGGCCAGTATTTTGAAATTCGAGATAGTGCACGAAAACCGATCAAACGAGACTTTGCAAATTTATGACCATCGCATTTTTTGAAACCATGCTAGTACGACTTCCCAAGGGCTAATACGTTGGGACTGGCCAATATTTTAAAATTCCGAGACGGTGCATGAAAAACCGATCAAAACGAGACTTTGCGCAAAATTTATGACTATCGCATTTTTTCACGAAACCATGCTCGTACGACTTCCCATGGGCTAATACGTTAGGAATGACAGGTATTTTGAAATTCCTTGATAGTGCATGAAAAACCGATCTAAACGAGACTTTGCCCGTGACTTTGCGCAAAGTTTATGACCATCACATTTTACAGCGAAACCGTGCTCATACGACTTCCCATGGGCTAATACGTTAGGAATGACAAGTATTTTGAAATTCGAGATAGTGCACGAAAACCGATCAAACGAGACTTTCGCAAAATTTATGACCATCGCATTTTTCACGAAACCATGCTTGTACGACTTCCCATGGGCTAATACGTTGGGAATGGCCAGTATTTTGAAATTCGAGATAGTGCACGAAAACCGATCTAAACGAGACTTTGGGCAAAATTTATGACCGTCGCGTTTTTACATGAAACCATGCTTATACGACTTCCAATGGGCTAATACATTGGGAATGACCAGTTTTTTAAATTTCTGAGATGGTGCACAAAAAATCGATTGAAACGAGATGTTGTGCAAAATTTATGACCGTCGCATTTTTTCACGAAACCATGCTCGTACGACTTCCCAAGGGCTAATACGTTGGGAATGGCTAATATTTTAAAATTCCGAGACGGTGCATGAAAAACCGATCAAAACGAGTAATTCTGAAATGGCCAGTATTTTGAAATGGCCAGTATTTTGAAATTCTGAAATGTCACACGAAAAACTGATCAAAACGTGACTTTGCGCAAAATTGATAACCACCACATTTTTTCACGAAACCATGTTAGTATGACTTCTCATGGGCTAATACGTTAGGAATTGCAAGTATTTTGAAATTCCGAGATAGTGCACGAAAAACCGATCGAAACAAGACTTTGCGCAAAATTCCTGACCGTCGCGTTTTTTCACAAAACCATGCTTGTACAACTTCCCATTAATACTTTGGGAATGGCCAGAATTTTGAAATTCGATAGTGCACGAAAACCGATCAAACGAGACTTTGCGCAAAATTTATGACCATCGATTTTTTCACGAAACCATGCTCGACTTCCCATGGGCTAATACGTTGGGAATGGCCAGTATTTTGAAATTCGAGATAGTGCATGAAAACCGATCAAACGAGACTTTGCAAAATTTATGACCGATTTTTCACGAAACCATGCTACGACTTCCCATGGGCTAATACGTTGGGAATGGCCAGTATTTTGAAATTCGTGATACGAAAACCGATCAAACGAGACTTTGCGCAAAATTTATGACCATCGTTTTTCACGAAACCATGCTTACTCCCATGGGCTAATACGTTGGGAATGGCAGTATTTTGAAATTCGAGATAGTGCACGAAAACCGATCGAAACGAGACGTTGTGCAAAATTTATTAACATCGCATTTTTTCACGAAACCATGCTCGTACGATGTCCCATGGGCTAATACGTTGAGAATGACAAGTATTTTGAAATATCTTGACGGTGCATGAAAAACTGATCGAAACTCGACTTTGTGCGAGACTTTGCGCAAAATTTATGATCGTTTTTTCACGAAACCATGCTGTACGACTTCCCATGGGCTAATACGTTGGGAATGGCCAGTATTTTAAAATTCTGAGACGGTGCATGAAAAACCGATCAAAACGAGACTTTGCGCAAAATTTATGACTGTCGCATTTTTTCACGAAACCTTGCTCGTACGATGTCCCATGGGCTAATACGTTGGGAATGGCAAGTATTTTGAAATATCTTGATGGTGCATGAAAAATCGATCTAAACTCGACTTTGTTCGTGACTTTGCACAAAGTTTATGACAGTCGCATTTTTTTGAGAAACCGTGCTAGTACGACTTCCAATGGGCTAATACGTTCGGAATGACCAGTATTTTAAAATTCCGAGTCGGTGCACGGAAAATAGATCGAAACAAGACTTTGCGCAAAATTCATGACCGTCACGTTTTTTCACGAAACCATGCTTGTACGACTTCCCATGGGCTAATACGTTGGGAATGGCCAGTATTTTGAAATTCCGAGTCGGTGCACGCAAAATAGATCGAAGCGAGACTTTGCGCAAAGTTTATGACCATCGCGTTTTTTCATGAAACCATGCTTATACGACTTCCAATGGGCTAATACGTTGGGAATGACCAGTATTTTAAATTTCTGAGACAGTGCACGAAAAACCGATCGAAACGAGACGTTGCGCAAAATTTATGACCGTCGCATTCTTTCACAAAACCATGCTCGTACGATGTCCCATGGGCTAATACGTTGGGAATGGCAAGTATTTTGAAATATCTTGACGGTCCATGAAAAATCGATCTAAACTCGACTTTGTGCGTGACTTTGCGCAAAGTTTATGACAGTCGCATTTTTTCGAGAAACCGTGCTAGTACGACTTCCAATGGGCTAATACGTTCGGAATGACCAGTATTTTAAAATTCCGAGTCGGTGCACGGAAAATAGATCGAAACGAGACTTTGCGCAAAATTCATGACCGTCACGTTTTTTCACGAAACCATGCTTGTACGACTTCCCATGGGCTAATACGTTGGGAATGGCCAGTATTTTGAAATTCCGAGTCGGTGCACGGAAAATAGATCGAAGCGAGAGTTTGCGCAAAGTTTATGACCGTCGCGTTTTTTCATGAAACCATGCTTATACGACTTCCGAAGGGCTAATACGTTGGGAATGGCCAATATTTTAAAATTCCGAGACGGTGCATGAAAAACCGATCAAAACGAGACTTTGCGCAAAATTTATGGCTATCGCATTTTTTCACGAAACCATGCTCGTACGACTTCCCATGGGCTAATACGTTAGGAATGACAGGTATTTTGAAATTCCTTGATAGTGCATGAAAAACCGATCTAAACGAGACTTTGCCCGTGACTTTGCGCAAAGTTTATGACCATCACATTTTACAGCGAAACCGTGCTCATACGACTTCCCATGGGCTAATACGTTAGGAATGACAAGTATTTTGAAATTCCGAGATAGTGCACGAAAAATCGATCGAAACGAGACTTTTCGCAAAATTCATGACCGTCGCGTTTTTTCACGAAATCATGCTTGTACGAATTCCCATGGGCTAATACGTTGGGAATGGCCAGTATTTTGAAATTTTGAGTCGGTGCACGGAAAATCGATCTAAACGAGACTTTGGGCAAAGTTTATGACCGTCGCGTTTTTACATGAAACCATGCTTATACGACTTCCAATGGGCTAATACATTGGGAATGACCAGTTTTTTAAATTTCTGAGATGGTGCACAAAAAATCGATTGAAACGAGATGTTGTGCAAAATTTATGACCGTCGCATTTTTTCACGAAACCATGCTCGTACGATGTCCCATGGGCTAATACGTTGAGAATGGCAAGTATTTTGAAATATCTTGACGGTGCATGAAAAACTGATCGAAACTCGACTTTGTGCGCGACTTTGCGCGAAGTTTATGACCGACGTATTTTTTCGCGAAACCGTGCTAGTACGACTTCCAATGGGCTAATACGTTGGGAATGGCCAGTATTTTAAAATTCTGAGACGGTGCACGAAAAACCGATCAAAACGAGACGTTGCGCAAAATTTATGACCATCGCATTTTTTCACGAAACCATGCTTGTACGACTTCCAAAGGGCTAATAAGTTGGTAATGGCCAGTATTTTGAGATTCTGAAATGGCACACAAAAAACTGATCAAAACGTGACTTTGCGTGAAATTGATAACCACCATATTTTTTCACGAAACCATGTTAGTACGACTTCTCATGGGCTAATACGTTAGGAATGGCAAGTATTTTGAAATTCGGAGATAGTGCACGAAAAACCGATCGAAACGAGACTTTGCACAAAATTTATGACCGTCGCATTTTTTCACGAAACAATGCTCGTACGATGTCCCATGGGCTAATACGTTGAGAATGGCAAGTATTTTGAAATATCTTGACGGTGCATGAAAAACTGATCGAAACTCGACTTTGTGCGCGACTTTGCGCAAAGTTTATGACCGTTTTCACGAAACCATGCTACTACGACTTCCAATTGGCTAATACGTTGGGAATGGCCAGTATTTTAAAATTCTGAGACAGTGCACGAAAAACCGATCGAAACGAGACATTGCGCAAAATTTATGACCATCGCATTTTTTCGTGAAACCATGCTTGTACGACTTCCAATGGGCTAATAAGTTGGCAATGGCCAGTATTTTGAAATTCTGACAATGGCACACGAAAAACTGATCAAAACGAGACTTTGCGCAAAATTTATGACCATCATTTTTTCACGAAACCATGCTGTACGACTTCTCATGGGCTAATACTTTGGGAATGACCAGTATTTTGAAATTCTGAGTCGGTGCATGGAAAATATATCAAAGCGAGACTTTGCGCAAAGTTTATGGCTATCGCATTTTTTCGTGAAACCATGCTCATACGACTTCCCAAGGGCTAATACGTTGGGAATGGCCAATATTTTAAAATTCCGAGACGGTGCATGAAAAACCGATCAAAACGAGACTTTGCACAAAATTTATGACTGTCGCATTTTTTCACGAAACCATGCTCATACGACTTCCCATGGGCTAATACGTTAGGAATGACAAGTATTTTGAAATTCCGAGATAGTGCACGAAAAACCGATCGAAACGAGACTTTGCAAAATTCATGACCGTTCACGAAACCATGCTTGTACGACTTCCCATTGGCTAATACTTTGGGAATGGCCAGTATTTTGAAATTCCGAGTCGGTGCACGGAAAATAGATCGAAGCGAGACTTTGCGCAAATTTTATGACTATCGCATTTTTTCATGAAACCATGCTTATACGACTTCCCAAGGGCTAATACGTTGGGAATAGCCAACATTTTAAAATTCCGAGACTGTGCATGAAAAACCGATCAAAACGAGACTTTGCGCAAAATTTATGACTGTCGCATTTTTTCATGAAACCATGCTTATACGAGTTCCAATGGGCTAATACGTTGGGAATGACCGGTATTTTGAAATTCGAGATAGTGCACGAAAACCGATCAAACGAGACTTTGTGCAAAGTTTATGACCATCACATTTTACAGCGAAACCATGCTCGTACGATGTCCCATGGGCTAATACGTTGGGAATGGCAAGTATTTTGAAATATATTGACGGTGCATGAAAAATTGATCGAAACTCGACTTTGTGCGCGACTTTGCACAAAGTTTATGACCGTCGTATTTTTTCGCGAAACCGTGCTAGTACGACTTCCAATGCGCTAATACGTTGGGAATGACCAGTATTTTAAATTTCTGAGACGGTGCACGAAAAACCGATCGAAACGAAACGTTTATCAAAATTTATGACCATCACATTTTTTCGCAAAACCATGCTTATACGACTTCCCAAGGGCTAATACGTTGGGAATAGCCAACATTTTAAAATTCCGAGACGGTGCATGAAAAACCGATCAAAACGAGACTTTGCGCAAAATTTATGACTGTCGCATTTTTTCACGAAACCTTGCTCGTACGACTTCCCATGGGCTAATACGTTAGGAATGACAGGTATTTTGAAATTCTGAGATAGTGCACGAAAAACCGATCGAAACGAGACTTTGCGCGTGACTTTGCGCAAAGTTTATGACCATCACATTTTACAGCGAAACCGTGCTCGTACGATGTCCCATGGGCTAATCCGTTAGGAATGGCAAGTATTTTGAAATATCTTGACGGTGCATGAAAAACTGATCGAAACTCGACTTTGTGCGCGATTTTGCGCAAAGTTTATGACCGTCGTATTTTTTCACGAAACCGTGCTACTACGACTTCCAATGGTCTAATACGTTGGGAATGACCAGTATTTTAAATTTCGGAGACGGTGCACGAAAAACCGATCAAAACGAGACGTTGCGCAAAATTTATGACCGTCACAATTTTTCGCGAAACCATGCTCGTACGACTTCCCAAGGGCTAATACGTTGGGAATGGCAAGTATTTTGAAATATCTTCACAGTGCATGAAAAACTGATCGAAACTCGACTTTGTGCGCGACTTTGCGCAGAGTTTATGACCGTCATATTTTTTCGCGAAACAGTGCTAGTACGACTTCCAATTGGCTAATACGTTGGGAATGACCAGTATTTTAAAATTCTGAGACGGTGCACGAAAAACCGATCGAAACGAGACGTTGATTTGACCATCGATTTTTCATGCTTATACGACTTCCCAAGGGCTAATACGTTGGGAATGACCATCACATTTTACAGCGAAACCGTGCTCATACGACTTCCAATTGGCTAATACGTTAGGAATGGCAAGTATTTTGAAATTCGGAGATAGTGCACGAAAAACCGATCGAAACGAGACTTTGCGCAAAATTCCTGACCGTCATTTTTTCACGAAACCATGCTTACGACTTCCCATGGGCTAATACGTTGGGAATGGCCAGTATTTTGAAATTCGAGGTGCATGGAAAACCGATCGAAGCGAGACTTTGCGCAAAGTTTATGGCTATCGCATTTTTTCATGAAACCATGCTTATACGACTTCCCAAGGGCTAATACGTTGGGAATGGCCAATATTTTAAAATTCCGAGACGGTGCATGAAAAACCGATCGAAACGAGACTTTGCGCAAAGGTCATGACCGTCGCGTTTTTTCACGAAACCATGCTTGTACGACTTCCCATGGCTAATACGTTGGGAATGGCCAGTATTTTGAAATTCCGAGTCGGTGCACGGAAAATAGATCGAAGCGAGACTTTGCGCAAAGTTTATGACCATCGCATTTTTTCATGAAACCATGCTTATACGACTTCCAATGGGCTAATACGTTGGGAATGACCAGTATTTTAAAATTCCGAGAGTCCTAAAAACCGATCAAACGAGACTTTGCAAAATTTATGACCATCATTTTTTCACGAAACCATGCTCGTACGACTTCCCATGGGCTAATACGTTGGGAATGGCAAGTATTTTGAAATTCGAGGTGCATGAAAACCGATCAAACGAGACTTTGCAAAATTTATGACCGATTTTTTCACGAAACCATGCTTGTGCGACTTCCCATGGGCTAATACGTTGGGAATGGCCAGTATTTTGAAATTCCGAGATAGTGCACGAAAAACCGATCGAAACGAGACTTTGCGCAAAATTTATGACCATCGCGTTTTTCCACGAAACCATGCTTGTACGACTTCCCATGGGCTAATACGTTGGGAATGGGTAGTATTTTGAAATTCGAGGTGCACGAAAACCGATCAAACGAGACTTTGCGAAAATTTATCGCATTTTTCACGAAACCATGCTACGACTTCCCATGGGCTAATACGTTGGGAATGGCCAGTATTTTGAAATTCGAGGTGCATGAAAACCGATCAAACGAGACTTTGCGAAAATTTATGACCATCCATTTTTTCACGAAACCATGCTCATCGACTTCCCATGGGCTAATACGTTAGGAATGAAGTATTTTGAAATTCGATAGTGCATGAAAACCGATCAAACGAGACTTTGCGCAAAATTTATGATCACATTTTTCACGAAACCATGCTCATACGACTTCCCATGGGCTAATACGTTAGGAATGGCAAGTATTTTGAAATTCGAGATAGTGCACGAAAACCGATCAAACGAGACTTTGCAAAATTTATGACCGCTTTTTTCACGAAACCATGCTTGTACGACTTCCCATGGGCTAATACGTTGGGAATGGCCAGTATTTTGAAATTCGAGATAGTGCACGAAAACCGATCAAACGAGACTTTGTGCAAAATTTATGACCATCGCATTTTTCACGAAACCATGCTTTTCACGACTTCCCATGGGCTAATACCATGAGGAATGGCAAGTATTTTGAAATTCGAGACGGTGCATGAAAACCGATCAAACGAGACTTTGCAAAATTTATGACCACGAAACCATGCTCGTACGACTTCCAATGGGCTAATACGTTGGGAATGGCCAGTATTTTAAAATTCTGAGACGGTGCACGAAAAACCGATCAAAACGAGACGTTGCGCAAAATTTATGACCATCGCATTTTTTCGCGAAACCATGCTTGTACGACTTCCAAAGGGCTAATAAGTTGGTAATGGCCAGTATTTTGAGATTCTGAAATGGCACACAAAAAACTGATCAAAACGTGACTTTGCGTGAAATTGATAACCACCATATTTTTTCACGAAACCATGTTAGTACGACTTCTCATGGGCTAATACGTTAGGAATGGCAAGTATTTTGAAATTCGGAGATAGTGCACGAAAAACCGATCGAAACGAGACTTTGCACAAAATTTATGACCGTCGCATTTTTTCACGAAACCATGCTTGTACGACTTCCCATGGGCTAATACGTTGAGAATGGCAAGTATTTTGAAATATCTTGACGGTGCATGAAAAACTGATCGAAACTCGACTTTGTGCGCGACTTTGCGCAAAGTTTATGACCGTCGTATTTTTTCGCGAAAACGTGCTACTACGACTTCCAATTGGCTAATACGTTGGGAATGGCCAGTATTTTAAAATTCTGAGACGGTGCACGAAAAACCGATCGAAACGAGACATTGCGCAAAATTTATGACCATCGCATTTTTTCGTGAAACCATGCTTGTACGACTTCCAATGGGCTAATAAGTTGGCAATGGCCAGTATTTTGAAATTCTGAGATACACGAAAACCGATCAAACGAGACTTTGCGCAAAATTTATGACCACACATTTTTCACGAAACCATGCTCGTACGACTTCCCATGGGCTAATACGTTGGGAATGACCAGTATTTTGAAATTCGAGTCGTGCAGAAAACCGATCAAACGATTTTGCAAAATTTATGACCATCGCATTTTTCACGAAACCATACGACTTCCCATGGGCTAATACGTTGGGAATGGCCAGTATTTTAAAATTCCGAGACGGTGCATGAAAAACCGATAAAAATGAGACTTTGCGCAAAATTTATGACCATCGCATTTTTTCACGAAACCATGCTCGTACGACTTCCCATGGGCTAATACGTTAGGAATGGCAAGTATTTTGAAATTCCGAGATAGTGCACAAAAAACCGATCGAAACGAGACTTTGCGCAAAATTCATGACCGACGCGTTTTTTCACGAAACCATGCTTGTACGACTTTCCATTGGCTAATACTTTGGGAATGGCCAGTATTTTGAAATTCGAGTCGTTGCACGGAAAATAGATCGAAGCGAGACTTTGCGCAAAGTTTATGACTATCGCATTTTTTCATGAAACCATGCTTATACGACTTCCCAAGGGCTAATACGTTGGGAATGGCCAACATTTTAAAATTCCGAGACGGTGCATGAAAAACCGATAAAAACGAGACTTTGCGCAAAATTTATGACTGTCGCATTTTTTCAGGAAACCTTGCTCGTACGACTTCCCATGGGCTAATACGTTAGGAATGACAGGTATTTTGAAATTCCGAGATAGTGCACGAAAAACCGATCGAAATGAGACTTTGCGCGTGACTTTGCGCAAAGTTTATGACCATCACATTTTACAGCGAAACCGTGCTCGTACGATGTCCCATGGGCTAATACGTTGGGAATGGCAGGTATTTTGAAATATCTTGACGGTGCATGAAAAACTGATCGAAACTCGACTTTGTGCGCGACTTTGCGCAAAGTTTATGACCGTCGTATTTTTTCGCGAAACCGTGCTAGTACGACTTCCAATGGGCTAATACGTTGGGAATGACCAGTATTTTAAATTTCTGAGACGGTGCACGAAAAACCGATCGAAACGAGACGTTGCGCAAAATTTATGACCATCGCATTTTTTCGCGAAACCATGCTCGTACGACTTCCCAAGGGCTAATACGTTGGGAATGGCAAGTATTTTGAAATATCTTCACGGTGCAAGAAAAACTGATCGAAACGAGACTTTGCAAAATTTATGACCGTCGATTTTTTCGAAACCATGCTTGTACGACTTCCCATGGGCTAATATGTTGGGAATGGGCAGTATTTTGAAATTCGAGACGGTGCACGAAAAATCGATCGAAACGAGACGTTGAGCAAAATTTGTGACCATCGCATTTTTTCGCGAAACCATGCTTATATGACTTCCCAAGGGCTAATACGTTGGGAATGGCCAATATTTTAAAATTCCGAGACGATGCATGAAAAATCGATCAAAACGAGACTTTGCGCAAAATTTATGACTGTCGCATTTTTTCACGAAACCTTGCTCGTACGACTTCCCATGGGCTAATACGTTAGGAATGAAAGGTATTTTGAAATTCCGAGATAGTGCACGAAAAACCGATCGAAACGAGACTTTGCGCGTGACTTTGCGCAAAGTTTATGACCATCACATTTTACAGCGAAACTGTGCTCATACGACTTCCCATGGGCTAATACGTTAGGAATGGCAAGTATTTTGAAATTCCGAGTCGGTGCACGGAAAACCGATCGAAACGAGACTTTCCGCAAAATTTATGACCATCGCATTTTTTCGCGAAACCATGCTCGTATGACTGCCAAAGGGCTAATAAGTTGGTAATGGCCAGTATTTTGAAATTCTGAAATGGCGCTCGAAAAACTGATTAAAACGTGACTTTGCGCAGAATTGATGACCACCATATTTTTTCACGAAACCATGTTAGTACGACTTCTCATGGGCTAATATGTTACGAATGGCCAGTATTTTGAAATTCTGAAACGGTGCACGAAAAACAGATCGAAACGAGTCTTTGCGCGTGACTTTGCGCAAAGTTTATGACCATCACGTTTTATAGCGAAACCGTGCTCATACGACTTCCCATGGGCTAATACGTTAGGAATGGCAAGTATTTTGAAATTCCGAGATAGTGCACGAAAAACCGATCGAAACGAGACTGCGAAAATTCATGACCGTCGCGTTTTTTCACGAAACCATGCTTGTACGACTTCCCATTGGCTAATACTTTGGGAATGGCCAGTATTTTGAAATTCCGAGTCGGTGCACGGAAAATAGATCGAAGCGAGACTTTGCGCAAAGTTTATGACCATCGCATTTTTTCATGAAACCATGCTTATACGACTTCCCAAGGGCTAATACGTTGGGAATGGCCAATATTTTAAAATTCCGAGACGGTGCATGAAAAACCGATCAAAACGAGACTTTGCACAAAATTTATGACTGTCGCATTTTTTCACGAAACCTTGCTCATACGACTTCCCATGGGCTAATACGTTAGGAATGACAAGTATTTTGAAATTCCGAGATAGTGCACGAAAAACCGATCGAAACGAGACTTTGCGCAAAGTTTATGACCATCACATTTTACAGCGAAACCGTGCTCATACGACTTCCCATGGGCTAATACGTTAGGAATGGCAAGTATTTTGAAATTCCGAGTCGGTGCACGGAAAATATATCGAAGCAAGACTTTGCGCAAAGTTTATGACCATCGCATTTTTTCACGAAACCATGCTGATACGACTTCCCATGGGCTAATACGTTGGGAATGGCCAGTATTTTGAAATTCGAGATGTGCATGAAAACCGATTCAAACGAGACTTTGCAAAATTTATGACCATCCATTTTTTCACGAAACCATGCTCGTACGACTTCCCATGGGCTAATACGGGAATGGCCAGTATTTTGAAATTCGAGATAGTGCACGAAAACCGATCAAACGAGACTTTGCGACTTTGCAAAATTTATGACCATCACATTTTATAGCAAAACCGTGCTCATACGACTTCCCATGGGCTAATACGTTAGGAATGGCAAGTATTTTGAAATTCCGAGATAGTGCATGAAAAACCGATCGAAACGAGACTTTGCGCAAAATTCATGACCGTCGCGTTTTTTCACGAAACCATGCTTGTACGACTTCCCATTGGCTAATACTTTGGGAATGGCCAGTATTTTGAAATTCCGAGTCGGTGCACGGAAAATAGATCGAAGCGAGACTTTGCGCAAAGTTTATGACCATCGCATTTTTTCATGAAACCATGCTTATACGACTTCCAATGGGGTAATACGTTGGGAATGGCCAGTATTTTGAAATTCGAGACGTGCATGAAAACCGATCAAACGAGACTTTGTGCAAAATTTATGACCGTCGATTTTTTCACGAAACCATGCTTGTATGACTTCCCATGGGCTAATACGTTGGGAATGACCAGTATTTTGAAATTCTGAGACGGTGCACGAAAAACCGTTCGAAACGAGACATTGCGCGTGACTTTGCGCAAAGTTTATGACCATCACATTTTACAGTGAAACCATGCTCATACGACTTCCCATTGGCTAATACGTTAGGAATGGCAAGTATTTTGAAATTCCGAGATAGTGCACGAAAAACCGATTGAAACGAGACTTTGCGCAAAATTTGTGACCGTCGCGTTTTTTCACGAAACCATGCTTGTACGACTTCCCATGGGCTAATACGTTGGGAATGGCCAATATTTTGAAATTCCGAGTGCACGAAAACCGATCAAACGAGACTGTGCACAAAGTTTATTACCATCGCATATTTTCACGAAACTGTGCTCGTACGACTTCCAATGGGCTAATACGTTGGGAATGACCAGTATTTTGAAATTCTGAGATGGTGCACGAAAAACCGATCGAAACGAGACATTGCATAAAATTTATGACCATCGATTTTTTCAAACCATGCTCGTACGACTTCCCATGGGCTAATACGTTGGAATGGCCAAGTATTTTGAAATTCGAGGTGCACGAAAACCGATCAAACGAGACTTTGCAAAATTTATGACCCGATTTTTTCACGAAACCATGCTCATACGACTTCCCATGGGCTAATACGTTAGGAATGGCAAGTATTTTGAAATTCGAGATAGTGCACGAAAACCGATCAAACGAGACTTTGCAAAATTTATGACCGATTTTTCACGAAACCATGCTTGTACGACTTCCCATGGGCTAATACGTTGGGAATGGCCAGTATTTTGAAATTCGAGACGGTGCACGAAAACCGATCAAACGAGACTTTGCGCAAAATTTATGATCGCATTTTTTCACGAAACCATGCTATACGACTTCCCATGGGCTAATACGTTGGGAATGGCCAATTTTGAAATTCGAGACAGTGCATGAAAACCGATCAAACGAGACTTTGCGAAAATTTATGACCGATTTTTCACGAAACCATGCTCGTACGACTTCCCATGGGCTAATACGTTGGAATGACAGTATTTTGAAATTCGAGATAGTGCAGAAAACCGATCAAACGAGACTTTGCGCAAAATTTATGACCATCACACGAAACCATGCTTACGACTTCCCATGGGCTAATACGTTAGGAATGGCAAGTATTTTGAAATTCTGAGATAGTGCACGAAAAACCGATCGAAACGAGACTTTGCGCAAAATTCATGACCGCCACGGTTTTTCACGAAACCATGCTTGTACGACTTCCCATGGGCTAATACGTTGGGAATGGCAAGTATTTTGAAATTCGCGAGTGCAGGAAAAACCGATCGAAACGAGACTTTGCGCAAAATTCATGACCGTCGCATTTTTTCACGAAACCATGCTTATACGACTTCCCATGGGCTAATACGTTGGGAATGACCAGTATTTATAAATTCTGAGACGGTGCACAAAAAACCGATCGAAACGAGAAGTTGCGCAAAATTTATGACCATCGATTTTTTCGAAACCATGCTCATACCCATGGGCTAATACGTTAGGAATGGCAAGTATTTTGAAATTCGAGATAGTGCATGAAAACCGATCAAACGAGACTTTGTGCAAAATTTATGACCGTCGCATTTTTTCACGAAACCATGCTTGTGCGACTTCCAATGGGCTAATACGTTGGGAATGGCCAGTATTTTGAAATTCCGAGATAGTGCACGAAAAACCGATCGAAACGAGACTTTGCGCAAAATTCATGACCATCGCTTTTTTTCGCGAAACCATGCACGTACGACTTACAAAGGCTAATATGTTGGGAATGGCCAATATTTTAAAATTCCGAGACGGTGCATGAAAAACCGATCAGAATGAGACTTTGCGCAAAATTTATGACTGTCGCATTTTTCACGAAACCATGCTCGTACGACTTCCCATGGGCTAATACGTTAGGAATGACATGTATTTTGAAATTCCGAGATAGTGCACGAAAAACCGATCGAAACGAGACTTTGCGCAAAATTTATGACCATCACATTTTTCACGAAACCATGCTACGACTTCCCATGGGCTAATACGTTAGGAATGGCAAGTATTTTGAAATTCGAGATAGTGCAAAAACCGATCAAACGAGACTTTGCAAAATTTATGACCATCGCATTTTTCACGAAACCATGCTTACGACTTCCCATGGGCTAATACGTTGGGAATGGCCAAGTATTTTGAAATTCGAGAGTGCACGAAAACCGATCAAACGAGACTTTGCAAAATTTATGACCATCGATTTTTTCACGAAACCATGCTTGTACGACTTCCCATGGGCTAATACGTTGGGAATGGCCAGTATTTTGAAATTCGAGATGCATGAAAACCGATCAAACGAGACTTTGTGCAAAATTTATGACCATCGATTTTTCACGAAACCATGCTCACGACTTCCCATGGGCTAATACGTTAGGAATGGCAGTATTTTGAAATTCGAGATAGTGCACGAAAACCGATCAAACGAGACTTTGCAAAATTTATGACCGCATTTTTTCACGAAACCATGCTTGTACGACTTCCCATGGGCTAATACGTTGGGAATGGCCAGTATTTTGAAATTCGAGACGTGCACGAAAACCGATCAAACGAGACTTTGCAAAATTTATGACCATCGATTTTTTCACGAAACCATGCTTATACGACTTCCCATGGGCTAATACGTTGGAATGGCCAATATTTTGAAATTCGAGAGTGCATGAAAACCGATCAAACGAGACTTTGCAAAATTTATGACCATCGCATTTTTTCACGAAACCATGCTCGTACGACTTCCCATGGGCTAATACGTTGGGAATGGCCAGTATTTTGAAATTCGAGATAGTACGAAAACCGATCAAACGAGACTTTGCAAAATTTATGACCATCACATTTTCACGAAACCATGCTCATACGACTTCCCATGGGCTAATACGTTAGGAATGGCAAGTATTTTGAAATTCGAGATAGTGCACGAAAACCGATCAAACGAGACTTTGCAAAATTTATGACCGATTTTTTCACGAAACCATGCTTGTACGACTTCCCATGGGCTAATACGTTGGGAATGGCCAGTATTTTGAAATTCGAGATGCACGAAAACCGATCAAACGAGACTTTGCAAAATTTATGACCGTCATGAAACCATGCTTATACGACTTCCCATGGGCTAATACGTTGGGAATGGCCAGTATTTTGAAATTCGAGATGGTGCACGAAAACCGATCAAACGAGACTTTGCAAAATTTATGACCGATTTTTCGAAACCATGCTCGTACGACTTCCCATGGGCTAATACGTTGGAATGGCCAAGTATTTTGAAATTCGAGATAGTGCATGAAAACCGATCAAACGAGACTTTGTGCAAAATTTATGACCATCGATTTTTTCACGAAACCATGCTCGTACGACTTCCCATGGGCTAATACGTTGGGAATGGCAGTATTTTGAAATTCGAGATAGTGCACGAAAACCGATCAAACGAGACTTTGCAAAATTTATGACCATCGATTTTTTCACGAAACCATGCTCGACTTCCCATGGGCTAATACGTTGGGAATGGCCAATATTTTGAAATTCGAGAGTGCATGAAAACCGATCAAACGAGACTTTGCAAAATTTATGACCATCGATTTTTCACGAAACCATGCTTGTACGACTTCCCATGGGCTAATACGTTGGGAATGGCAAGTATTTTGAAATTCCGAGACGGTGCACGAAAAACCGATCGAAACGAGACATTGCGCAAAATTTATGACCATCGCATTTTTTCGCGAAACCATGCTCGTACAACTTCCCATGGGCTAATACGTTAGGAATGGCAAGTATTTTGAAATTCCGAGATATTGCACGAAAAACTGATCGAAATTAGACTTTGCACAAAATTCATGACCGTCGCGTTTTTTCACGAAACCATGCTTGTACGACTTCCCATGGGCTAATACGTTGGGAATGACCAGTATTTTGAAATTCTGAGACGGTGCACGAAAACCGATCAAACGAGACTTGCAAAATTTATGACCATCGATTTTTTACGAAACCATGCTTATACGACTTCCCATGGGCTAATACGTTGGGAATGGCCAATATTTTGAAATTCGAGGTCATGAAAACCGATCAAACGAGACTTTGTGCAAAATTTATGACCATCATTTTTCACGAAACCATGCTCACGACTTCCCATGGGCTAATACGTTAGGAATGGCAGTATTTTGAAATTCGAGATAGTGCGAAAACCGATCAAACGAGACTTTGCAAAATTTATGACCATCACATTTTTCACGAAACCATGCTTGTACGACTTCCCATGGGCTAATACGTTAGGAATGGTATTTTGAAATTCGAGACGGAAAACCGATCGAAGCGAGACTTTGCGCAAAGTTTATGACCGTCGCGTTTTTTCATGAAACCATGCTTATACGACTTCCCAAGGGCTAATACGTTAGGAATGGCCAATATTTTGAAATTCTGAAATGGCGCACGAAAAACCGATCAAAACGTGACTTTGCGCAAAATTGATGACCACCACATTTTTTCACGAAACCATGCTCGTACGACTTCCCATGGGCTAATACGTTAGGAATGGCAAGTATTTTGAAATTCCGAGATAGTGCACGAAAAACCGATCGAAACGAGACTTTGCGCGTGACTTTGCGCAAAGTTTATGACCATCACATTTTACAGCGAAACCATGCTCATACGACTTCCCATGGGCTAATACGTTAGGAATGGCAAGTATTTTGAAATTCCGAGATAGTGCACGAAAAACCGATCGAAACGAGACTTTGCGCAAAGTTTATGACCGACGCATTTTTTCACGAAACCATGCTAGTACGACTTCCCATGGCTAATACGTTGGGAATGGCCAGTATTTTGAAATTCGAGATAGTGCACGAAAACCGATCAAACGAGACTTTGTGCAAAATTTATGACCGCTTTTTTCACGAAACCATGCTTATACGACTTCCCATGGGCTAATACGTTGGGAATGGCCAGTATTTTGAAATTCGAGATGGTGCACGAAAACCGATCAAACGAGACTTTGCAAAATTTATGACCATCATTTTTCGAAACCATGCTCGTACGATGGGCTAATACGTTGGGAATGGCAGTATTTTGAAATTCGAGATAGTGCATGAAAACCGATCAAACGAGACTTTGTGCAAAATTTATGACCATCGATTTTTTCACGAAACCATGCTCGACTTCCCATGGGCTAATACGTTAGGAATGGCAGTATTTTGAAATTCGAGATAGTGCACGAAAACCGATCAAACGAGACTTTGCCAAAATTTATGACCATCGATTTTTCACGAAACCATGCTTGTACGACTTCCCATGGGCTAATACGTTGGGAATGGCCAGTATTTTGAAATTCGAGATACGAAAACCGATCAAACGAGACTTTGCAAAATTTATGACCATCGATTTTTCGAAACCATGCTTGTACGACTTCCCATGGGCTAATACGTTGGGAATGGCCAGTATTTTGAAATTCGAGACGGTGCACGAAAACCGATCAAACGAGACTTTGCAAAATTTATGACCATCATTTTTCACGAAACCATGCTTACGACTTCCCAAATGGCTAGGAATGGCCAAGTATTTTGAAATTCGAGACGGTGCATGAAAACCGATCAAACGAGACTTGCAAAATTTATGACCATCATTTTTTCACGAAACCATGCTCGACTTCCCATGGGCTAATACGTTAGGAATGAAGTATTTTGAAATTCGAGATAGTGCAAAAACCGATCAAACGAGACTTTGCGCAAAATTTATGACCATCACATTTTTCACGAAACCATGCTCATACGACTTCCCATGGGCTAATACGTTAGGAATGGCAAGTATTTTGAAATTCGAGATAGTGCACGAAAACCGATCAAACGAGACTTTGCAAAATTTATGACCGTCACATTTTTCACGAAACCATGCTTGTACGACTTCCCATGGGCTAATACGTTGGGAATGGCCAGTATTTTGAAATTCGAGGCACGAAAACCGATCAAACGAGACTTTTGCAAAATTTATGACCATCGATTTTTTCACGAAACCATGCTTATACCCATGGGCTAATACGTTGGGAATGGCCAGTATTTTGAAATTCGAGACGTGCATGAAAACCGATCAAAACGAGACTTTGCGCAAAATTTATGACTGTCGCATTTTTTCAGGAAACCTTGCTCGTACGACTTCCCATGGGCTAATACGTTAGGAATGACAAGTATTTTGAAATTCCGAGATAGTGCACGAAAAACCGATCGAAACGAGACTTTGCGCAAAATTTATGACTGTCGCATTTTTTCACGAAACCTTGCTCGTACGACTTCCCATGGGCTAATACATTAGGAATGGCAAGTATTTTGAAATTCCGAGATAGTGCACGAAAAACCGATCGAAACGAGACTTTGCGCAAAATTCATGACCGTCGCATTTTTTCACGAAACCATGCTTGTACGACTTCCCATGGGCTAATACATTGGGAATGGCCAGTATTTTGAAATTCTGAGTCGGTGCACGGAAAATAGATCGAAGCGAGACTTTGTGCAAATTTTATGACTATCGCATTTTTTCATGAAACCATGCTTATACGACTTCCTAAGGGCTAATACGTTGGGAATAGCCAACATTTTAAAATTTCGAGATGGTGCAAGAAAAAACCGATCAAAACGAGACTTTGTGCAAAATTTATGACTGTCGCATTTTTTCACGAAACCTTGCTCGTACGACTTCCCATGGGCTAATACGTTAGGAATGACAGGTATTTTGAAATTCGAGATAGTGCACGAAAACCGATCAAACGAGACGAGACTTTGCGCAAAATTTATGACCATCACATTTTTCACGAAACCATGCTCACGACTTCCCATGGGCTAATACGTTAGGAATGGCAAGTATTTTGAAATTCGAGATAGTGCACGAAAACCGATCAAACGAGACTTTGCGCAAAATTTATGACCATCGATTTTTTCACGAAACCATGCTTGTACGACTTCCCATGGGCTAATACGTTGGGAATGGCCAGTATTTTGAAATTCGAGACAGTGCACGAAAACCGATCGAACGAGACTTTGCAAAATTTATGACCATCGTTTTTTCACGAAACCATGCTTATACGACTTCCCATGGGCTAATACGTTGGGAATGGCAAGTATTTTGAAATTCGAGATGTGCACGAAAACCGATCGAAACGAGACGTTGCGCAAAATTTATGACCATCGCATTTTTTCGCGAAACCATGCTCGTACGACTTCCCAAGGGCTAATACGTTGGGAATGGCCAATATTTTAAAATTCCGAGACGGTGCATGAAAAACCGATCAAAACGAGACTTTGCGCAAAATTTATGACCATCGCATTTTTTCGCGAAACCATGCTCGTACGACTTCCCAAGGGCTAATACGTTAGGAATGGCAAGTATTTTGAAATTCCGAGATAGTGCACGAAAAACCGATCGAAACGAGACTTTGCAAAATTCATGACCGTCGCGTTTTTTCACGAAACCATGCTTGTACGACTTCCCATGGGCTAATACATTACGAATGGCCAGTATTTTGAAATTCGAGATAGTGCACGAAAACCGATCAAACGAGACTTTGCAAAATTTATGACCATCGTTTTTTCACGAAACCATGCTGTACGACTTCCCATGGGCTAATACGTTGGGAATGGCCAGTATTTTGAAATTCGACGGTATGAAAACCGATCAAACGAGACGCGCAAAATTTATGACCATCGATTTTTCACGAAACCATGCTTACGACTTCCCATGGGCTAATACGTTGGGAATGAAGTATTTTGAAATTCCGAGATAGTGCACGAAAAACCGATCGAAACGAGACTTTGCCAAAATTTATGACCATCACATTTTTCACGAAACCATGCTCATACGACTTCCCATGGGCTAATACGTTAGGAATGGCAAGTATTTTGAAATTCGAGATAGTGCACGAAAACCGATCAAACGAGACTTTGCGCAAAATTTATGACCACGATTTTTCACGAAACCATGCTTGTACGACTTCCCATGGGCTAATACGTTGGGAATGACCAGTATTTTGAAATTCTGAGACGGTGCACAAAAAACCGATCGAAACGAGACTTTGCGCAAAATTCATGACCGTCGCGTTTTTTCACGAAACCATGCTTATACGACTTCCCATGGGCTAATACGTTGGGAATGACCAGTATTTTGAAATTCTGAGACGGTGCACGAAAAACCGATCGAAACGAGACGCGCAAAATTTATGACCATCGCATTTTTTCACGAAACCAGGCTCGTACGACTTCCCAAGGGCTAATACATTGGGAATGGCCAATATTTTAAAATTTCGAGACGGTGCATGAAAACCGATCAAACGAGACTTTGCAAAATTTATGACCATCGATTTTTCACGAAACCATGCTGTACGACTTCCCATGGGCTAATACGTTGGGAATGGCAGTATTTTGAAATTCGAGATAGTGCACGAAAACCGATCAAACGAGACTTTGCGCAAAATTTATGACCATCGATTTTTCGAAACCATGCTACGACTTCCCATGGGCTAATACGTTGGGAATGGCCAAGTATTTTGAAATTCGAGAGTGCATGAAAACCGATCAAACGAGACTTTGCAAAATTTATGACCATCGATTTTTCACGAAACCATGCTTACGACTTCCCATGGGCTAATACGTTAGGAATGACAGTATTTTGAAATTCGAGATAGTGCACGAAAACCGATCAAACGAGACTTTGCGAAAAATTTATGACCATCACATTTTTCACGAAACCATGCTTACGACTTCCCATGGGCTAATACGTTAGGAATGGCAAGTATTTTGAAATTCGAGATAGTGCACGAAAACCGATCAAACGAGACTTTGCGCAAAATTTATGACCGTTTCACGAAACCATGCTTGTACGACTTCCCATGTGCTAATACGTTGGGAATGGCCAGTATTTTGAAATTCGAGATACGAAAACCGATCGAAGCGTGACTTTGCACAAAGTTTATGGCTATCGCATTTTTTCGTGAAACCATGCTTATACGACTTCGAAAGGGTAATACGTTGGGAATGGCCAATATTTTAAAATTCTGAGACGGTGCAAGAAAATCCGATCAAAACGAGACTTTGTGCAAAATTTATGACCATCGATTTTTCACGAAACCATGCTTGTACGACTTCCCATGGGCTAATACGTTAGGAATGGCAAGTATTTTGAAATTCGAGATAGTGCACGAAAACCGATCAAACGAGACTTTGTGCAAAATTTATGACCGCATGAAACCATGCTTGTACGACTTCCCATGGGCTAATACGTTGGGAATGGCCAGTATTTTGAAATTCGAGGTGCACGAAAACCGATCAAACGAGACTTTGCAAATTTATGACCATCGATTTTTTCACGAAACCATGCTCGTACGACTTCCCATGGGCTAATACGTTGGGAATGGCCAGTATTTTGAAATTCGAGGTGCATGAAAACCGATCAAACGAGACTTTGCGCAAAATTTATGACCGCATTTTTTCACGAAACCATGCTACGACTTCCCATGGGCTAATACGTTAGGAATGACAGTATTTTGAAATTCGAGATAGTGCAAAAACCGATCAAACGAGACTTTGCGCAAAATTTATGACCATCACATTTTTCACGAAACCATGCTCATACGACTTCCCATGGGCTAATACGTTAGGAATGGCAAGTATTTTGAAATTCGAGATAGTGCACGAAAACCGATCAAACGAGACTTTGCGCAAAATTTATGACCATTTTTTCACGAAACCATGCTTGTACGACTTCCCATGGGCTAATACGTTGGGAATGGCAAGTATTTTGAAATTCGAGAAGTGCAAAAACCGATCAAACGAGACTTTGCGCAAAATTTATGACCCATCGATTTTTCACGAAACCATGCTTGTACGACTTCCCATGGGCTAATACGTTGGGAATGGCCAGTATTTTGAAATTCGAGATGGTGCACGAAAACCGATCAAACGAGACTTGCAAAATTTATGACCATCGATTTTTTCACGAAACCATGCTCGTACGACTTCCCATGGGCTAATACGTTGGGAATGGCCAAGTATTTTGAAATTCGAGACGTGCATGAAAACCGATCAAACGAGACTTTGCAAAATTTATGACTGTCGCATTTTTTCACGAAACCTTGCTCATACGACTTCCCATGGGCTAATACGTTAGGAATGGCAAGTATTTTGAAATTCCGAGATAGTGCACGAAAAACCGATCGAAACGAGACTTTGCGCAAAATTCATGACCGTCGCATTTTTTCACGAAACCATGCTTGTACGACTTCCCATGGGCTAATACGTTGGGAATGGCCAGTATTTTGAAATTCCGAGTCGGTGCACGGAAAATAGATCGAAGCGAGACGTTGTGCAAAATTTATGACCATCATTTTTCACGAAACCATGCTATACGACTTCGCATGGGCTAATACGTTGGGAATGGCCAAGTATTTTAAATTTCGAGACGGTGCATGAAAAACCGATCAAAACGAGACTTTGCGCAAAATTTATGACTGTCGCATTTTTTCACGAAACCTTGCTCGTACGACTTCCCATGGGCTAATACGTTAGGAATGACAGGTATTTTGAAATTCCGAGATAGTGCATGAAAAACCGATCGAAACGAGACTTTGCGCGTGACTTTGCGCAAAGTTTATGACCATCACATTTTACATCGAAACCATGCTCATACGACTTCCCATGGGCTAATACGTTAGGAATGGCAAGTATTTTGAAATTCGAGATAGTGCACGAAAACCGATCAAACGAGACTTTGCGCAAAATTTATGACCCACTTTTTTCACGAAACCATGCTTGTACGACTTCCCATGGGCTAATACGTTGGGAATGGCCAGTATTTTGAAATTCGACGAAAAACCGATCAAACGAGACTTTGCGAAAATTTATGACCATCGTTTTTTCACGAAACCATGCTTGTACGACTTCCCATGGGCTAATACGTTGGGAATGGCCAGTATTTTGAAATTCGAGACGGTAAAAACCGATCAAACGAGACTGCGCAAAATTTATGACCATCGATTTTTCACGAAACCATGCTCGACTTCCCATGGGCTAATACGTTGGGAATGGCTAATATTTTAAAATTCCGAGACGGTGCAGGAAAAACCGATCAAAACGAGACTTTGTGCAAAATTTATGACTGTCGCATTTTTTCATGAAACCATGCTTATACGACTTCCCAAGGGCTAATACGTTGGGAATGGCTAATATTTTGAAATTCCGAGATAGTGCACGAAAAACCGATCGAAACGAGACTTGCAAAATTTATGACCATCGATTTTTCACGAAACCATGCTTACGACTTCCCATGGGCTAATACGTTGGGAATGGCCAGTATTTTGAAATTCGAGACGGTGCATGAAAACCGATCAAACGAGACTTGCGCAAAATTTATGACCATCGATTTTTTCACGAAACCATGCTTGTACGACTTCCCATGGGCTAATACGTTAGGAATGACAGGTATTTTGAAATTCCGAGATAGTGCACGAAAAACCGATCGAAACGAGACTTTGCGCGTGACGTTGCACAAAGTTTATGACCATCACATTTTACATCGAAACCATGCTCATACGACTTCCCATGGGCTAATACATTAGGAATGGCAAGTATTTTGAAATTCCGAGACAGTGCACGAAAAACCGATCGAAACGAGACGTTGCGCAAAATTTATGACCATCGCATTTTTTCGCGAAACCATGCTCGTACGACTTCCCATGGGCTAATACGTTGGGAATGGCCAGTATTTTGAAATTCCGAGTCGGTGCAAGGAAAATAGATCGACGCGAGACTTTGCGCAAAGTTTATCACCATCTCATTTTTTCACGAAACCATGCTCGTACGACTTCCCAAGGGCTAATACGTTGGGAATGGCCAATATTTTAAAATTCCGAGATGGTGCATGAAAAACCGATCAAAACGAGACTTTGCGCAAAATTTATGACTGTCGCATTTTTTCACGAAACCTTGCTCGTACGACTTCCCATGGGCTAATACGTTAGGAATGACAGGTATTTTGAAATTCCGAGATAGTGCACGAAAAACCGATCGAAACGAGACTTTGCGTGTGACTTTGCGCAAAGTTTATGACCGTCGCATTTTTTCACGAAACCATGCTCGTACGACTTCCCATGGGCTAATACGTTAGGAATGGCAAGTATTTTGAAATTCGAGATAGTGCACGAAAACCGATCAAACGAGACTTTGTGCAAAATTTATGACTGTCGCATTTTTTCACGAAACCATGCTTGTACGACTTCCCATGGGCTAATACGTTGGGAATGGCCAGTATTTTGAAATTCCGAGTCGGTGCAAGGAAAATAGATCGAAGCGAGACTTTGCGCAAAGTTTATGACCATCGCGTTTTTTCATGAAACCTTGCTTATACGACTTCCAATAGGCTAATACGTTGGGAATGGCCAGTATTTTGAAATTCGAGATGGTGCACGAAAAACCGATCGAAACGAGACTTGCAAAATTTATGACCATCGATTTTTTCACGAAACCATGCTCACGACTTCCCATGGGCTAATACGTTGGAATGGCAAGTATTTTGAAATTCGAGATAGTGCACGAAAACCGATCAAACGACGGACTTTGCAAAATTTATGACCATCGATTTTTTCGAAACCATTGTACGACTTCCCATGGGCTAATACGTTGGGAATGGCCAGTATTTTGAAATTCTGAGACGGTGCACGAAAAACCGATCGAAACGAGACGTTGCGCAAAATTTATGACCATCGCATTTTTCAGCGAAACCATGCTCGTAAGACTTCCCAAGGGCTAATACGTTGGGAATGGCCAATATTTTAAAATTCCGAGACGGTGCATGAAAAACCGATCAAAACGAGACTTTGCGCAAAATTTATGACTGTCGCATTTTTTCACGAAACCGTGCTCATACGACTTCCCATGGGCTAATACGTTAGGAATGACAAGTATTTTGAAATTCCGAGATAGTGCACGAAAAACCGATCGAAACGAGACTTTGCGCAAAATTCATGACCATCACATTTTTAAGCGAAATCATTCTCATACGACTTCCCATGGGCTAATACGTTAGGAATGGCAAGTATTTTGAAATTCCGAGATAGTGCACGAAAAACCGATCGAAACGAGACTTTGCGCAAAATTTATGACCATCGCATTTTTTCGTGAAACCATGCTCGTACGACTTCCCAAGGGCTAATACGTTGGGAATGGCCAATATTTTGAAATTCCGAGACGGTGCACGAAAACCGATCAAACGAGACTTTGCAAAATTTATGACCATCGATTTTTTCGAAACCATGCTTACGACTTCCCATGGGCTAATACGTTGGGAATGGCAGTATTTTGAAATTCGAGATAGTGCACGAAAACCGATCGAAACGAGACATTGCGAATAATTTATGACCGTCGCATTTTTTCACGAAACCATGCTCGTACGATGTCCCATGGGCTAATACATTGAGAATGGCAAGTGTTTTGAAATATCTTGACGGTGCATGAAAAACCGATCGAAACGAGACTTTGCGCGTGACTTTGCGCAAAGTTTATGACCATCGTATTTTTTCGCGAAACCGTGCTAGTACGACTTCCAATGGGCTAATACGTTGGGAATGGCCAGTATTTTAAAATTCTGAGACGGTGCACGAAAAACCGATCGAAACGAGACGTTGCGCAAAAATTTATGACCATCGATTTTTTCACGAAACCATGCTCGTACGACTTCCCATGGGCTAATACATTGGGAATGGCCAGTATTTTGAATTTCCAGATGGAGAACGAAAAACCGATCAAAACGAGACTTTGCGCAAAATTTATGACCATCACATTTTTTCACGAAACCTTGCTCGTACGACTTCCCATGGGCTAATACGTTAGGAATGGCAAGTATTTTGAAATTCCGAGATAGTGCACGAAAAACCGATCGAAACGAGACTTTGCGCAAAATTTATGACCGTCGCGTTTTTTCACGAAACCATGCTTGTACGACTTCCCATGGGCTAATACGTTGGGAATGGCCAGTATTTTGAAATTCCGAGTCGGTGCACGGAAAATAGATCGAAACGAGACTTTGCAAAATTTATGACCATCGCATTTTTTCACGAAACCATGCTTATCCGACTTCCCATGGGCTAATACGTTGGGAATGGCCAATATTTTAAAATTCCGAGACGGTGCATGAAAAACCGATCAAAACGAGACTTTGCGCAAAATTTATGACTGTCGCGTTTTTTCACGAAACCATGTTAGTACGACTTCTCATGGGCTCATATTTTACGAATGGCCAGTATTTTGAAATTCGAGATAGTGCACGAAAACCGATCAAACGAGACTTTGCAAAATTTATGACCATCGATTTTTCACGAAACCATGCTTATACGACTTCCCATGGGCTAATACGTTGGGAATGGCCAGTATTTTGAAATTCGAGACGTGCACGAAAACCGATCAAACGAGACTTTGCAAAATTTATGACCATCGATTTTTTCACGAAACCATGCTCGTACGACTTCCCATGGGCTAATACGTTGGAATGGCAAGTATTTTGAAATTCAGATAGTGCATGAAAACCGATCAAACGAGACTTTGCAAAATTTATGACCATCGATGAAACCATGCTGTACGACTTCCCATGGGCTAATACGTTGGGAATGGCCAAGTATTTTGAAATTCGAGACGGTGCACGAAAACCGATCAAACGAGACCTATGCAAAATTTATGACCATCGATTTTTCGAAACCATGCTCGTACGACTTCCCATGGGCTAATACGTTGGGAATGGCCAATATTTTGAAATTCGAGACGGTGCATGAAAACCGATCAAACGAGAATTTGGAATGAGTATTTTGAAATTCTGAAATGGCACACGAAATACTGATCAAAACGTGACTTTGCGTAAAATTGATAACCACCTCATTTTTTCACGAAACCATGTTAGTACGACTTCTCATGGGCTAATACATTAGGAATTGCAAGTATTTTGAAATTCCGAGATAGTGCACGAAAAATCGATCGAAACGAGACTTTCCGTAAAATTTATGACCATTTCACGAAACCATGCTTGTACGACTTCCCATGGGCTAATACGTTGGGAATGGCCAAGTATTTTGAAATTCGAGATAGTGCACGAAAACCGATCAAACGAGACTTTGCACAAAATTTATGACTATCGCATTTTTCATGAAACCATGCTTATACGACTTCCCAAGGGCTAATACGTTGGGAATGGCCAATATTTTAAAATTCCGAGACGGTGCATGAAAAACCGATCAAAACGAGACTTTGCGCAAAATTTATGACTGTCGCATTTTTTCACGAAACCATGCTTGTACGACTTCCCATGGGCTAATACGTTGGGAATGGCCAGTATTTTGAAATTCCGAGTCGGTGCACGGAAAATAGATCGAAGCGAGACTTTGCGCAAAGTTTATGACCGTCACGTTTTTTCATGAAACCATGCTTATACGACTTCCAATGGGCTAATACGTTGGGAATGACCAGTATTTTAAATTTCTGAGACGGTGCACGAAAAACCGATCGAAACGAGACGTTGCGCAAAATTTATGACCATCGCATTTTTTCACGAAACCATGCTCGTACTCCCATGGGCTAATATGTTGAGAATGGCAAGTATTTTGAAATATCTAGAGCACGAAAACCGATCAAACGAGACTTTGCAAAATTTATGACCATCGATTTTTTCACGAAACCATGTACGACTTCCCATGGGCTAATACGTTGGGAATGGCCAGTATTTTGAAATTCGAGACGGTGCATGAAAACCGATCAAACGAGACTTTGCGAAAATTTATGACCATCGATTTTTTCACGAAACCATGCTCGTACGACTTCCCATGGGCTAATACGTTGGAATGGCAGTATTTTGAAATTCGAGATAGTGCACGAAAACCGATCAAACGAGACTTTACTGCAAAATTTATGACCATCACATTTTTCACGAAACCATGCTCATACGACTTCCCATGGGCTAATACGTTAGGAATGGCAAGTATTTTGAAATTCGAGATAGTGCACGAAAACCGATCAAACGAGACTTTGCAAAATTTATGACCATCTTTTTTCACGAAACCATGCTTGTACGACTTCCCATGGGCTAATACGTTGGGAATGGCCAGTATTTTGAAATTCCGAGTAGGTGCACGGAAAACCGATCGAAACGAGACTTTGCGCAAAATTTATGACCATCGTATTTTTTCACGAAACCATGCTCGTACGACTTCCCATGGGCTAATACGTTGGGAATGGCCAGTATTTTAAATTCGAGACGTGCATGAAAACCGATCAAACGAGACGCTAAAAATTTATGACCATCGATTTTTCGAAACCATGCTCGATACTTCCCATGGGCTAATACGTTGGGAATGGCAAGTATTTTGAAATTCGAGGTGCATGAAAACCGATCGAAACGAGACTTTGCGCAAAATTTATGACCATCGATTTTTTCGAAACCATGTACGACTTCCCATGGGCTAATACGTTGGGAATGGCCAGTATTTTGAAATTCGAGATAGTGCACGAAAACCGATCAAACGAGACTTTGCGCAAAATTTATGACCATCGATTTTTTCACGAAACCATGCTCGTACGACTTCCCATGGGCTAATACGTTGGGAATGGCCAGTATTTTGAAATTCGAGACGTGCAAAAACCGATCAAACGAGACTTTGCGAAAATTTATGACCATCGATTTTTCACGAAACCATGCTCGTACGACTTCCCATGGGCTAATACGTTGGGAATGGCAGTATTTTGAAATTCGAGATAGTGCACGAAAACCGATCAAACGAGACTTTGCGCAAAAATTTATGACCATCACATTTTTCACGAAACCATGCTCATACGACTTCCCATGGGCTAATACGTTAGGAATGGCAAGTATTTTGAAATTCGGAGATAGTGCACAAAAAACCGATCGAAACGAGAGTTTGAGCAAAATTTATGACTGTCACGTTTTTTCACGAAACCATGCTTGTACGACTTCCCATGGGCTAATACGTTGGGAATGGCCAGTATTTTGAAATTCGAGTGCACGGAAAATAGATCGAAGCGAGACTTTGTGCAAAGTTTATGACCATCGCATTTTTTCATGAAACCATGCTTATACGACTTCCAATGGGGTAATACGTTGGGAATGACCAGTATTTTAAAATTATGAGACGGTGCACGAAAAACCGATCGAAGCGAGACGTTGCGCAAAATTTATGACCATCGCATTTTTTCACGAAACCATGCTCGTACGATGTCCCATGGGCTAATACGCTGGGAATGGCAAGTATTTTGAAATATCGAGACGGTGCATGAAAACCGATCAAACGAGACTTTTGCGCAAAATTTATGACCATCGATTTTTTCACGAAACCATGCTTATACGACTTCCAATGGACTAATACGTTGGGAATGACCAGTATTTTAAATTTCGGAGACGGTGCACGAAAATCGATCGAAACGAGACGTTGTGCAAAATTTATGACCATCGAATTTTTTCACGAAACCATGCTCGTACGACTTCCCAAGGGCTAATACGTTGGGAATGGCCAATATTTTAAAATTCCGAGACGGTGCATGAAAAACCGATCAAAACGAGACTTTGCGCAAAATTTATGACTGTCGCATTTTTTCACGAAACCATGCTCGTACGACTTCCCATGGGCTAATACGTTCGGAATGACAGGTATTTTGAAATTCCGAGATAGTGCACAAAAAACCGATCGAAACGAGACTTTGCCCGTGACTTTACGCAAAGTTTTTGACCATCACATTTTATAGTGAAACCGTGCTCATACGACTTCCCATGGGCTAATACGTTAGGAATGACAAGTATTTTGAAATTCCGAGATAGTGCACGAAAAACCGATCGAAACGAGACTTTTCGCAAAATTCATGACCGTCGCGTTTTTTCACGAAACCATGCTTGTACGACTTCCCATGGGCTAATACGTTGGGAATGACCAGTATTTTGAAATTCGAGTGCACGAAAACCGATCAAACGAGACTTTGCAAAATTTATGACCATCGATTTTTCACGAAACCATGCTCATACGACTTCCCATGGGCTAATACGTTGGGAATGGCCAGTATTTTGAAATTCGAGATAGTGCATGAAAACCGATCAAACGAGACTTTGCAAAATTTATGACCATCGATTTTTTCACGAAACCATGCTCGACGACTTCCCATGGGCTAATACGTTAGGAATGGCAGTATTTTGAAATTCAGAGGTGCATGAAAACCGATCAAACGAGACTTTTGCGCAAAATTTATGACCATCACGAAACCATAGTACGACTTCCCATGGGCTAATACGTTGGGAATGGCCAGTATTTTGAAATTCGAGATAGTGCACGAAAACCGATCGAAACGAGACTTTGCAAAATTTATGACCATCGATTTTTTCACGAAACCATGCTCGTACGACTTCCCATGGGCTAATACGTTGGGAATGGCCAGTATTTTGAAATTCGAGACGGTGCACGAAAACCGATCAAACGAGACTTA
>JAHSUZ010000044.1:0-94069 GCA_021527575.1 Ensete glaucum
GCGAGTATTTTGAAATTCGAGCGGTGCATAAAAACCGATCGAAAGGAGACTTTGCAAAAATTTATGCGTCACTTTTTGGGAAACCATGCTCGTATGAGTTTCCATGGGATAGTACGTTAGGAATGGCGAGTATTTTGAAATTCCGAGACAGTGCATGGAAAATCGATCGAAAGGAGACTTTGCGCACGACTTTGCGCAAAGTTTATGACCGTCGCATTTTTTCACAAAACCATGCGTCGACTTCCATGGGCTAATACGTTGGGAATGACCAGTATTTTGAAATTCTGAGACGGTGAATGAAAATCCGATCGAAACGAAACATTGAATAAAATTTATGACCGTCATATTTTTTCACGAAACCATGCTCGTACGACTTCCCAGGGGCTAAAACGTTAGGAATGGCTAGTATTTTGAAATTCTGAGTTGTTGCACGAAAAACAGATCGAAGCGGGACTGTGCGCGACTTTGCGCATAGTTTATGACCATCGCGTTTTTTGGTGAAACCATGCTTATACGACTTCCCATGGGCTAATACATTTGGAATGGCCAGTATTTTGAAATTTCGAGATGGTGTAAGAAAAACCGATCAAAACGAGACTTTGAGTAAAATTTATGACCGTCTTATGTTTTCACGAAACCATGCTCGTACGACTTCCCATGGCCCAGTCCGTTGGGAATGGGCAGTATTTTGAAATTTCTTGATGGTGCGCGAAAAACTGATCGAAACTCGTCTTTGCGGAAAGTTTATGATCGTCGTATTTTTTCACGAAACCATGCTCGTACGACTTCCCATGGGTTAAAACGTTAGGAATGGCCAGTATTTTGAAATTCCGAGACAGTGCATGGAAAACCGATCGAAAGGAGACTTTGCGCACGACTTTGCGCAAAGTTTGACCGTTGCATTTTTCGCATGCTCGTACGACTTCCAATGGGCTAATACATTGGGAATGACCAGTATTTTGAAATTCTGAGACGGTGCATGAAAAACCGATCGAAACGAAACATTGAATAAAATTTATGACCGTCGTATTTTTTTGCGAAACCATGCTCGTATGACTTCCCATGGGCTAAAACGTTAGGAATGGCCATTATTTTGAAATTCCGAGTTGTTGCACGAAAAATAGATCGAAGCGAGATTCTGCGCGACTTTGCGCAAATTTTATGACCATCGTATTTTTTGGTGAAACCATGCTTATACGACTTCCCATGGGCTAATACATTTGGAATAGGCAGTATTTTGAAATGCCGATATGGTGCAAGAAAAACCGATCAAAACGAGACTTTGAGTAAAATTTATGACCGTCTTATGTTTTCACGAAACCATGCTCGTACGACTTCCCATGGCCCAGTACGTTGGGAATGGGCAGTATTTTGAAATTTCTAGATGGTGCGCGAAAAACTGATCGAAACTCGACTTTGCACAAAGTTTATGATCGTCGCATTTTTTCACGAAACCATGCTCGTACGACTTCCCATGGGCTAAAACGTTAGGAATGGCCAGTATTTTGAAATTCCGAGACAATGCATGGAAAACCGATCGAAACTAAACATTGAATAAAATTTATGACCATCACATTTTTTCGTGAAACCATGCTCGTACGACTTCCCATGGGCTAAAACGTTAGGAATGGACAGTATTTTGAAATTCGAGTTGTTGCATGAAATAGATCGAGCGAGACTGCGACTTTGCAAAGTTTATGATCGCGTTTTTGGTGAAACCATGCTTATCGACTTCCATGGGCTAATACGTTGGGAATGGCCAGTATTTTGAAATTCGAGAGTGCATGAAAAACCGATCAAAGCGAGACTTTGTGCAAAATTTATGACCGTCGCATTTTTCATGAAACCATGCTCGTCGACTTCCATGGGCTAATCGTTGGGAATGGCATTTTGAAATTCGAGACGGTGCATAAAAACCGATCGAAAGGAGACTTTGCAAAATTTATGACCGTCACTTTTTGAAACCATGCTCGTCGACTTCCATGGGCTAATACGTTGGGAATGGCGGTATTTTGAAATTCGAGACGGTGCATGAAAAACCGATCGAAAGGAGACTTTGCCGACTTTGCGAAAGTTTATGACCGTCACGAAACCATGCTCGTCGACTTCAATGGGCTAATCGTTGGGAATGACCAGTATTTTGAAATTCGAGGCGGTGCATGAAAAACCGATCGAAGCGAAACATTGTAAAATTTATGACCGTCGCATTTTTTCGAAACCATGCTCGTCGACTTCCATGGGCTAAAGCGTTAGGAATGGCCAGTATTTTGAAATTCGAGTTGTTGCACGAAAAATAGATCGAAGCGAGGCGCGACTTTGCGCAAAGTTTATGACCATCGCATTTTGGTGAAACCATGCTTATCGACTTCCATGGGCTAATACATTGGGAATGGCCAGTATTTTGAAATTCGAGACGGTGCATGAAAAACCGATCAAAGCGAGACTTTGTGCAAAATTTATGACCGTCGCATTTTTCATGAAACCATGCTCGTCGACTTCCATGGGCTAATCGTTGGGAATGGGGAAATTCTTGATGGCGTGCCCGATCGAAAGGAGACTTTGCAAAATTTATGACCGTCGTTTTTTCGAAACCATGCTCGACTTCCATGGGCTAAAACGTTGGGAATGGCGGTATTTTGAAATTCGAGACAGTGCATGAAAAACCGATCGAAAGGAGACTTTGCGACTTTGCGCAAAGTTTATGACCGTCGCATTTTTCGAAACCATGCTCGTACGACTTCCAATGGGCTAATACGTTGGGAATGACCAGTATTTTGAAATTCTGAGACGGTGCATGAAAAACCGATCGAAACGAAACATTGAATAAAATTTATGACCGTCGTATTTTTTCGCGAAACCATGCTCGTACGACTTCCCATGGGCTAAAACGTTAGGAATGGCAGTATTTTGAAATTCGAGTTGTTGCGAAAAATAGATCGAGCGAGGCGCGACTTTGCAAAGTTTATGACCATCGCGTTTTGGTGAAACCATGCTTATCGACTTCCATGGGCTAATACATTGGGAATGGCCAGTATTTTGAAATTCGAGGCGGTGCATGAAAAACCGATCAAAACGAGACTTTGTGCAAAATTTATGACCGTCGCATTTTTCATGAAACCATGCTCGTCGACTTCCATGGGCTAATCGTTGGGAATGGCCAGTATTTTGAAATTCGAGATGGTGCATGACCGATCGAGAGACTTTGCGCAAAATTTATGACCGTCGCATTTTTTGAAACCATGCTCGTCGACTTCCATGGGCTAATACGTTGGGAATGGCGAGTATTTTGAAATTCGAGGTGCATGAAAAACCGATCGAAAGGAGACTTTCGCGACTTTGCGCCAAAGTTTATGACCGTCGCATTTTTCATGCTCGTCGACTTCAATGGGCTAATCGTTGGGAATGGCCAGTATTTTGAAATTCGAGGCGGTGCATGAAAAACCGATCGAAGCGAAACATTGTAAAATTTATGACCGTCGCATTTTTGAAACCATGCTCGTCGACTTCCATGGGCTAAAACGTTAGGAATGGCCAGTATTTTGAAATTCGAGTTGTTGAAAAAAAGATCGAAGCGTGTGCGACTTTGCGCAAAGTTTATGACCATCGCGTTTTGGTGAAACCATGCTTATCGACTTCCATGGGCTAATACATTGGGAATGGCAGTATTTTGAAATTCGAGACGGTGCATGAAAAACCGATCAAAGCGAGACTTTGTGCAAAATTTATGACCGTCGCATTTTTCATGAAACCATGCTCGACTTCCATGGGCTAATCGTTGGGAATGGCAGTATTTTGAAATTCGAGACAGTGCACCGATCGAAACTCGACTTTGCGCAAAGTTTATGATCGTCGTATTTTTTCACGAAACCATGCTCGTACGACTTCCCATTGGCTAAAACGTTAGGAATGGCCAGTATTTTGAAATTCCGAGACAGTGCATGGAAAACCGATCGAAAGGAGACTTTGCGCACGACTTTGCGCAAAGTTTGACCGTTGCATTTTCACCATGCTCGTCGACTTCCAATGGGCTAATACGTTGGGAATGACCAGTATTTTGAAATTCTGAGACGGTGCATGAAAAACCGATCGAAACGAAACATTGAATAAAATTTATGACCGTCGTATTTTTTTGCGAAACCATGCTCGTATGACTTCCCATGGGCTAAAACGTTAGGAATGGCCAGTATTTTGAAATTCCGAGTTGTTGCGAAAAATAGATCGAGCGAGAGCGACTTTGCCAAAGTTTATGACCATCGTTTTGGTGAAACCATGCTTATCGACTTCCATGGGCTAATACATTGGGAATGGCAGTATTTTGAAATTCGAGACGGTGCATGAAAAACCGATCAAAGCGAGACTTTGTGCAAAATTTATGACCGTCGCATTTTTCATGAAACCATGCTCGTCGACTTCCATGGGCTAATCGTTGGGAATGGCCAGTATTTTGAAATTCGAGATGCATGACCGATCGAAACGAGACTTTGCCAAAGTTTATGACCGTCGCATTTTTCGAAACCATGCTCGTACGACTTCCCATGGGCTAAAACGTTAGGAATGGCCAGTATTTTGAAATTCCGAGACAATGCATGGAAAACCGATCGAAACTAAACATTGAATAAAATTTATGACCATCACATTTTTTCGTGAAACCATGCTCGTACGACTTCCCATGGGCTAAAACGTTAGGAATGGCGTATTTTGAAATTCGAGTTGTTGCGAAAATAGATCGAGCGAGACGTCGCGACTTTGCGTTTATGACCATCGCGTTTTGGTGAAACCATGCTTATCGACTTCCATGGGCTAATACATTGGGAATGGCCAGTATTTTGAAATTCGAGGCGGTGCATGAAAAACCGATCGAAGCGAGACTTTGTGCAAAATTTATGACCGTCGCATTTTTCATGAAACCATGCTCGTCGACTTCCATGGGCTAATCGTTGGGAATGGCCAGTATTTTGAAATTCGAGACAGTGCATAAAAACCGATCGAAAGGAGACTTTGCAAAATTTATGACCGTCACTTTTTGAAACCATGCTCGTCGACTTCCATGGGCTACGTTGGGAATGGCGGTATTTTGAAATTCGAGACAGTGCATGAAAAACCGATCGAAAGGAGACTTTCGACTTTGCGCAAAGTTTATGACCGTCGCATTTTCGAAACCATGCTCGTCGACTTCAATGGGCTAATCGTTGGGAATGACCAGTATTTTGAAATTCGAGGCGGTGCATGAAAAACCGATCGAAGCGAAACATTGTAAAATTTATGACCGTCGCATTTTTTACCATGCCATGCTCGTCGACTTCCATGGGCTAAAACGTTAGGAATGGCCAGTATTTTGAAATTCGAGTTGTTGCGAAAAATAGATCGAGCGAGGGCGACTTTGCGTTTATGACCATCGCGTTTTGGTGAAACCATGCTTATCGACTTCCATGGGCTAATACATTGGGAATGGCAGTATTTTGAAATTCGAGACGGTGCATGAAAAACCGATCAAAGCGAGACTTTGTGCAAAATTTATGACCGTCGCATTTTTCATGAAACCATGCTCGTCGACTTCCATGGGCTAATCGTTGGGAATGGCCAGTATTTTGAAATTCAGACAGTGCAACCGATCGAAAGGAGACTTTGCGCAAAGTTTATGATCATCGTATTTTTTCACGAAACCATGCTCGTACGACTTCCCATGGGTTAAAACGTTAGGAATGGCCAGTATTTTGAAATTCCGAGATAGTGCATGGAAAACCGATCGAAAGGAGACTTTGCGCACGACTTTGCGCAAAGTTTGACCGTTGCATTTTTTCACGAAACTGTGCTCGTACGACTTCCAATGGGCTACTACGTTGGGAATGACCAGTATTTTGAAATTCGAGGCGGTGCATGAAAAACCGATCGAAGCGAAACTTTGTAAAATTTATGACCGTCGCATTTTTCGAAACCATGCTCGTCGACTTCCATGGGCTAAAACGTTAGGAATGGCAGTATTTTGAAATTCGAGTTGTTGCAAAAAATAGATCGAGCGAGATGCGCGACTTTGCAAAGTTTATGACCATCGCATTTTGGTGAAACCATGCTTATCGACTTCCAAGGGCTAATACGTTGGGAATGGCCAGTATTTTGAAATTCGAGGCGGTGCATGAAAAACCGATCAAAGCGAGACTTTGTGCAAAATTTATGACCGTCGCATTTTCGAAACCATGCTCGTCGACTTCCATGGGCTAAAGGAATGGCGTATTTTGAAATTCGATGGTGCGCGATCGAAACTCGACTTTGCAAAGTTTATGACCGTCGCGTTTTTGGTGAAACCATGCTTATCGACTTCCATGGGCTAATACGTTGGGAATGGCCTATTTTGAAATTCGAGGCGGTGCATGAAAAACCGATCAAAGCGAGACTTTGTGCAAAATTTATGACCGTCGCATTTTTCATGAAACCATGCTCGTCGACTTCCATGGGCTAATCGTTGGGAATGGCGTATTTTGAAATTCGAGACAGTGCATAAAAACCGATCGAAAGGAGACTTTGCGCAAAATTTATGACCGTAACTTTTTTTTGCGAAACCATGCTCGTACGACTTTCCATGGGCCAGTACGTTGGGAATGGAGAGTATTTTGAAATTCCGAGACAGTGCATGAAAAACCGATCGAAAGGAGACTTTGCGCACGACTTTGCGCAAAGTTTATGACCGTCACATTTTTTCACGAAACTGTGCTCGTACGACTTCCAATGGGCTAATACGTTGGGAATGACGAGTATTTCGAAATTCAGAGACGGTGCATGAAAAACCGATCGAAACGAAACATTGAATAAAACTTATGACCATCGCATTTTTTCGCGAAACCATGCTCGTACGACTTCCCATGGGCTAAAACGTTAGGAATGGCCAGTGTTTTGAAATTCCAAGTTGTTGCACGAAAAATAGATCGAAGCGAGACTGTGCGCGACTTTGCGCAAAGTTTATGGCCATCGCATTTTTTGGTGAAACCATGCTTATATGACTTCCCAAGGGCTAATACATTGGGAATGGCTAGTATTTTGAAATTCCGAGATGGTGCATGAAAAATGATCAAAACGAGACTTTGTGCAAAATTTATGACCGTCGCATGTTTTCACGAAACCATGCTCGTACGACTTCCCATGGGCTAAAACGTTAGGAATGGCCAGTATTTTGAAATTCCGAGTTGTTGCATGAAAAATACATCGAAGTGAGACTGTGCGTGACTTTGCGTAAAGTTTATGACCATCGCGTTTTTTGGTGAAACCATGCTTATACGACTTCCCAAGGGTTAATACATTGGGAATGGCCAGTATTTTGAAATTCCGAGACAGTGCAAGAAAAACCGATCAAAACGAGACTTTGAGTAAAATTTATGACTTTCACGAAACCATGCTCGTCGACTTCCCATGGCCTAGTACGTTGGGGATGGCCAGCATTTTGAAATTTCTTCATGGTGCGCGAAAAACTGATCGAAACTCGAGTTTGCGCAAAGTTTATGATCATCGCATTTTTTCACGAAACCATGCTCGTACGACTTCCCATGGGCTAAAACGTTAGGAATGGCCAGTATTTTGAAATTCTGAGTTGTTGCACGAAAAATAGATCAAAGCGAGATTGTGCGCGACTTTGCGCAAAGTTTATGACCATCGCGTTTTTTGGTGAAACCATGCTTATACGACTTCCTAACGGCTAATACATCGGGAATGGCCTGTATTTTGAAATTCTGAGACGGTGCATGAAAAACCGATCAAGATGAGACTTTGTGCAAAATTTATGACCGTCGCATTTTTTCATGAAACCATGCTCGTACGACTTCCCATGGGCCAGTACGTTGGGAATGGCCAGTATTTTGAAATTCCGAGACAGTGCGTAAAAAACCGATCGAAAGGAGACATTGCGCAAAATTTATGACCGTCACTTTTTTTTGTGAAACCATGCTCGTACGACTTTCCATGGGCTAGCACGTTGGGAATGGCAAGTATTTTGAAATTCCGAGACAGTGCATGAAAAACCGATCGAAAGGAGACTTTGCGCATGACTTTGCGCAAAGTTTATGACCGTCGCATTTTTTCACGAAACTGTGCTCGTACGACTTCCAATGGTCTAATACGTTGGGAATGACCAGTATTTTGGAATTCTGAGACGGTGCATGAAAATCCGATCGAAACGAAACATTGCGTCAAATTTATGACCGTCGCATTTTTTCGCGAAACCATGCTCGAACGACTTCCCATGGGCTAAAACGTTAGGAATGGCCAGTATTTTGAAATTCGAGTTGCTGCACGAAAAATAGATCGAGCGAGGTGCGACTTTGCGCAAAGTTTATGACCGTCGCGTTTTTTGGTGAAACCATGCTTATACGACTTCCCAAGGGCTAATACATTGGGAATGGCCTGTATTTTGAAATTCCGAGACGGTGCATGAAAAACCGATCAAAATGAGACTTTGTGCAAAATTTATGACCGTCGCATTTTTCATGAAACCATGCTCGTACGACTTCCCATGGGCTAAAACGTTAGGAATGGCCAGTATTTTGAAATTCCGAGTTGTTGCACGAAAAATACATCGAAGTGAGACTATGCGCGACTTTGCGTAAAGTTTATGACCATCGCGTTTTTTGGTGAAACCATGCTTATACGACTTCCCAAGGGTTAATACATTGGGAATGGCCAGTATTTTGAAATTCCGAGACAGTGCAAGAAAAACCGATCAAAACGAGACTTTGAGTAAAATTTATGACTTTCGCATGTTTTCACGAAACCATGCTCGTACGACTTCCCATGGCCTAGTACGTTGGGGATGGCCAGCATTTTGAAATTTCTTCATGGTGCGCAAAAAACTGATCGAAACTCGAGTTTGCGCAAAGTTTATGATCATCGCATTTTTTCACGAAACCATGCTCGTACGACTTCCCATGGGCTAAAACGTTAGGAATGGCCAGTATTTTGAAATTCTGAGTTGTTGCACGAAAAATAGATCAAAGCGAGATTGTGCGCGACTTTGCGCAAAGTTTATGACCATCGCGTTTTTTGGTGAAACCATGCTTATACGACTTCCTAACGGCTAATACATCGGGAATGGCCTGTATTTTGAAATTCTGAGACGGTGCATGAAAAACCGATCAAGATGAGACTTTGTGCAAAATTTATGACCGTCGCATTTTTTCATGAAACCCTCGTCGACTTCCATGGGCTAATCGTTGGGAATGGCCAGTATTTTGAAATTCGAGTTGCATGAAAAACCGATCGAAAGGAGACTTTGCGCAAAATTTATGACCGTCACTTTTTTGAAACCATGCTCGTCGACTTCCATGGGCTAACGTTGGGAATGGCGGTATTTTGAAATTCGAGGCAGTGCATGAAAAACCGATCGAAAGGAGACTTTGCGCGACTTTGCGCAAAGTTTATGACCGTCGCATTTTTCACGAAACCATGCTCGTCGACTTCCAATGGCTAATCGTTGGGAATGGCCAGTATTTTGAAATTCGAGGCGGTGCATGAAAAACCGATCGAAGCGAAACTTTGCGTAAAATTTATGACCGTCGCATTTTGCGAAACCATGCTCGTCGACTTCCATGGGCTAAAGCGTTAGGAATGGCCAGTATTTTGAAATTCGAGTTGTTGCGAAAAATAGATCGAGCGAGGCGACTTTTCGCAAAGTTTATGACCGTCGTGTTTTTTGGTGAAACCATGCTTATACGACTTCCCAAGGGCTAATACATGGGAATGGCTAGTATTTTGAAATTCCGAGACGGTGCAAGAAAAACCGATCAAAATGAGACTTTGAGCAAAATTTATGACCATCGCATGTTTTCACAAAACCATGTCGTACGACTTCCCATGGCCTAGTACGTTGGGAATGGCAGTATTTTGAAATTCGATGGTGCATGAAAAACCGATCGAAACGCGACTTTGCAAAATTTATGACCGTCGCATTTTTTCACGAAACCATGCTCGTCGACTTCCCATGGGCTAAAACGTTAGGAATGGCCAGTATTTCGAAATTCCGAGTTGTTGCACGAAAAATTGATCGAAGCAAGATTGTGCGCGACTTTGCGCAAAGTTTATGAGCATCGCGTTTTTTGGTGAAACCATGCTTATACGACTTCCCAAGGGCTAATATTGGGAATGGCCTGTATTCTGAAATTCCGAGACGGTGCATGAAAAACCGATCAAAATGAGACTTTGTGCAAAATTTATGACCGTCGCATTTTTTCATGAAACCATGCTCGTACGACTTCGCATGGGCTAGTACGTTGGGAATGGCCAGTATTTTGAAATTCCGAGACAGTGCATAAAAACCGATCGAAAGAAGACTTTGCGTAAAATTTATGACCATCACATTTTTTTGCGAAACCATGCTCGTACGATTTTCCATGGGCTAATACGTTGGGAATGGCGAGTATTTTGAAATTCCAAGACAGTGCATGAAAAACCGATCGAAAGGAGACTTTGCGCACGACTTTGCGCAAAGTTTATGACCGTCGCATTTTTCACATGCTCGTACGACTTCCAATGGGCTAATACGTTGGGAATGACCAGTATTTTGAAATTCTTAGACGGTGGATGAAAAACCGATCGAAACGAAACATTGCGTAAAATTTATGACCGTCGCATTTTTCGCGGAACCATGCTCGTACGACTTCCCATGGCATAAAACGTTAGGAATGGCTAGTGTTTTGAAATTCCGAGTTGTTGCACGAAAAATTGATCGAAGCGAGACTGTACGCGACTTTGCGCAAAGTTTTTGACCATCGCATTTTTTGGTGAAACCATGCTTATACGACTTCCCAAGGGCTAATACATTGGGAATGGCCAGTATTTTGAAATTCCGAGACGGTGCATGACAAACCGATCAAAACGAGACTTTGTGGAAAATTTATGACCGTCGCATTTTTTCATGAAACCATACTCGTACAACTTCCCATGGGCTAGTATGTTGGGAATGGCCAGTATTTTGAAATTCCGAGACAATGCATAAAAAACCGATCGAAAGGAGACTTTGCGCAAAATTTATGACCGTCACTTTTTTTTGTGAAACCATGCTCGTATGACTTTCCACAGGCTAGTACGTTGGGAATGGCGAGTATTTTGAAATTCCGAGACAGTGCATGCAAAACCGATCGAAAGGAGACTTTACGCACGACGTTGCGCAAAGTTTATGACCGTCGCATTTTTCACCATGCTCGTCGACTTCCAATGGGCTAATACGTTGGGAATGACCAGTATTTTGAAATTCTGAGACGGTGCATGAAAAACCGATAGAAACGAAACATTGCGTAAAATTTATGACCGTCGCATTTTTTCGCGAAACCATGCTCGTACGACTTCCCATGGGCTAAAACGTTAGGAATGGCCAGTGTTTTGAAATTCCAAGTTGTTGCACGAAAAATAGATCGAAGCGCGACTTTGCGCAAAGTTTATGGCCATCGCATTTTTTGGTGAAACCAT
This sequence comes from Ensete glaucum, assembly GCA_021527575.1. Classification (NCBI taxonomy): domain Eukaryota; kingdom Viridiplantae; phylum Streptophyta; class Magnoliopsida; order Zingiberales; family Musaceae; genus Ensete; species Ensete glaucum. The sequence continues at coordinate 11,446 of JAHSUZ010000044.1, forward strand.
GCTTATACGACTTCCCAAGGGCTAATACATTGGGAATGGCTAGTATTTTGAAATTCCGAGATGGTGCATGAAAAACGATCAAAACGAGACTTTGTGCAAAATTTATGACCGTCGCATGTTTTCACGAAACCATGCTCGTACGACTTCCCATGGGCTAAAACGTTAGGAATGGCAGTAAATTGAGTTGTTGCATGAAAAAATCGATCGAGACTGTGCGCGACTTTGCGCAAAGTTTATGACCATCGCGTTTTTTGGTGAAAACATGCTTATACGACCTCCCAAGGGTTAATACATTGGGAATGGCCAGTATTTTGAAATTCCGAGACGGTGTAAGAAAAACCGATCAAAACGAGACTTTGAGTAAAATTTATGACAGTCGCATGTTTTCACGAAACCATGCTCGTACGACTTCCCATGGGCGAAAACGTTGGGAATGGCCAGCATTTTGAAATTTCTTGATGGTGCATCGAAACTCGACTTTGCGCAAAATTTATGACCGTCGCATTTTTCGAAACCATGCTCGTCGACTTCCATGGGCTAAAACGTTAGGAATGGCCAGTATTTTGAAATTCGAGTTGTTGCGAAAAATAGATCGAAGCGAGATGCGACTTTGCAAAGTTTATGACCATCGCATTTTTGGTGAAACCATGCTTATCGACTTCCATGGGCTAATACATTGGGAATGGCAGTATTTTGAAATTCGAGACGGTGCATGAAAAACCGATCAAAGCGAGACTTTGAGCAAAATTTATGACCGTCGCATTTTTCGAAACCATGCTCGTCGACTTCCATGGGCTAATCGTTGGGAATGGCAGTATTTTGAAATTCGATGGTGCATGAAAAACCGATCGAAACAGACTTTGCAAAATTTATGACCGTCGCATTTTTTGAAACCATGCTCGTCGACTTCCATGGGCTAAAACGTTGGGAATGGCAGTATTTTGAAATTCGAGTTGTTGCATGAAAAGATCGAGCGAGACGCGAGACTTTGCAAAGTTTATGACCGTCGCATTTTGGTGAAACCATGCTTATCGACTTCCCAAGGGCTAATACATTGGGAATGGCCTGTATTTTGAAATTCCGAGACGGTGCATGAAAAACCGATCAAAACGAGACTTTGTGCAAAATTTATGACCGTCGCATGTTTTCACGAAACCATGCTCGTACGACTTCCCATGGGCTAAAACGTTAGGAATGGCCAGTATTTTGAAATTCCGAGTTGTTGCACGAAAAATAGATCGAAGCGAGACTGTGCGCGACTTTGCGCAAAGTTTATGACCATCGCGTTTTTTGGTGAAACCATGCTTATATGACTTCCCAAGGGCTAATACATTGGGAATCGCCAGTATTTTGAAATTCCGAGACGGTGCATGAAAAACCGATCAAAACGAGACTTTGTGCAAAATTTATGACCGTTGCATTTTTTCATGAAACCATGCTCGTACGACTTCCATGGGCTAATGGGGAATGGCCAGTATTTTGAAATTCCGAGACAGTGCATAAAAAACCGATCGAAAGGAGACTTTGCGCAAGATTTATGACCGTCCCTTTTTTTTGTGAGACCATCCTCGTATGACTTTCCATGGGATAGTACGTTGGGAATGGCGAGTATTTTGAAATTCCGAGATAGTGCATGAAAAACCGATCGAAAGGAGACTTTGCGCACGACTTTGCGCAAATTTATGACCGTCGCATTTTTCACGAAACCATGCTCGACTTCCATGGGCTAATCGTTGGGAATGGCCAGTATTTTGAAATTCGAGGCGGTGCATGAAAAACCGATCGAAGCGAAACTTTGAAAAATTTATGACCGTCGCATTTTTTTGAAACCATGCTCGTCGACTTCCATGGGCTAAAACGTTAGGAATGGCCAGTATTTTGAAATTCGAGTTGTTGCACGAAAAATAGATCCAAGCGAGACTGTGCGCGACTTTGCGCAAAGTTTATGACCATCGCATTTTTTGGTGAAACCATGCTTATACGACTTCCCAAGGGCTAATACGTTGGGAATGGACTGTATTTTGAAATTCCGAGACGGTGCATGAAAAACCGATCAAAACGAGACTTTGTGCAAAATTTATGACCGTCACATATTTTCATGAAACCATGCTCATACGACTTCCCATGGGCTAGTATGTTGGGAATGGCCAGTATTTTGAAATTCCGAGATAGTGCATAAAAAACCGTTCGAAAGGAGACATTGCGCAAAATTTATGACCGTCACTTTTTTTTGCGAAACCATGCTCTTACGAATTTCCATGGGCTCGTACGTTGGGAATGGCGAGTATTTTGAAATTCCGAGACAGTGCATGAAAAACCGATCGAAAGGAGACTTTGCGCACGACTTTGCGTAAAGTTTATGACCGTCGCATTTTTTCACGAAACTGTGCTCGTACGACTTCCAATGGGCTAATACGTTGGGAATGACCAGTATTTTGAAATTCTGAGACGGTGCATGAAAAACCGATCGAAACGAAACATTGAATAAAATTTATGACCGTCGTATTTTTTTGCGAAACCATGCTCGTATGACTTCCCATGGGCTAAAACGTTAGGAATGGCCAGTATTTTGAAATTCCGAGTTGTTGCACGAAAAATAGATCGAAGCGAGACTGTGCGCGACTTTGCGCATAGTTTATGACCATCGCGTTTTTGAAACCATGCTTATCGACTTCCATGGGCTAATACATTGGGAATGGCCAGTATTTTGAAATTCGAGACGGTGCATGAAAAACCGATCAAAACGAGACTTTGAGCAAAATTTATGACCGTCGCATTTTTCAAAACCATGCTCGTCGACTTCCATGGGCTAATCGTTGGGAATGGCCAGTATTTTGAAATTCGACGGTGCATGAAAAACCGATCGAAACGCGACTTTGCAAAGTTTATGACCGTCGCATTTTTTCACGAAACCATGCTCGTACGACTTCCCATGGGCTAAAACGTTAGGAATGGCCAGTATTTCGAAATTCCGAGTTGTTGCATGAAAAATTGATCGAAGCGAGATTGTGCGCGACATTCCGCAAAGTTTATGAGCATCGCGTTTTTTGGTGAAACCATACTTATACGACTTCCCAAGGGCTTATACATTGGGAATGGCCTGTATTCTGAAATTCCGAGACGGTGCATGAAAAACCGATCAAAACGAGACTTTGTGCAAAATTTATGACCATCGCATTTTTTCATGAAACCATGCTCGTCGACTTCCATGGGCTAATCGTTGGGAATGGCAGTATTTTGAAATTCGAGACAGTGCATGAAAAACCGATCGAAAGGAGACTTTGCGCAAAATTTATGACCGTCACATTTTTGCGAAACCATGCTCGTCGACTTCCATGGGCTAATACGTTGGGAATGGCGAGTATTTTGAAATTCGAGACAGTGCATGAAAAACCGATCGAAGGAGACTTTGCGACTTTGCAAAGTTTATGACCGTCGCATTTTTCAAACCATGCTCGTCGACTTCCAATGGGCTAATCGTTGGGAATGGCCAGTATTTTGAAATTCGAGGCGGTGCATGAAAAACCGATCGAAGCGAAACATTGCGTAAAATTTATGACCGTCGCATTTTGCGAAACCATGCTCGTCGACTTCCATGGGCTAAAACGTTAGGAATGGCGATTTTGAAATTCGAGTTGTTGCGAAAAATAGATCGAGCGAGACTGCGCGACTTTGCAAAGTTTATGACCATCGCGTTTTGGTGAAACCATGCTTATCGACTTCCAGGGCTAATACATTGGGAATGGCAGTATTTTGAAATTCGAGGCGGTGCATGAAAAACCGATCAAAGCGAGACTTTGTGCAAAATTTATGACCGTCGCATTTTCATGAAACCATGCTCGTCGACTTCCATGGGCTAATCGTTGGGAATGGCCAGTATTTTGAAATTCGAGACGGTGCATAAAAACCGATCGAAAGGAGACTTTGCAAAATTTATGACCGTCACTTTTTTGAAACCATGCTCGTCGACTTCCATGGGCTAATACGTTGGGAATGGCGGTATTTTGAAATTCGAGACAGTGCATGAAAAACCGATCGAAAGGAGACTTTGCGACTTTGCAAAGTTTATGACCGTCGCATTTTTCACTGCTCGTCGACTTCAATGGGCTAATCGTTGGGAATGGCCAGTATTTTGAAATTCGAGGCGGTGCATGAAAAACCGATCGAAAGCGAAACTTTGTAAAATTTATGACCGTCGCATTTTTGAAACCATGCTCGTCGACTTCCATGGGCTAAAACGTTAGGAATGGCGGTATTTTGAAATTCGAGTTGTTGCGAAAAATAGATCGAGCGAGACTTTGCGACTTTGCGTTTATGACCATCGCGTTTTGGTGAAACCATGCTTATCGACTTCCAAGGGCTAATACATTGGGAATGGCCAGTATTTTGAAATTCGAGGCGGTGCATGAAAAACCGATCAAAACGAGACTTTGTGCAAAATTTATGACCGTCGCATTTTTCATGAAACCATGCTCGTACGACTTCCCATGGGCTAGTACGTTGGGAATGGCCAGTATTTTGAAATTCCGAGACACTGCATAAAAAACCAATCGAAACGAGACTTTGCGCAAAATTTATGACCGTCACTTTTTTTTGGGAAACCATGCTCGTACGACTTTCCATGGGATAGTACATTAGGAATGGCGAGTATTTTGAAATTCCGAGACAGTGCATGGAAAACCGATCGAAAGGAGACTTTGCACATGACTTTGCGCAAAGTTTATGACCGTCGTATTTTTTCACGAAACTGTGCTCGTACGACTTCCAATGGGCTAATACATTGGGAATGACCAGTATTTTGAAGTTCTGAGATGGTGAATGAAAAACCGATCGAAACGAAACATTGAATAAAATTTATGACCGTCATAATTTTTCGCGAAACCATGCTCGTACGACTTCCTAGGGGCTAAAACGTTAGGAAAGGCCAGTATTTTGAAATTCCGAGTTGTTGCACGAAAAATAGATCGAAGCGAGACTATGCGCGACTTTGCGCAAAGTTTATGACCATCGTGTTTTTTGGTGAAACCATGCTTATACGACTTCCCATGGGCTAATACATTTGGAATGGCCAGTATTTTGAAATTCCGAGATGGTGCAAGAAAAACCGATCAAAACGAGACTTTGAGTAAAATTTATGACCGTCTTATGTTTTCACGAAAGCATGCTCGTACGACTTCCCATGGCCCAGTACGTTGGGAATGGGCAGTATTTTGAAATTTCTTGATGGTGGGCGAAAAACTGATCGAAACTCGACTTTGCGTAAAGTTTATGATCGTCGTATTTTTTCATGAAACCATGCTTGTACGACTTCCCATGGGCTAAAACGTTAGGAATGGCCAGTATTTTGAAATTCCGAGACAGTGCATGGAAAACCGATGGAAAGGAGACTTTGCGCACGACTTTGCGCAAAGTTTGACCGTTGCATTTTTTCACGAAACTGTGTTCGTACGACTTCCAATGGGCTAATACGTTGGGAATGACCAGTATTTTGAAATTCTGAGACGGTGCATGAAAAACCGATCGAAGCGAAACTTTGATAAAATTTATGACCGTCGCATTTTTCGAAACCATGCTCGTCGACTTCCATGGGCTAAAAGCGTTAGGAATGGCGTATTTTGAAATTCCGAGTTGTTGCACGAAAAATAGATCGAAGCGAGACTGTGCGCGACTTTACGCAAAGTTTATGACCATCGCGTTTTTTGGTGAAACCATGCTTATACGACTTCCCAAGGGCTAATACATTTGGAAAGACCAGTATTTTGAAATTCCGAGACGGTGCAAGAAAAACCCATCAAAATGAGACTTTGTAAAATTTATGACCGTCGCATTTTCACGAAACCATGCTCGTCGACTTCCATGGGCAATCGTTGGGAATGGCAGTATTTTGAAATTCTGATGGTGCGATCGAAACTTTTGTGCAAGTTTATGACCATCGCATTTTTGGTGAAACCATGCTTTCGACTTCCATGGGCTAATACGTTGGGAATGGCCATTTTGAAATTCGAGAGCGGTGCATGAAAAACCGATCAAAGCGAGACTTTGTGCAAAATTTATGACCGTCGCATTTTTCATGAAACCATGCTCGTCGACTTCCATGGGCTAATCGTTGGGAATGGCAGTATTTTGAAATTCGAGATAGTGCATAAAAACCGATCGAAAGGAGACTTTGCTAAAATTTATGACCGTCATTTTTTGAAACCATGCTCGTCGACTTCCATGGGCTAATACGTTGGGAATGGAGTATTTTGAAATTCGAGGCAGTGCATGAAAAACCGATCGAGAGACTTTGCGACTTTGCGCAAAGTTTATGACCGTCGCATTTTTTGAAACCATGCTCGACTTCCAATGGGCTAATACGTTGGGAATGACCAGTATTTTGAAATTCTGAGGCGGTGCATGAAAAACCGATCGAAACGAAACATTGAATAAAATTTATGACCGTCGCATTTTTTTGCGAAACCATGCTCATACGACTTCCAATGGGCTAAACCGTTAGGAATGGCCAGTATTTTGAAATTCGGAGTTGTTGCCCGAAAAATAGATCGAAGCGAGACTGTGCGCGACTTTGCGCAAAGTTTATGACCATCGCGTTTTTGGTGAAACCATGCTCGACTTCCAAGGGCTAATACGTTGGGAATGGCAGTATTTTGAAATTCGAGGCGGTGCATGAAAAACCGATCAAAGCGAGACTTTGTGCAAAATTTATGACCGTCGCATTTTTCATGAAACCATGCTCGTCGACTTCCATGGGCTAAAACGTTGGGAATGGCAGTATTTTGAAATTCGAGTTGTTGCGAAAAATAGATCGAAGGCGACTTTCGCAAAGTTTATGACCATCGCATTTTTGGTGAAACCATGCTTATCGACTTCCATGGGCTAATACGTTGGGAATGGCGTATTTTGAAATTCGAGCGGTGCATGAAAAACCGATCAAAGCGAGACTTTGAGTAAAATTTATGACCGTCGCATTTTCATGAAACCATGCTCGTCGACTTCCATGGGCTAACGTTGGGAATGGCCAGTATTTTGAAATTCGAGTTGTTGCGAAAAACCGATCGAAGCGAGGCGACTTTGCGCAAAGTTTATGACCGTCGCATTTTTGGTGAAACCATGCTTCGACTTCCATGGGCTAATACGTTGGGAATGGCAGTATTTTGAAATTCGAGACGGTGCATGAAAAACCGATCAAAGCGAGACTTTGAGCAAAATTTATGACCGTCGCATTTTTCATGCTCGTCGACTTCCATGGGCTAATCGTTGGGAATGGCAGTATTTTGAAATTCGATGGTGCATGAAAAACCGATCGAAACGCGACTTTGCAAAATTTATGACCGTCGCATTTTCGAAACCATGCTCGTCGACTTCCATGGGCTAAAACGTTAGGAATGGCAGTATTTTGAAATTCGAGTTGTTGCGAAAAATAGATCGAGCGAGACTGCGACTTTGCGCAAAGTTTATGACCATCGCATTTTGGTGAAACCATGCTTATACGACTTCCCAAGGGCTAATACATTGGGAATGGCCTGTATTCTGAAATTCCGAGACGGTGCATGAAAAACCGATCAAAATGAGACTTTCTGCAAAATTTATGACCGTCGCATTTTTCATGAAACCATGCTCGTACGACTTCCCATGGGCTAGTATGTTGGGAATGGCCAGTATTTTGAAATTCCGAGATCGTGCATAAAAACCGATCGAAAGGAGACTTTGCGCAAAATTTATGACCGTCACATTTTTTTGCGAAACCATGCTCGTACGACTTTCCATGGGCTAATACGTTGGGAATGACGATTATTTTGAAATTTCGAGACCGTGCATGAAAAATCGATCGAAAGGAGACTTTGCGGAAAGTTTATGACCGTCGCATTTTTTCACGAAACTCTGCTCGTACGACTTCCAATGGATTAATACGTAGGGAATGAGCAGTATTTTGAAATTCTGAGACGGTGCAGGAAAAACCGATCGAAACGAAACATTGCGTAAAATTTATGATCGTCGCGGTTTTTCATGAAACCATGCTCGTACGACTTCCCATGGGCTAAAACGTTAGGAATGGCCAGTATTTTGAAATTCGAGTTATTGCACGAAAAATAGATCGAAAGACGTGACTTTGCGCAAAGTTTATGACCATCGCGTTTTGGTGAAACCATGCTTATCGACTTCCAAGGGCTAATACATTGGGAATGGCCAGTATTTTGAAATTCGAGATGGTGCATGAAAAACCGATCAAAGCGAGACTTTGTGCAAAATTTATGACCGTCGCATTTTTCATGAAACCATGCTCGTCGACTTCCATGGGCTAATCGTTGGGAATGGCAGTATTTTGAAATTCGAGGTGCATAAAAACCGATCGAGACTTTGCAAATTTATGACCGTCACATTTTTTGAAACCATGCTCGTGACTTCCATGGGCTAACGTTGGGAATGGCAAGTATTTTGAAATTCATGAAAAAAATCGATCGAAACTTTGCGCAAAGTTTATGACCGTCGCATTTTGGTGAAACCATGCTATATGACTTCCATGGGCTAATACGTTGGGAATGGCCAGTATTTTGAAATTCGAGACGGTGCATGAAAAACCGATCAAAGCGACTTTGAGCAAAATTTATGACCGTCGCATTTTTGAAACCATGCTCGTCGACTTCCATGGGCTAAAACGTTGGAAATGGCAGTATTTTGAAATTCGAGAACATGAAAGCGAAGACTTGCGATTTTATGACCATCGCATTTTTGGTGAAACCATGCTTATCGACTTCCATGGGCTAATACATTGGGAATGGCCAGTATTTTGAAATTCGAGGCGGTGCATGAAAAACCGATCGAAAGCGAGACTTGTGCAAAATTTATGACCGTCGCATTTTTCATGAAACCATGCTCGTCGACTTCCATGGGCTAATCGTTGGGAATGGCCAGTATTTTGAAATTCAGAGGTGCATAAAAACCGATCGAAAGGAGACTTTGCGTAAAATTTATCACTTTTTTGCGAAACCATGCTCGTCGACTTCCATGGGTTATACGTTGGGAATGGCAAGTATTTTGAAATATCTAGACGGTGCATGAAAAACCGATCGAAACTCGACTTTGCGCAAAGTTTATGACCGTCGCATTTTTTGGTGAAACCATGCTTATCGACTTCCATGGGCTAATACGTTGGGAATGGCCAGTATTTTGAAATTCGAGCGGTGCATGAAAAACCGATCAAAGCGAGACTTTGAGCAAAATTTATGACCGTCGCATTTTTCACGAAACCATGCTCGTCGACTTCCATGGGCTAATCGTTGGGAATGGCAGTATTTTGAAATTCGATCGTGCATGAAAAACCGATCGAAACGAGACTTTGCAAATTTATGACCGTCGCATTTTACGAAACCATGCTCGTCGACTTCCATGGGCTAAAGCGTTGGGAATGGTATTTTGAAATTCGAGTTGTTGCGAAAAATAGATCGAGCGAGTGCGACTTTGCGCAAAGTTTATGACCATCGCGTTTTTTGGTGAAACCATGCTTATCGACTTCCCAAGGGCTAATACATTGGGAATGGCGAGTATTTTGAAATTCCGAGACGGTGCATGAAAAATCGATCAAAACAAGACTTTGTGCAAACTTTATGAACATCAAAATTTTTCATGAAACCATGCTCATACGACTTTCCATGGGCTAGTACGTTGGGATTGGCCAGTATTTTGAAATTCCGAGACAGTGCATGAAAAACCGATCGAAAGGAGACTTTGCGCAAAATTGATGACCGTCACTTTTTTTGACGTAACCATGCTCGTACGACTTCCCATGGGCTAATACGTTACGAATGGCCAGTATTTTGAAATTCCGAGACGGTGCATGAAAAACCGATCGAAAGGAGACTTTGCGCACGACTTTGCGTAAAGTTTATGACCGTCGCATTTTTTCACGAAACTCTGCTCGTACGACTTCCAATGGGCTAATACGTTGGGAATGACCAGTATTTTGAAATTCTGAGACGGTGCATGAAAAACCGATCGAAACGAAACTTTGTAAAATTTATGACCGTCGCATTTTTCGAAACCATGCTCGTCGACTTCCATGGGCTAAAACGTTAGGAATGGCGTATTTTGAAATTCGAGTTGTTGCGAAAAATAGATCGAGCGAGGAGCGACTTTGCGCAAAGTTTATGACCATCACTTTTTGGTGAAACCATGCTTATCGACTTCCAAGGGCTAATACATTGGGAATGGCCAGTATTTTGAAATTCGAGGCGGTGCATGAAAAACCGATCAAAGCGAGACTTTGTGCAAAATTTATGACCGTCGCATTTTTCATGAAACCATGCTCGACTTCCATGGGCTAATCGTTGGGAATGGCCAGTATTTTGAAATTCGATGGTGCGAAAAACCGATCGAAACGACTTTGTGCAAAATTTATGACCGTCGCATTTTTGAAACCATGCTCGTCGACTTCCATGGGCTAAAACGTTAGGAATGGCAGTATTTTGAAATTCGAGTTGTTGCGAAAAAGATCGAGCGAGACGAGCGACTTTGCAAAGTTTATGACCATCGCGTTTTGGTGAAACCATGCTTATCGACTTCCAAGGGCTAATACGTTGGGAATGGCGTATTTTGAAATTCAGGATGGTGCATGAAAAACCGATCAAAGCGAGACTTTGTGCAAAATTTATGACCGTCGCATTTTTCATGAAACCATGCTCGTCGACTTCCATGGGCTAATACGTTGGGAATGGCCAGTATTTTGAAATTCGAGGCGCATAAAAACCGATCGAAAGGAGACTTTGCGCAAAATTTATGACCGTCATTTTTGCGAAACCATGCTCGTCGACTTCCATGGGCTAATACGTTGGGAATGGCGAGTATTTTGAAATTCGAGACAGTGCATGAAAAACCGATCGAAAGAGAGACTTTGCAAAGTTTATGACCGTCGCATTTTCATGAAACCATGCTTGTCGACTTCCATGGGCTAATCGTTGGGAATGGCCAGTATTTTGAAATTCGAGACGGTGCATGAAAAACCGATCGAAGCGAAACTTGCGTAAAATTTATGACCGTCGCATTTTTGAAACCATGCTCGTCGACTTCCATGGGCTAATCGTTAGGAATGGCGTATTTTGAAATTCGAGTTGTTGCAGAAAAATAGATCGAAGGAGCGCGACTTTGCGCAAAGTTTATGACCATCGCGTTTTGGTGAAACCATGCTTATCGACTTCCAGGGCTAATACATTGGGAATGGCCAGTATTTTGAAATTCGAGGCGGTGCATGAAAAACCGATCAAAGCGAGACTTTGATTAAAATTTATGACCGTCGCATTTTTCACGAAACCATGCTCGTCGACTTCCATGGGCTAATCGTTGGGAATGGCCAGTATTTTGAAATTCGATGGTGCATGAAAAACCGATCGAAACGACTTTGCGCAAAATTTATGAGTCGCATTTTTCGAAACCATGCTCGTCGACTTCCATGGGCTAAAACGTTAGGAATGGCAGTATTTTGAAATTCGAGTTGTTGCATGAAAAATAGATCGAGCGAGACTTGCGACTTTCGCAAAGTTTATGACCATCGCGTTTTGGTGAAACCATGCTTATCGACTTCCCAAGGGCTAATACATTGGGAATGGCAGTATTTTGAAATTGAGAGGTGCATGAAAAACCGATCAAAGCGAGACTTTGTGCAAAATTTATGACCGTCGCATTTTTCATGAAACCATGCTCGTCGACTTCCATGGGCTAATCGTTGGGAATGGCCAGTATTTTGAAATTCGAGACAGTGCATAAAAAACCGATCGAAAGGAGACTTTGCGCAAAATTTATGACCGTCATTTTTTTTTGCGAAACCATGCTCGTACGACTTTCCATGGGCAGGGAATGGCGAGTATTTTGAAATTCCGAGACAGTGCATGAAAAACCGATCGAAAGGAGACTTTGCGCAAAGTTTATGACCGTCGCATTTTTTCACGAAACTCTGCTCGTACGACTTCCAATGGGCTAATACGTTGGGAATGACCAGTATTTTGAAATTCTGAGACGGTGCATGAAAAACCGATCGAAACGAAACATTGCGTAAAATTTATGACCGTCGCATTTTTTGAAACCATGCTCGTCGACTTCCATGGGCTAAAACGTTAGGAATGGCAGTATTTTGAAATTCGAGTTGTTGCGAATCGAGCGAGGCGTGCGACTTTGCAAAGTTTATGACCATCGCGTTTTGGTGAAACCATGCTTATCGACTTCCAAGGGCTAATACGTTGGGAATGGCGTATTTTGAAATTCGAGACGGTGCATGAAAAACCGATCAAAGCGAGACTTTGTGCAAAATTTATGACCGTCGCATTTTTCATGAAACCATGCTCGTCGACTTCCATGGGCTAATCGTTGGGAATGGCCAGTATTTTGAAATTCGAGTGCATAAAAACCGATCGAAAGGAGACTTTGCGAAAATTTATGACCGTCACTTTTTGCGAAACCATGCTCGTCGACTTCCATGGGCTAATACGTTGGGAATGGCAGTATTTTGAAATTCGAGATAGTGCATGAAAAACCGATCGAAAGAGACTTTGCAAAGTTTATGACCGTCGCATTTTTCACGAAACCATGCTGTCGACTTCCAATGGGCTAATCGTTGGGAATGGCCAGTATTTTGAAATTCGAGGCGGTGCATGAAAAACCGATCGAAGCGACATTCGTAAAATTTATGACCGTCGCATTTTTTGAAACCATGCTCGTCGACTTCCATGGGCTAATCGTTAGGAATGGCCAGTATTTTGAAATTCGAGTTGTTGCAGAAAAATAGATCGAAGCGAGCCGCGACTTTGCGCAAAGTTTATGACCATCGCGTTTTGGTGAAACCATGCTTATCGACTTCCAAGGGCTAATACATTGGGAATGGCCAGTATTTTGAAATTCGAGACGGTGCATGAAAAACCGATCAAAGCGAGACTTTGGTCAAAATTTATGACCGTCGCATTTTTCGAAACCATGCTCGTCGACTTCCATGGGCTAATCGTTGGGAATGGCCAGTATTTTGAAATTCGATGGTGCATGATCGAAACGACTTTGAGCAAAATTTATGACCGTCGCATTTTTCACGAAACCATGCTCGTCGACTTCCATGGGCTAAAAGCGTTAGGAATGGCCAGTATTTTGAAATTCGAGTTGTTGCATGAAAAATAGATCGAGCGAGACTTTGCGCGACTTTGCAAAGTTTATGACCATCGCGTTTTTTGAAACCATGCTTATCGACTTCCAAGGGCTAATACGTTGGGAATGGCCAGTATTTTGAAATTCGAGGCGGTGCATGAAAAACCGATCAAAGCGAGACTTTGTGCAAAATTTATGACCGTCGCATTTTTCATGAAACCATGCTCGTCGACTTCCATGGGCTAATCGTTGGGAATGGCCAGTATTTTGAAATTCGAGAGTGCATAAAAACCGATCGAAAGGAGACTTTGCGCAAAATTTATGACCGTCACATTTTTTTGCGAAACCATGCTCGTACGACTTTCCATGGGCTAATACGTTGGGAATGGCGAGTATTTTGAAATTTCGAGACAGTGCATGAAAAACCGATCGAAAGGAGACTTTGCGCAAAGTTTATGACCGTCGCATTTTTCGAAACCATGCTCGTCGACTTCCAATGGGCTAATCGTTGGGAATGGCCAGTATTTTGAAATTCGAGGCGGTGCATGAAAAACCGATCGAAGCGAAACATTGCGTAAAATTTATGACCGTCGCATTTTTTCTGAAACCATGCTCGTCGACTTCCATGGGCTAAAACGTTAGGAATGGCGTATTTTGAAATTCGAGTTGTTGCGAAAAAAAGATCGAGCGAGGCGACTTTGCGCAAAGTTTATGACCATCGCGTTTTTGGTGAAACCATGCTTATCGACTTCCCAAGGGCTAATACATTGGGAATGGCAGTATTTTGAAATTCGAGCAGTGCATGAAAAACCGATCAAAGCGAGACTTTGAGCAAAATTTATGACCGTCGCATTTTTCATGAAACCATGCTCGTCGACTTCCATGGGCTAATCGTTGGGAATGGCAGTATTTTGAAATTCGATGGTGCATGAAAAACCGATCGAAACGCGACTTTGCGTAAAATTTATGACCGTCGCATTTTTTGAAACCATGCTCGTCGACTTCCATGGGCTAAAACGTTAGGAATGGCGGTATTTTGAAATTCGAGTTGTTGCATGAAAAATCGATCAAAGCGAGACTTTGCAAAGTTTATGACCATCGCATTTTTGGTGAAACCATGCTTATCGACTTCCATGGGCTAATACATTGGGAATGGCAGTATTTTGAAATTCGAGCGGTGCATGAAAAACCGATCAAAACGAGACTTTGCAAAATTTATGACCGTCGCATTTTTCATGAAACCATGCTCGACTTCCATGGGCTAATCGTTGGGAATGGCAGTATTTTGAAATTTGCGGTGCAAAAAACCGATCGAAAGGAGACTTTGCGCAAAATTTATGACCGTCGCATTTTTTTGCGAAACCATGCTCGTCGACTTCCATGGGCTAATACGTTGGGAATGGCAAGTATTTTGAAATTCGACGCATGAAAAACCGATCGAAAGCGCGACTTTGCGCAAAGTTTATGATCGCATTTTGGTGAAACCATGCTTATCGACTTCCATGGGCTAATACGTTGGGAATGGCGATTTTGAAATTCGAGGCGGTGCATGAAAAACCGATCAAACGAGACTTTGACAAAATTTATGACCGTCGCATTTTTGAAACCATGCTCGTCGACTTCCATGGGCTAACGTTGGGAATGGCAGTATTTTGAAATTCGATGGTGTGAAAAACCGATCGAAACTCGACTTTGCGCAAAGTTTATGACCGTCGCATTTTTGAAACCATGCTCATCGACTTCCATGGGCTAAACGTTAGGAATGGCGTATTTTGAAATTCGAGTTGTTGCATGAAAAACCGATCGAGCGAGACTTTGCGCAAAGTTTATGACCGTCGCATTTTTGGTGAAACCATGCTCGACTTCCATGGGCTAATACGTTGGGAATGGCCATTTTGAAATTCGAGATGCATGAAAAACCGATCAAAGCGAGACTTTGAGCAAAATTTATGACCGTCGCATTTTCATGAAACCATGCTCGTCGACTTCCATGGGCTAATCGTTGGGAATGGCCAGTATTTTGAAATTCGATGGTGCATGAAAAACCGATCGAAAGCGACTTTGCGCAAAATTTATGACCGTCGCATTTTGAAACCATGCTCGTCGACTTCCATGGGCTAAAACGTTGGGAATGGCAGTATTTTGAAATTCGAGTTGTTGCATGAAAAATCGATCGAGCGAGACTTTGCCAAAGTTTATGACCATCGCATTTTTGGTGAAACCATGCTATCGACTTCCATGGGCTAATACGTTGGGAATGGCAGTATTTTGAAATTCGAGGCGTGCATGAAAAACCGATCAAAGCGAGACTTTGAGCAAAATTTATGACCGTCGCATTTTTCACGAAACCATGCTCGTATGACTTCCATGGGCTAATACGTTGGGAATGGCAGTATTTTGAAATTCGATGGTGCATGAAAAACCGATCGAAACGACGACTTTGCAAATTTATGACCGTCATTTTTGAAACCATGCTCGTCGACTTCCATGGGCTAAAACGTTAGGAATGGCCAGTATTTTGAAATTCGAGTTGTTGCATGAAAAATAGATCGAGCGACTGCGACTTTGCAAAGTTTATGACCATCGCGTTTTGGTGAAACCATGCTTATCGACTTCCCATGGGCTAATACATTGGGAATGGCCAGTATTTTGAAATTCGAGGCGGTGCATGAAAAACCGATCAAAACGAGACTTTGTGCAAAATTTATGACCGTCGCATTTTTCATGAAACCATGCTCGTCGACTTCCATGGGCTAATCGTTGGGAATGGCAGTATTTTGAAATTCGAGACGCATAAAAACCGATCGAAAGGAGACTTTGCACAAAATTTATGACCGTCGCATTTTTTGAAACCATGCTCGTCGACTTCCATGGGCTAATACGTTGGGAATGGCAAGTATTTTGAAATTCGATGGCATGAAAAACCGATCGAGCGACTTTGCGTTTATTTTTCACGAAACCATGCTCGTCGACTTCCATGGCGTTAGGAATGGCCTTTTGAAATTCGAGTTGTTGCGAAAAATAGATCGAAGCGAGACTGTGCGCAAAGTTTATGACGATCGCGTTGTTTGGTGAAACCATGCGTATACAACTTCCCAAGGGCTAATACATTGGAAATGGCCTGTATTTTGAAATTCCGAGACGGTGCATGAAAAACCGATCAAAACGAGGCTTTGTGCATAATTTATGACCATCGCATTTTTTCATGAAACCATGCTCGTACGACTTCCCATGGGCTAGTACGTTGGGAATGGCCAGTATTTTGAAATTTCTTGATGATGCGCGAAAAACTGATCGAAACTCGACTTTTCGTAAAGTTTATGACCGTCGCATTTTTTGGTGAAACCATGCTTATACGACTTCCCAAGGGCGAATACATTGGGAATGGCCAGTATTTTGAAATTCTGAGACGGTGCAAGAAAAATCGATCAAAACTAGACATTGAGCAAAATTTATGACCGTCCCATGTTTTCACGAAACCATGCTCGAACGACTTCCCATGGCCGAGTACATTGGGAATGGCCAGTATTTTGAAATTTCTTGATGGTGCGCGAAAAACTGATCGAAACTCGACTTTGCGCAAAGTTTATGATCATCGCTTTTTTTCACGAAACCATGCTCGTACGACTTCCCATGGGCTAAAACGTTAGGAATGGCCAGTATTTTGAAATTTCGAGTTGTTGCACGAAAAATAGATCGAAGCGAGACTGTGCGCAACTTTGCGCAAAGTTTATGACCATCGCGTTTTTTGGTGAAACCATGCTTATATGACTTCCCAAGGGCTAATACGTTGGGAATGGCCTATATTTTGAAATTCCGATACGGTGCAAGAAAAACCGATCAAAACGAGACTTTGAGCAAAATTTATGACCGTCGCATGTTTTCACGAAACCATACTCGTACGACTTCCCATGGCCTAGTACGTTGGGAATGGCCTGTATTTTGAAATTTCTTGATGGTGCGCGAAAAACTGATCGAAACTCGACTTTACGCAAAGTTTATGATCGTCGCATTTTTTCACGAAACTATGCTCGTACGACTTCCCATGGGCTAAAACGTTAAGAATGGCCTGTATTTTGAAATTCTGAGTTGTTGCACGAAAAATAGATCGAAGCGAGACTGTGCGCAAAGTTTATTACCATCACGTTTTTTGGTGAAACCATGCTGATACAACTTCCCAAGGGCTAATACATCGGGAATGGCCATTATTCTGAAATTCCGAGACAGTGCAAGAAAAATCGATCAAAACGAGACTTTGAGCAAAATTTATGACCGTCATATGTTTTCACGAAACCATGCTCGTACGACTTCCCATGGCCTAGTACGTTGGGAATGGCCAGTATTTTGAAATCTCTTGATGATGCGCGAAAAACTGATCGAAACTCGACTTTGCGTAAAGTTTATGATCGTCGCATTTTTTCTCGAAACCATGCTCGTATGACTTCCTATGGGCTAAAACGTTAGGAATGGCCAGTATTTTGAAATTCCGAGTTGTTGCACGAAAAATAGATCGAAGCGAGACTGTGCGCGACTTTGCGCAAAGTTTATGACCATCGCGTTTTTTGGTGAAACCATGCTTATACGACTTCCGAAGGGCTAATACATTGGGAATGGCCAGTATTTTGAAATTCCGAGATGGTGCATGAAAAATCGATCAAAACGAGACTTTGAGCAAAATTTACGACCGTCGCATGTTTTCACGAAACCATGCTCGTACGACTTCCCATGGCCTAGTACGATGGGAATGGCCAGTATTTTGAAATTTCTTGATGGTGCACGAAAAACTGATCGAAACTCGACTTTGCGTAAAGTTTATGACCATCGCATTTTGAAATTCCGAGACCGTGCATGTAAAACGGATGAAAACAAGACTTTGTGCAAAATTTATGACCATCGCATTTTTTCATGAAACCATGCTCGTACGACTTCCAATGGGCTAGTACGTTAGGAATGGCCAGTATTTTGAAATTCCGTGACAGTGCATAAAAAACCGATGGAAAGGTGACTTTGCGCAAAATTTATGACCGTCACATTTGTTTGCGAAACCATGCTCGTACGACGTCCCATGGGTTAATACGTTGGGAATGGCAAGTATTTTGAAATATCTTGACGACGCATGAAAAATCGATCGAAACTCTACATTGTGCGTGACTTTACGCAAAGTATATGACCGTCGGGTTTTTTGGTGAAACCATGCTTATATGACTTCCCAAGGGCTAATACATCGGGAATGGCCAGTATTCTGAAATTCCGAGACGGTGCAAGAAAAATCGATCAAAATGAGACTTTGAGAAAAATTTATGACCATCGCATGTTTTCACGAAACCATGCTCGTACGATTTCCCATGGCCTAGTAGGTTGGGAATGGCCAGTATTTTGAAATATCTTGATGGTGTGCGAAAAACTGATCGAAACTCGACTTTGCGCAAAGTTTATAATCGTCGCATTTTTTCACGAAACCATGCTCGTACGACTTCCCATGGGCGAAAACGTTAAGAATGGCCTGTATTTTGAAATTCTGAGTTGTTGCACGAAAAATAGATCGAAGCGAGACTGTTCGCAAAGTTTATTACCATCACGTTTTTTGGTGAAACCATGCTGATACAACTTCCCAAGGGCTAATACATCGGGAATGGCCATTATTCTGAAATTCCGAGACAGTGCAAGAAAAATCGATCAAAACGAGACTTTGAGCAAAATTTATGACCGTCACATGTTTTCACGAAACCATGCTCGTACGACTTCCCATGGCCTAGTACGTTGGGAATGGCTAGTATTTTGAAATCTCTTGATGATGCGCGAAAAACTGATCGAAACTCGACTTTTCGCAAAGTTTATGACCGTCACATTTTTTGGTGAAACCATGCTTATATGACTTCCCAAGGGCTAATACATTGGGAATGGCCAGTATTTTGAAATTCCGAGATGGTGCATGAAAAATCGATCAAAACGAGACTTTGAGCAAAATTTACGACCGTCGCATGTTTTCACGAAACCATGCTCGTACGACTTCCCATGGCCTAGTACGATGGGAATGGCCAGTATTTTGAAATTTCTTGATGGTGCACGAAAAACTGATCGAAACTCGACTTTGCGCAAAGTTTATGATCGTCGCATTTTTTCTCGAAACCATGCTCGTACGACTTCCCATGGGCTAAAACGTTAGGAATGGCCAGTATTTTGAAATTCCGAGTTGTTGCACGAAAAATAGATCGAAGCGAGACTGTGCGCGACTTTGCGCAAAGTTTATGACCATCGCATTTTTTGGTGAAACCATGCTTATACGACTTCCCAAGGGATAATACATTGGGAATGGCCAGTATTTGGAAATTCCGAGACGGTGCACGAAAAACCAATTAAAACGAGACTTTGAGCAAAATTTATGACCGTCGCATGTTTTCACGAAACCATGCTCGTACGACTTACCATGGCCAAGTACGTTGGGAATGGCCAGTATTTTGTAATTTCTTGATGGTGCGCGAAAAACTCGACTTTGCGCAAAGTCTATGACCGTCACGTTTTTTGGTGAAACCATGCTTATACAACTTCCCAAGGGCTAATACATTGGGAATGGCCAGTATTTTGAAATTCTGAGACTGCATAAAAAATCGATCAAAACGAGACTTTGAGCAAAATTTATGACCATCGCATGTTTTCATGAAACCATGCTCGTACGACTTCCCATGGCCTAGTACGTTGGGAATGGCCAGTATTTTGAAATTTCTTGATGGTGCGCGAAAAACTGATCGAAACTCGACTTAGCGCAAAGTTTATGATCGTCGCATTTTTTCACGAAACCATACTCGTACGACTTCCCATGGGCTAAAACGTTAGGAATGGCCATTATTTTGAAATTCCGAGTTGTTGCACGAAAAATAGATCGAAGCGAGACTGTGCGCGACTTTGCACAATGTTTATGACCATCGCGTTTTTTGGTGAAACCATGCTTATACGACTTCCCAAGGGATAATACATTGGGAATAGCCTGTATTTTGAAATCCCGAGACGGTGCATGAAAAACCGATCAAAACGAGACTTTGTGCAAAATTTATGACCGTCGCATTTTTTCAAGAAACCTTGCTCGTTCGACTTCCTATGGGCTAGTACGTTGGGAATGGCCAGTATTTTTAAATTATGAGACAATGCATAAAAAACCGATCGAAAGGAGACTTTGCACAAAATTTATGACCGTCACATTTGTTTGAGAAACCATACTCGTACGACGTCACATGGGTTAATACGTTGGGAATGGCAAGTATTTTAAAAATCTTGATGGCGCATGAAAATCGCTCGAAACTCGACTTTTTGCGTGACTTTGCGCAAAGTTTATGATCGTCGCATTTTTTCACGAAACCATGCTCGTACGACTTCCCAATGGCTAAAACGTTAGGAATGACCAGTATTTTGAAATTCCGAGTTGTTGCACGAAAAATAGATCGAAGCGAGACTGTGCGCTACTTTGCACAAAGTTTATGACCATCGCGTTTTTTGGTGAGACCCTGCTTATACGACTTCCCAAGGGATAATACATTGGGAATGGCTTGTATTTTGAAATTCCGAGACGGTGCATGAAAAACCGATCAAAACGAGAGTTTGTGCAAAATTTATGACCGTCACATTTTTTCATGAAACCATGCTCGTACGACTTCCCATGGGTTAGTACATTGGGAATGGCTAGTATTTTGAAATTCCGAGACAGTGCATAAAAAGCCGATCGAAAGGAGACTTTGCGCAAAATTTATGACCGCCACATTTGTTTGCGAAACCATGCTCGTATGACGTCAAATGGGTTAATACGTTGGGAATGACAAGTATTTTGAAATATCTTGACGGCGCATGAAAATCAATCGAAACTCGACTTTGTGCGCGACTTTGCGCAAAGTTTATGACCGTCGCGTTTTTGGTGAAACCATGCTTATATGACGTCCCAAGGGATAATACATTGGGAATGGCCTATATTTTGAAATTCCGAGACGGTGCAAGAAAAACCGATCAAAACGAGACTGTGAGCAAAATTTATGACCGTCGCATGTTTTCACGAAACCATGCTCGTACGACTTCCCATGGCCTAGTACGTTGGGAATGGCCAGTATTTTGAAATTTCTTGATGGTGAACGAAAAACTGATCGAAACTCGACTTTGCGC
This sequence comes from Ensete glaucum, assembly GCA_021527575.1. NCBI lineage: Eukaryota > Viridiplantae > Streptophyta > Magnoliopsida > Zingiberales > Musaceae > Ensete > Ensete glaucum. The sequence goes on from JAHSUZ010000044.1 coordinate 32,710, forward strand.
AAAGTCTATGATCGTCGCATTTTTTCACGAAACCATGCTCGTACGACTTCCCATGGGCTAAAACGTTAGGAATGGCCAGTATTTTGAAATTCCGAGATGTTGCACGAAAAATAGATCGAAGCGAGACTGTGCGCGACTTTGCGCAAAGTTTATGACCACCGCGTTTTTTGGTGAAACCATGCATATACGACTTCCCAAGGGATAATACATCGGGAATGGCCTGTATTTTGAAATTCCGAGACGGTGCACGAAAAAACGATCAAACCGACACTTTGTGCAAAATTTATGACCGTCGCATTTTTTCATGAAACCATGCTCGTACGACTTCCCATGGGCTAGTACGTTAGGAATGGCCAGTATTTTGAAATTCCGAGACAGTGCATAAAAAACCGATCGAAAGGAGACTTTGCGTAAAATTTATGACCATCACATTTGTTTGCGAAACCATGCTCGTACGACGTCCCATGGGTTAATACGTTGGGAATGGCAAGTATTTTGAAATATCTTGACGGCGCATGAAAAATCGATCGAAACTCGACTTTGTGCGCGACTTTGCGCAAAGTTTATGACCGTCGCGTTTTTTGGTGAAACCATGCTTATACGACTTCCCAAGGGCTAATACATTGGGGATGGCCTGTATTTTGAAATTCCGAGATGGTGCATGAAAAACCGATCAAAACGAGACTTTGTGCAAAATTTATGACCGTCGCATTTTTTCATAAAACCATGCTCATACGACTTCCCATGGGCTAGTACATTTGGAATGGCCAGTATTTTGAAATTCCGAGATAGTGCATAAAAAACCGATCGAAAGGAGACTTTGCGCAAAATTTATGACCGTCACATTTGTTTGCGAAACAATTCTCGTACGACGTCCCACGGGTTAATACGTTGGGAATGGCAAGTATTTTGAAATATCTTGACGACGCAAGAAAATCGATCGAAACTCAACTTTGTGTGCGACTTTCCGCAAAGTTTATGACCGTCGCGTTTTTTTATGAAACCATGCTTATACGACTTCCCAAGAGCTAATACATTGGGAATGGCCAGTATTTTGAAATTCCGAGACGGTGCAAGAAAAACCGATTAAAACGAGACTTTGAGCAAAATTTATGATCGTCGCATGTTTTCACGAAACCATGCTCGTACGACTTCCCATGGCCTAGTACGTTTGGAATGGCTAGTATTTTGAAATTTCTTGATGGTGCGCGAAAAACTGATCGAAACTCGACTTTGCGCAAAGTTTATGATCGTCGCATTTTTTCACGAAACCATACCCGTACGACTTCCCATGGGCTAAAGCGTTAGGAATGGCCAGTATTTTGAAATTCTGAGTTGTTGCACGAAAAATAGATCGAAGCGAGACTGTGCGCGACTTTGCGCAAAGCTTATGACCATCGCGTTTTTTGGTGAAACCATGCTTATATGACTTCCCAAGGGATAATACATTGGGAATGGCCTGTATTTTGAAATTCCGAGACGGTGCACAAAAAACCGATCAAAACGAGACTTTGAGCAAAATTTATGACCGTCGCATGTTTTCACGAAACCATGCTCGTACGACTTCCCATGGCCTAGTACGTTGGGAATGGTCAGTATTTTGAAATTTCTTGATGGTGCGCGAAAAACTGATCGAAACTCGACTTTGCGCAAAGTTTACGATCGTCACATTTTTTTCACGAAACCATGCCCGTACGATTTCCCATGGTCTAAAACGTTAGGAATGGTCAGTATTTTGAAATTCCGAGTTGTTGCACGAAAAATAGATCGAAGCGAGACTGTGCGCGACTTTGCGCAAAGTTTATGACCATCGCGTTTTTTGGTGAAACCATGCTTATACGACTTCCCATGGGCTAATACATTGGGAATGGCCAATATTTTGAAATTCCGAGACGGTGCATGAAAAACCGATCAAAATGACACTTTGAGCAAAATTTATGACCAACGCATGTTTTCACGAAACCATGCTCGTACGACTTCCCATGGCCTAGTACGTTGGGAATGGCCAGTATTTTGAAATTTCTTGGTTGTGCGCGAAAAACTGATCGAAACTCGACTTTGCGTAAAGTTTATGATCGTTGCATTTTTTCACGAAACCATGCTCGCACGACTTCCCATGGGCTAAAACGTTAGGAATGGCCAGTATTTTGAAATTCCGAGTTGTTGCACGAAAAATAGATCGAAGTGAGACTGTGCGCAACATTCCGCAAAGTTTATGCCTATCACGTTTTTTGGTGAAACCATGCTTGTACGACTTCCCAAGGGACAATACATTAGGTATGGCCTGTATTTTGAAATTCCGAGACGGTGCACGAAAAACCGATCAAAACGAGACTTTGTGCAAAATTTATGACCATCACATTTTTTCATGAAACCATGCTCGCACGACTTCCCATGGGATAGTACGTTGGGAATGGCCAGCATTTTGAAATTCCGAGACAGTGCATAAAAAATCGATCGAAAGGAGACTTTGCGTAAAATTTATGACCGTCACATTTGTTTGCGAAACGATGCTTGTATGACGTCCCATAGGTTAATACGTTGGGAATGGCAAGTATTTTGAAATATCTTAACGGTGCATGAAAATTGATCGAAACTCATCTTTGTGCGTGACTTTTCGCAAAGTTTATGACCCTCGCATTTTTTGGTGAAATCATGCTTATACGACTTCCCAAGGGCTAATACATTGGGAATGGCCAATATTTTGAAATTCCGAGACGGTGCATGAAAAACCGATCAAAATGACACTTTGAGCAAAATTTATGACCGACGCATGTTTTCACGAAACCATGCTCGTACGACTTCCCATGGCCTAGTACATTGGGAATGGCCAGTATTTTGAAATTTCTTGATGGTGCACGAAAAACTGTTCGAAACTCGACATTGCGCAAAGTTTATGATCGTCGCATTTTTTCACGAAACCATGCTCGTACGACTTCCCATGGGCTAAAACGTTAGGAATGGCCAGTATTTTGAAATTCCGAGTTGTTGCACGAAAAATAGATCGAAGCGAGACTGTGCGCGACTTTGCGCAAAGTTTATGACCATCGCATTTTTTGGTGAAACCATGCTTGTACGACTTCCCAAGGGATAATACATTGGGAATGGCCTGTATTTTGAAATTCTAAGACGGTGCACGAAAAACTGATCAAAACAAGGCTTTGTGCAAAATTTATGACCGTCGTATTTTTTCATGAAACCATGCTCGTACGACTTCCCATGGCCTAGTACGTTGGGAATAGCCAGTATTTTGAAATTCCGAGACAGTGCATAAAAAATCGATCGAAAGGAGACTTTGCGCAAAATTTATGACCGCCACATTTGTTTGCGAAACCATGCTCGTACGACGTCCCATGGGTTAATACGTTGGGAATGGCAAGTATTTTGAAATATCTTGACAGCGCATGAAAATCGATCGAAACTCGACTTTGTGCGTGACATTGCACAAAGTTTATGACCGTCGCGTTTTTTGGTGAAACCATGCTTATACGACTTCCCAAGGGCTAATACATTGGGAATGGCTAGTATTTTGAAATTCCGAGACGGTGCAAGAAAAACCGATCAAAACGAGACTTTGAGTAAAATTTATGACCGTCGCATGTTTTCACGAAACCATGCTCGTACGACTTCCCATGGCCTAGTACGTTGGGAATGGCCAGTATTTTGAAATTTCTTGATGGTGGGCGAAAAACTGATCGAAACTAGAGTTTGCGCAAAGTTTATGATCGTTGCATTTTTTCACGAAACCATGCTCGTACGACTTCCCAAGGGCTAAAACGTTAGGAATGGCCAGTATTTTGAAATTCCGAGTTGTTGCACGAAAAATAGATCGAAGCGAGACTGTGCGCGACTTTGCGCAAAGTTTATGACCATCGCGTTTTTTGGTGAAACCATGCTTATACGACTTCCCAAGGGATAATACATTGGGAATGGCCTGTATTTTGAAATTCCGAGACGATGCAAAATTTATGACCGTCACATTTGTTTGCGAAACCATGCTCGTACGACATCCCATGGGTTAATACGTTGGGAATGGCAAGTTTTTTGAAATATCTTGACGACGCTTGAAAAATCGATCGAAACTCTACTTTGTGCGTCACATTGCGCAAAGTTTATGACTGTCGCGTTTTTTGGTGAAACCATGCTTATATGACTTCCCAAGGGCTAATACATTAGGAATGGCCTGTATTTTGAAATTCCGAGACGGTGCAAGAAAAACCGATCAAAACGAGACTTTGTGCAAAATTTATGACCATCGCATTTTTTCATGAAACCATGCTCGTACGACTTCCCATGGGCTAGTACGTTGGGAATGGCCAGTATTTTGAAATTTCTTGATGGTGCGCGAAAAACTGATCGAAACTCGACTTTGTGCGCGACTTTGCGCAAAGTTTCTGATCGTCATATTTTTTCACGAAACCATTCTCGTACGACTTTCCATGGGCTAAAACGTTAGGAATGGCCAGTATTTTGAAATTACGAGTTGTTGCACGAAAAACAGATTGAAGCGAGACTATGCGCGACTTTGCGCAAAGTTTATGACCATCGCGTTTTTTGGTGAAACCATGCTTATATGAATTCCCAAGGGATAATACATTGGGAATGGCCTGTATTTTGAAATTCCGAGATGGTCCACAAAAAACCGATCAAAACGAGACTTTGCGCAAAATTTATAACCGTCGCATTTTCTCATGAAACCATGCTCGTACGACTTCCCGTGGGCTAGTACGTTGGGAATGGCCAGTATTTTGAAATTCCGAGACAGAGCAAAAAAAACCGGTCGAAAGGAGACTTTGCGCAAAATTTATGACCGTCACATTTGTTTGCGAAACCATGCTCGTACGACGTCCCATGGGTTAGTACGTTGGGAATGGCAAGTATTTTGAAAAATCTTGACGGCGCATGAAAAATCGCTCGAAACTCGACTTTGTGCGCGACTTTGCGTAAAGTTTATGTTCGTCGCATTTTTTCACGAAACCATGCTCGTACGACTTCCCATGGGCTAAAACGTTAGGAATGGCCAGTATTTTGAAATTCCGAGTTATTGCACGAGAAATAGATCGAAGCGAGACTGTGCGCGACTTTGCGTAAAGTTTATGACCATCGCGTTTTTTGGTGAAACCATGCTTATACGACTTCCCAAGGGATAATACATTGGGAATGGCCTGTATTTTGAAATTCCGAGACGGTGCACGAAAAATCGATCAAAACGAGACTTTGTGCAAAATTTATGACCGTCGCATTTTTTCATGAAACCATGCTCATACGACTTCCCATGGGCTAGTACGTTGGGAATGGCCAGTATTTTGAAATTCTGAGACAGTGCATAAAAGACCAATCGAAAGGAGACTTTGCGCAAAATTTATGATCGTCACATTTGTTTGCGAAACCATGCTCGTACAACGTCAAATGGGTTTATACGTTGGGAATGGCAAGTATTTTGAAATATCTTGACGGCGCATGAAAATCAATCGAAACTCGACTTTGTGCTCGACTTTGCACAATGTTTATGACTGTCGCGTTTTTTGGTGAAACCATGCTTATATGACTTCCCAAGGGATAATACATTGGGAATGGCCTGTATTTTGAAATTCCGAGACGGTGCAAGTAAAACCGATCAAAACGAGACTTTGAGCCAAATTTATGACCGTCGCATGTTTTCACGGAACCATGCTCGTACGACTTCCCATGGCCTAGTACGTTGGGAATGGCCAGTATTTTGAAATTTCTTGATGGTGCGCGAAAAACTGATCGAAACTCGACTTTGCGTAAAGTTTATGTTCGTCGCATTTTTTCACGAAACCATGCTCGTACGACTTCCCATGGGCTAAAATGTTAGGAATGGCCAATATTTTGAAATTCCGAGTTGTTGCATGAAAAATAGATCGAAGCGAGACTATGCGTGACTTTGCGCAAAGTTTTTGACCATCGCGTTTTTTGGTGAAACCATGCTTATACGACTTCCCATGGGCTAGTACGTTAGGAATGGCCAGTATTTTGAAATTCCGTGACAGTGCATAAAAAACCGATGGAAAGGTGACTTTGCGCAAAATTTATGACCGTCACATTTGTTTGCGAAACCATGCTCGTACGACGTCCCATGGGTTAATACGTTGGGAATGGCAAGTATTCTGAAATATCTTGACGATGCATGAAAAGTCGATCGAAACATGACTTTGTGCGCGACTTTGCGCAAAGTTAATGACCATCACGTTTTTTGTGAAACCATGCTTATATGACTTCCCAAGGGCTAATACATTGGGAATGGCCTGTATTTTGAAATTCCGAGATGGTGCATGAAAAACCGATCAAAATGAGACTTTGTGCAAATTTATGACCGTCGTATTTTTTCATGAAACCATGCTCGTACGACTTCCCATGGGCTAGTACGTTAGGAATGGCCAGTATTTTGAAATTCCGAGATAGTGCAGAAAAAATCGATCGAAAGGAGACTTTGCGCAAAATTTACGACCTTCACATTTGTTTGCGAAACCATGCTCGTACGACGTCCCATGGGTTAATACGTTGGGAATGGCAAGTATTTTGAAATATCTTGACGGTGCATGAAAAATCGATCGAAAATCTACTTTGTGCGCGACTGTGCTCAAAGTTTATGACAGTCGCGTTTTTTGGTGAAACCATGCTTATACGACTTCCCAAGGGCTAATACATTGGGAATGGCCAGTATTTTGAAATTCCGAGACGGTGCAAGAAAAACCGATTAAAATGAGACTTTGGGCAAAATTTATGACCGTCGCATGTTTTCACGAAACCATGCTCATACGACTTCCCATGGCCTAGTACGTTGGGAATGGCCAGTATTTTGAAATTTCTTGGTGGTGCGCGAAAAACTGATCGAAACTCGACTTTGCGCAAAGTTTATGATTGTCGCATTTTTTCACGAAACCATACTCGTACGACTTCCCATGGGCTAAAACGTTAGGAATGACAAGTATTTTGAAATTCTGAGTTGTTGCACGAAAAATAGATCAAAGCGAGACTGTGCGCGACTTTGTGCAAAGGTTATGACCATCGCGTTTTTGGGTGAAACCATGCTTATACGACTTCCCAAGGGATAATACATTGGGAATGGCCTGTATTTTGAAATTCCGAGACGGTGCACGAAAAACCGATCAAAATGAGACTTTGAGCAAAATTTATGGCAGTCACATGTTTTCACGAAACCATGCTCGTACGACTTCCCATGGCCTAGTACGTTGGGAATGGCCCGGATTTTGAAATTTCGATGGTGCGAAAACCGATCGAAACACGACTTTGCAAAGTTTATGATTGTCGATTTTTCATGAAACCATGCTCGTCGACTTCCCATGGGCTAAAACGTTAGGAATGGCCAGTATTTTGAAATTCGAGTTGTTGCGAAAAATAGATCGCGTGCGTGACTTTGCGCAAAGTTTATGACCATCGCGTTTTTAGGTGAAACCATGCTTATACGACTTCCTAAGGGATAATACATTGGGAATGACCTGTATTTTGAAATTCCAAGACGGTGCACGAAAAATCGATCAAAACGAGACTTTGTGTAAAATTTATGACCGTCGCATTTTTTCATAAAACCATGCTCGTACGACTTCCCATGGGCTAGTACGTTGGGAATGGCCGATTTTGAAATTCGAGACGGTGCATAGAAAATCGATCGAAAGGAGACTTTGCGCAATTTATGACCGTCACATTGTTTTGAAACCATGCTCGACTTCCCATAGGTTAAGACGTTGGGAATGGCGGTATTTTGAAATATCTTGAGCGCATGAAAATCGCCGAACGACCGCGACTTTGCGCAAAGTTTATGATCGCATTTTTCACGAAACCATGCTCGTCGACTTCCCATGGGCTAAAACGTTAGGAATGGAGTATTTTGAAATTCGAGTTGTTGCAGAAAAATAGATCGAGCGAGGCGCGACTTTGCGCAAAGTTTATGACCATCGCGTTTTTTGAAACCATGCTTATATGACTTCCCAAGGGATAATACATTGGGAATGGCCAGTATTTTGAAATTCGAGGTGCAGAAAAACCGATCAAACGAGACTTTGTGCAAAATTTATGACCGTCGCATTTTTCATGAAACCATGCTCGTCGACTTCCCATGGGCTAGTACGTTGGGAATGGCCAGATTTTGAAATTCGAGAGTGCATAGAAAATCGATCGAAAGGAGACTTTGCGCAAAATTTATAACCGTCACATTTGTTTGCGAAACCATGCTCTTACGACGTCCCATAGGTTAAGACGTTGGGAATGGCAGGTATTTTGAAATATCTTGACGGCGCATGAAAATCGCTCGAAACTCGACTTTGTGCGCGACTTTGCGCAAAGTTTATGATCGTCGTATTTTTTCACGAAACCATGCTCGTACGACTTCTCAAGGGCTAAAACGTTAGGAATGGACAGTATTTTGAAATTCCGAGTTGTTGCACGAAAAATAGATCGAAGCGAGACTGTGCGCGACTTTGCGCAAAGTTTATGACCATCGCGTCTTTTGGGGAAACCATGCTTATATGACTTTCCAAGGGATAATACATTGGGAATGGCCAGTATTTTGAAATTCGAGGTGCATGAAAAACCGATCAAAACGAGACTTTGTGCAAAATTTATGACCGTCGCATTTTTTCATGAAACCATGCTCGTACGACTTCCCATGGGCTAGTACGTTGGGAATGGCCAGTATTTTGAAATTCCAAGACAGTGCATAAAAAACTGATCGAAAGGAGACTTTGCACAAAATTTATGACCATCACATTTGTTTGCGAAACCATGCTCGTACGACGTCCCACGGGTTAATACCTTGGGAATGGCAAGTATTTTGAAATATCTTGACGGTGCATGAAAATCGATCGAAACTCGACTTTATGTGCGACTTTGCGCAAAGTTCATGACCGTCGTATTTTTTGGTGAAACCATGCTTATACGACTTCCCATGGCCTAGTACGTTGGGAATGGCCAGTATTTTGAAATTTCTTGATGGTGCGCGAAAAACTGATCGAAACTCGACTTTGCGCAAAGTTTATGATCGTCGCATTTTTTCACGAAATCATGCTCGTACGACTTCCCATGGGCTAAAACGTTAACAAAGGCCAGTATTTTGAAAGTCTGAGTTGTTGCACGAAAAATAAATCGAGACTGTGCGCGACTTTGTGCAAAGTTTATGACCATCACGTTTTTTGGTGAAACCATGCTTATACGACTTCCCAAGGGCTAATACTTTGGGAATGGCCAGTATTTTGAAATTCCGAGACGGTGCGGGAAAAACCGATCAAAACGAGACTTTGAGCAAAATTTATGACTTTCGCATGTTTTCACGAAACCATGCTCGTATGACTTCCCATGGCATAGTACGTTGGGAATGGCCAGTATTTTGAAATTTCTTGATGGTGCGCGAAAAACTGATCGAAACTCGACTTTGCGCAAAGTTTATGATCGTCGCATTTTTTCACGAAACCATGCTCGTACGACTTCCCATGGGCTAAAATGTTAGGAATGGCCAGTATTTTGAAATTTCGAGTTGTTGCACGAAAAATAGATCGAAGCGAGATAGTGCATGACTTTGCGCAAAGTTTTTGACCATCGCGTTTTTTGGTGAAACCATGCTTATACGACTTCCCAAGGGATAATACATTGGGAATGGCCTGTATTTTGAAATTCCGAGATGGTGCACTAAAAACCGATCAAAACGAGGCTTTTTGCAAAATTTATGACCGTTGCATTTTTTCATGAAACCATGCCCGTACGACTTCCCATAGGCCAGTACGTTGGGAATGGCCAGTATTTTGAAATTCCGAGACAGTGCATAAAAAATCGATCGAAAGGAGACTTTGCACAAAATTTATGATCGTCACATTTGTTTGCGAAACCATGCTCGTACGACGTGCCATGAGTTAATACGTTGGGAATCGCAAGTATTTTGAAATATCTTGATGGCGCATGAAAAATCGATCGAAACTCGACTTTGTACGCGACTTTGCGCAAAGCTTATGACCGTCGCGTTTTTTGGTGAAACCATGCTTATACGACTTCCCAAGGGATAATACATTGGGAATGGCCTGTATTTTGAAATTCCGAGAGGGTGCACGAAAAACCGATCAAAACGAGACTTTGTGCAAAATTTATGACTGTCGCATTTTTTCATGAAACCATACTCGTACGACTTCGCATGGGCTAGTACATTGGGAATGGCCAGTATTTTGAAATTCCGAGACAGTGCATAAAAAACCGATCGAAAGGAGACTTTGCACAAAATTTATGACCATCACATTTGTTTGCGAAACCATGCTCGTACGACGTCCCATGGGTTAATACGTTGGGAATTGCAAGTATTTTGAAATATCTTGACGGCGCATGAAAATCGATTGAAACTCGACTTTGTGCGCGACTTTGCGCAAAGTTTATGACCATCGCATTTTTTGGTGAAACCATGCTTATACGATTTCCCAAGGGATAATACATTGGGAATGGCCTGTATTTTGAAATTCCGAGACGGTGCACGAAAAACCGATCAAAACGAGACTTTGTGCAAAATTTATGACCGTCGCATTTTTTCATGAAACCATGCTCGTACGACTTCCCATGGGCTAGTACGTTAAGAATGTCCAGTATTTTGACATTCCAAGATAGTGCATAAAAAACCGATCGAAAGGAGACTTTGCGCAAAATTTATGACCGTCACATTTGTTTGCGAAACCATACTCGTACGACGTCCCATGGGTTAATACGTAGGGAATGGCAAGTATTTTGAAATATCTTGACGGCGCATGAAAATCGCTCGAAACTCGACTTTGTACGCGACATTGCGCAAAGTTTATGATCGTCGCATTTTTTCACGAAACCATGCTCGTATGACATTCCATGGGCTAAAACGTTAGGAATTGCCAGTATTTTGAAATTCCGAGTTGTTGTACGAAAAATAGATCGAAGCGAGACTGTGCGGGACGTTGCGCAAAGTTTATGACCATCACATTTTTTTTGAAACCATTCTTATACGACTTCCCAAGGGATAATACATTGGGAATGGCCTGTACTTTGAAATTCTGTGACGGTGCACGAAAAATCGGTCAAAACGTGACTTTGTGCAAAATTTATGACCGTCACATTTTTTCATGAAACCATGCTCGTACGACTTCCCATGGGCTAGTACGTTGGGAATGGCAAGTATTTTGAAATTCCGAGACAGTGCATAAAAAACCGATCGAAAGGTGAGTTTGCATAAAATTTATGACCGTCACATTTGTTTGCGAAACCATGCTCGTATGACGTCCCATGGGTTAATACGTTGGGAATGCCAAGTATTATGAAATATCTTGACGGCTCATGAAAATCGCTCGAAACTCGACTTTATGCGCGACTTTGCGCAAAGTTTATGATCGTCGCATTTTTTCACGAAACCATGCTCGTACGGCTTCCCATGGGCTAAAACGTCAGGAATGGCCAGTATTTTGAAATTATGAGTTGTTGCACGAAAAATAGATCGAAGCGAGAATGTGCGTGACTTTGCGCAAAGTTTATGACCGTCGCGTTTTTTGGTGAAACCATGCTTATACGACTTCCCAAGGGATAATACATTGGGAATGGCCTGTATTTTGAAATTCCGAGAGGGTGCACGAAAAACCGATCAAAACGAGACTTTGTGCAAAATTTATCACTGTCACATTTTTTCACGAAACCATGCTCGTACGACTTCCCATGGGCCAGTACGTTGGGAATGGCCAGTATTTTGAAATTCCGAGATAGTGCATAAAAAACCAATCGAAAGGAGACTTTGCGCAAAATTTATGACTGTCACATTTGTTTGCGAAACCATGCTCGTACGACGTCCCATGAGTTAATACTTTGGGAATGGCAAGTATTTTGAAATATCATGACGGCGCATGAAAATCGCTCGAAACTGGACTTTGTGCGCGACTTTGCGCAAAGTTTATGATCGTCGCATTTTTTCACGAAACCATGCTCGTACGACTTCCCATGGGCTAAAACGTTAGGCATGGCCAGTATTTTGAAATTCCAAGTTGTTGCACGAAAAATTGATCGAAGCGAGACTGTGCGCGACTTTGCGCAAAGTTTATGACCATCACATTTTTTGGTGAAACCATGCTTATACGACTTCCCAAGGGATAATACATTGGGAATGGCCTGTACTTTGAAATTCTGTGACCATGCACGAAAAACCGATCAAAACGAGACTTTGTGCAAAATTTATGACCATCGCATTTTTTCATGAAACCATGCTCGTACGACTTCCCATGGGCAAGGACGTTGGGAATGGCCAGCATTTTGAAATTCCGAGACAGTGCATAAAAAATCGATCGAAAGGAGAGTTTGCACAAAATTTATGACCGTCACATTTGTTTGCGAAACCATGCTTGTATGACGTCCCATGGGTTAATACGTTGGGAATGGCAAGTATTTTGAAATATCTTAACGGTGCATGAAAATCGCTCAAAACTCGACTTTGTGAGCGACTTTGCGCAAAGTTTATGATCGTCGCGTTTTTTCACGAAACCATGCTCGTAAGACTTCCCATGGGCTAAAACGTGAGGAATGGCCAGTATTTTGAAATTCCGAGTTGTTGCACGAAAAATAGATCGAGCGACATCGCGCGACTTTCCAAAAAGTTTATGACCATCGCATTTTTTGGTGAAACCATGCTTATACGACTTCCCGAGGGATAATACATTGGGAATGGCCTGTATTTTGAAATTCCGAGACGGTGCATGAAAAACCGATCAAAACGAGACTTTGTGCAAAATTTATGACCGTCGTATTTTTTCATGAAACCATGCTCGTACGACTTCCCATGGGCTAGTACGTTGGGAATGGCCAGTATTTTGAAATTTCGAGATAGTGCATAAAAAACCGATCGAAAGGAGACTTTGCACAAAATTTATGATCGTGACATTTGTTTGCGAAACCATGCTCGTACGACGTCCCATGGGTTAATACTTTGGCAATGGCAAGTATTTTCAAATATCTTGACGGCGCATGAAAAATCGATCGAAACTCTACTTTGTGCGCGACTTTGCGCAAACTTTTTGACTGTCACATTTTTTGGTGAAACCATGATTATACGACTTCCCAAGGGCTAATACATTGGGAATGTCTAGTATTTTGAAATTCCAAGACGGTGCAAGAAAAACTGAACAAAACGAGGCTTTGAGCAAAATTTACGATCGTCGCATATTTTCACGAAACCATGCTCATACGACTTCCCATGGCCTAGTCCGTTGGGAATGGCTAGTATTTTGAAATTTTTTGATGGTGCGGGAAAAACTAATCGAAACTCAACTTTGCATAAAGTTTATAATCGTCGCATTTTTTCACGAAACCATGTTCGTACGACTTCCCATGGGCTAAAACGTTAGGAATGGTCAGTATTTTGAAATTCCGAGTTGTTGCAAGGAAAATAGATCGAAGCGAGGCTGTGCGCGAGTTTGCGCAAAGTTTATGACCATCGCGTTTTTTGGTGAAACCATGCTTATACGACTTCCCATGGGCTAATACATTGGGAATGGCCAGTATTTTGAAATTCTGAGACGGTGCAAGAAAAACCGATCAAAACGAGACTTTGAGCAAAATTTATGACCGTCGCATGTTTTCACGAAACCATGCTCGTACGACTTCCCATGGCCTAGTGCGTTGGGAATGGCCAGTATTTTGAAATTTCTTGATGGTGCACAAAAAACTGATCGAAACTCGAGTTTGCGCAAAGTTTATGATCGTCGCATTTTTTCACGAAACCATGCTCGCACGACTTCCCATGGGCTAAAACGTTAGGAATGGCCAGTATTTTGAAATTTCGAGTCGTTGCACGAAAAATAGATCGAAGCGAGACGCGACTTTGCGCAAAGTTTATGACCATCGCATTGTTTTGGTGAAACCATGCTTATACGACTTCCCAAGGGCTAATACATTGGGAATGGCCTATATTTTGAAATTCCAAGATGGTGCATGAAAAACCGATAAAAACGAGACTTTGTGCAAAATTTATGATCGTAGCATTTTTTCATGAAACCATGCTCATACGACTTCCCATGGGCTAGTACGTTAGGAATGGCTAGTATTTTGAAAATCCAAGACAGTGCATAAAAAACCGATCGAAAGGAGACTTTGCGCAAAATTCATGATCGTCACATTTGTTTGCAAAACCATGCTCGTACGACGTCCCATGGGTTAATACGTTTAGAATGGCAAGTATGTTGAAATATCTTGACGGCGCATGAAAATCGCTCGAAACTCGACTTTGTGCGCGACTTTGCGCAAAGTTTATGATCGTCGCATTTTTCAACGAAACCATGCTCGTACGACTTCTCATGGGCTAAAACATTAGGAATGGCTAGTATTTTGAAATTCTGAGTTGTTGCACGAAAAATAGATCGAAGCGAGACTGTGCACGACTTTGCGCAAAGTTTATGACCATCGCGTTTTTTGGTGAAACCATGCCTATACGACTTCCCATGGGATAATACATTGGGAATGGCCTATATTTTGAAATTCCGAGATGGTGCACGAAAAACCGATCAAAACGAGACTTTGTGCAAAATTTATGACCATCGCATTTTTTCATGAAACCATGCTCGTACGACTTCCCATGGGCTAGTACGTTAGGAATGGCCAGTATTTTGAAATTCCGAGATAGTGCATAAAAAACCGATCGAAAGGAGACTTTGCGCAAAATTCATGATCGTCACATTTGTTTGCAAAACCATGCTCGTACGACGTCCCATGGGTTAATACGTTGGGAATGGCAAGTATTTTGAAATATCTTGACGGCGCATGAAAAATCGATCGAAACTCTACTTTGTGCGCGACTTTGCGCAAACTTTTTGACTGTCACATTTTTTGGTGAAACCATGATTATACGACTTCCCAAGGGCTAATACATTGGGAATGTCCAGTATTTTGAAATTTCGAGATGGTGCAAGAAAAATCGATCAAAACGAGACTTTGAGCAAAATTTATGACCATCGCATGTTTTCACGAAACCATGCTCGTACGACTTCCCATGGCCTAGTACGTCGGGAATGGCCAGTATTTTGAAATTCCGAGACAGTGCACGGAAAACCGATGGAAAGGAGACTTTGCGCACGACTTTGCGCAAAGTTTGACCGTTGCATTTTTTCACGAAACTGTGTTCGTACGACTTCCAATGGGATTAACGTTGGGAATAACCAGTATTTTGAAATTCTGAGACGGTGCATGAAAAACCGATCGAAACGAAACATTGAATAAAATTTATGACCGTCGTATTTTTTCGCGAAACCATGCTCGTACGACTTCCCATGGGCTAAAACGTTAGGAATGGCCAGTATTTTGAAATTCCGAGTTGTTGCACGAAAAATAGATCGAAGCGAGACTGTGCGTGACTTTACGCAAAGTTTATGACCATCGCGTTTTTTGGTGAAACCATGCTTATACGACTTCCCAAGGGCTAATACATTTGGAAAGACCAGTATTTTGAAATTCCGAGACGGTGCAAGAAAAACCGATCAAAATGAGACTTTGAGTAAAATTTATGACCGTCGCATGTTTTCACGAAACCATGCTCATACGACTTCCCATGGCCCAGTACGTTGGGAATGGCCAGTATTTTGAAATTTCTTAATGGTGCGTGAAAAACTGATCAAAACTCGACTTTGCGCAAAGTTTATGATCGTCACATTTTTTCACGAAACCATGCTCGTACGACTTCCCATGGGCTAAAACGTTAGGAATGGCCAGTATTTTGAAATTCCGAGTTGTTGCACGAAAAATAGATCGAAGCGAGACTGTGCGCGATTTTGCGCAAAGTTTATGACCATCGCGTTTTTTATTGAAACCATGCTTATAAGACATCCCAAGGGCTAATACATTGGGAATGGCCTGTATTTTGAAATTCCGAGACGGTGCATGAAAAATCGATAAAAACGAGACTTTGTGCAAAATTTATGACCGTCGCATTTTTTCATGAAACCATGCTCGTACGACTTCCCATGGGCAAGTACGTTAGGAATGGCCAGTATTTTGAAAATCTGAGATAGTGCATAAAAAACCGATCGAAAGGAGACTTTGCGCAAAATTCATGACCGTCACATTTGTTTGCAAAACCATGCTCGTACGACGTCCCACGGGTTAATACGTTGGGAATGGCAAGTATTTTGAAATATCTTGACGGCGCATGAAAAATCAATCGAAACTCTACTTTGTGCGCGACTTTGCGCAAACTTTATGACCGTCGTGTTGTTTGGTGAAACCATGCTTATACGACTTCCCAAGGGCTAATACATTGGGAATGGCCAGTATTTCGAAATTCCGAGACGGTGCAAGAAAAACCGATCAAAACGAGACTTTGAGCAAAATTTATGACTGTCGCATGTTTTCACGAAACCATGCTCGTACGACTTCCCATGGCCTAGTACGTTGGGAATGGCCAGTACTTTGAAATTTCTTGATGGTGCGCGAAAAACTGATCGAAACTCGACTTTGCGCAAAGTTTATGATCGTCACATTTTTTCACGAAACCATGCTCGTACGACTTCCCATGGGCTAAAACGTTAGGAATGGCTTGTATTTTGAAATTCTGATTTGTTGCACAAAAAATAGATCGAAGCGAGACTGTGCGCGACTTTGCGCAGAGTTTATGACCATCTTGTTTTTTGGTGAAACCATGCTTATACGACTTACCAAGGGATAATACATTGGGAATGGCCTGTATTTTGAAATTCCGAGACGGTGCACGAAAAACCGATCAAAACGAGACTTTGTGCAAAATTTATGACCGTCACATTTTTTCATGAAACCATGCTAGTACGATTTCCCATGGGCTAGTACGTTAGGAATTGTCAGTATTTTGAAATTCCGAGATGGTGCACGAAAAACCGATCAAAACGATACTTTGTGCAAAATTTATGACCGTCACATTTTTGCATGAAACCATGCTCGTACGATTTCCCATGTGTTAGTACGTTAGGAATGGCCAGTATTTTGAAATTCCGAGATAGTGCATAAAAAATCGATCGAAAGGAGAGTTTGCACAAAATTTATGGCCGTCACAATTGTTTGCGAAACCATGCTCGTACGACGTCCCATGGGTTAATACGTTGGGAATGGCCAGTATTTTGAAATTTTGAGACGGTACAAGAAAAACCGATCAAAACGAGACTTTGAGTAAAATTTATGACCGTCGCATATTTTCACGAAACCATGCTCGTACGACTTCCCATGGCCTAGAAAGTTGGGAATGGCCAGTATGTTGAAATTTCTTGATGGTGCGGGAAAAACTGATCGAAACTCGACTTTGCGCAAAGTTTATGATCGTCGAATTTTTTTATGAAACCATCCTCGTACGACGTCCGATGGGCTAAAACATTAGGAATGGCCAGTATTTTGAAATTCCGAGTTGTTGCACGAAAAATAGATCGAAGCGAGACTGTGTGTGACTTTGCGCAAAGTTTATGACCATCGCGTTTTTTGGTGAAACCATGCTTATACGACTTCCCAAGGGATAATACATTGGGAATGACCTGTATTTTGAAATTCCAAGACGGTGCACGAAAAATCGATCAAAACGAGACTTTGTGTAAAATTTATGACCGTCGCATTTTTTCATGAAACCATGCTCGTACGACTTCCCATGGGCTAGTACGTTGGGAATGGCCAGTATTTTGAAATTCCAAGTTAGTGCATAAAAAACCGATCGAAAGGAGACTTTGCGCAAAATTTATGACCGTCACATTTGTTTGCGAAACCATGCTCGTACGACGTCCCATGGGTTAATACGTTGGGAATGGCAAGTATTTTGAAATATCTTGACGGCGCATGAAAATCGCTCGAAACTCGACTTTGTGCGCGACTTTGCGCAAAGTTTATGACCGTCGCCTTTTTTGGTGAAACCATGCTTATACAACTTCCCAAGGGCTAATACATTGGGAATGGCTAGTATTTTGAAATTCCGAGATGGTGCAAGAAAAACCGATCAAAACTAGACGTTGACCAAAATTTATGACCGTCGCATGTTTTCACGAAACCATGCTCGTACGACTTCCCATGGCCTAGTACATTGGGAATGGCCAGTATTTTGAAATTTGTTAATGGTGCACGAAAAACTGATCGAAACTCGACTTTGCGCAAAGTTTATGATCATAGTATTTTTTCACGAAACCATGCTCGTACGACTTCCCATGGGCTAAAACGTTAGGAATGGCCAGTATTTTGAAATTCCGAGTTGTTGCACGAAAAATAGATCGAAGCGAGACTATGCGCGACTTTGCGCAAAGTTTATGACCATCACGTTTTTTGGTGAAACCATGCTTATACGACTTCCCAAGGGTTAATACATTGGGAATGGCCTGTATTTTGAAATTTCGAGACGGTGCACGAAAAACCGATCAAAACGAGACGTTGTGCAAAATTTATGACCGTCACATTTTTTCATCAAACCATGCTCGTACGACTTCCCATGGGCTAGTACATTAGGAATGGCCAGTATTTTGAAATTCCGAGACGGTGCACGAAAAACCGATCAAAACGAGACTTTGTGCAAAATTTATGACCGTCGCATTTTTTCATGAAACCATGCTCGTACGACTTCCCATGGGCTAGTACGTTAGGAGTGGCCAGTATTTTGAAATTCCGAGACAGTGCATAAAAAACTGATCGAAAGGAGACTTTGCGCAAAATTTTTGACGGTCACATTTGTTTGCGAAACAATGCTCCTACGACGTCCCATAGGTTAATACGTTGGGAATGGCAAGTATTTTGAAATATCTTGACGGCGCATGAAAATCGCTCGAAACTCGACTTTGTGCACGACTTTGCGCAAAGTTTATGATCGTCGTATTTTTTCACGAAACCATGCTCGTACGACTTCCCATGGACTAAAACGTTAGGAATGGCCAGTATTTTGAAATTCTGAGTCGTTGCACGAAAAATAGATCGAAGCGAGACTGTGCGCGACTTTGCGCAAAGTTTATGATCGTCGCATTTTTTTACGAAACCATGCTCGTACGACTTCCCATGGGCTAAAACGTTAGGAATGGTTAGTATTTTGAAATTTCGAGTTGTTGCACGAAAAATAGATCGAAGCGAGACTATGCGCGACTTTGCGCAAAGTTTATGACCATCGCATTTTTTGGTGAAACCATGCGTATACGACTTCCGAAGGGCTAATACATTGGGAATGGCCAGTATTTTGAAATTCCGAGATGGTGCAAGAAAAACCGATCAAAACGAGACCTTACGCAAAATTTATGAGCGTCGCATGTTTTCACGAAATCATGCTCGTACGACTTCCCATGGCCTAGTACGTTGGGAATGGCCAGTATTTTGAAATTTTTTGATGGTGCACGAAAAACTGATCGAAACTCGACTTTGCGCAAAGTTTATGATCGTCGTATTTTTTCACGAAACCATGTTCATACGACTTCCCATGGGCTAAAACGTGAGGAATGGCCAGTATTTTGAAATTCCAAGTTGTTGCATTTAAAATAGATCGAAGCGAGACTGTGCGTGACTTTGCGCAAAGTTTATGACCATCGCGTTTTTCGGTGAAACCATGCTTATACGACTTCCCAAGGGCTAATACATTGGGAATGGCCTGTATTTTGAAATTCCGAGACGGTGCATGAAAAACCGATCAAAACGAGACTTTCTGCAAAATTTATGACCGTCGTATTTTTTCATGAAACCATGCTCATACGACTTCCTATGGGCTAGTACGTTACGAATGGCCAGTATTTTGAAATTCCGAGACAGTGCATAAAACCGATCGAAAGGAGACTTTGCGCAAAATTTATGACCATCACATTTGTTTGTGAAACCATGCTCGTACGATGTCCCATGGGTTAATACATTGGGAATGGCAAGTATTTTGAAATATCTTGACGGCTCATGAAAAATCGATCGAAACTCTACTTTGTGCGCGACTTTGCGCAAAGTTTATGACCGTCGCGTTTTTTGGTGAAACCATGCTTATATGACTTCCCAAGGGCTAATACATTGGGAATGCGATTTGAAATTTCGAGACGGTGCAAGAAAATCGATCAAAACGAGACTTTGAGGAAAATTTATGACCGTCGCATGTTTTCACGAAACTATGCTCGTACGACTTCCCATGGGCTAAAACGTTAGGAATGGTCAGTATTTTGAAATTTCGAGTTGTTGCACGAAAAATAGATCAACGCGAGACTGTGCGCGACTTTGTGCAAAGTTTATGACCATCGCATTTTTTGGTGAAACCATGCTTATACGACTTCCCAAGGGCTAATACATTGGGAATGGCTAGTATTTTGAAATTCCGAGACGGGGCAAGAAACACCGATCAAAACGAGACTTTGAGCAAAATTTATGACCGTCGCATGTTTTCACGAAACAATGCTAGTACGACTTCCCATGGCCTAGTACGTTGGGAATGGCCAGTATTTTGAAATTT
This sequence comes from Ensete glaucum, assembly GCA_021527575.1. Taxonomy (NCBI): domain Eukaryota; kingdom Viridiplantae; phylum Streptophyta; class Magnoliopsida; order Zingiberales; family Musaceae; genus Ensete; species Ensete glaucum. Next base: position 53,117 of record JAHSUZ010000044.1, read on the forward strand.
CTTGATTGTGCATGAAAAACTGATCGAAACTCGACTTTGCGCAAAGTTTATGATCATCGCATTTTTCACGAAACCATGCTCGTACGACTTCCCATGGGCTAAAATGAGGAATGGCGATTTTGAAATTCGAGTTGTTGCACAAAATAGATCGGCGCGCGACTTTGCGCAAAGTTTATGACCATCGCGTTTTGGTGAAACCATGCTTATCGACTTCCCAAGGATAATACATTGGGAATGGCACGATTTTGATATTCGAGACGGTGCACTTAAAATCGATCAAACGAGACTTTGTGCAAAATTTATGTCCGCCGCTTTTTCATGGAACCATGTCGACTTCCCATGGGCTTACGTTAGGAATGGCGATTTTGTAATTCCGAGACGGTGCCCGAAAAACGGATCAAAACGAGACTTTGTGCAAAATTTATGACCGTCGCATTTTTTCATGAAACCATGCTCGTACGACTTCCCATGGGCTAGTACGTCAAGAATGACTTCCATGGGATGTCGTACGTGCACGGTTTCTCGAAAAAACACGACGTTCAGAAACTTTGTGCGAAGTCATGCGCAGAGTCGAGTTACGATCGGTGCTCCATCTTGAAAATTCAAAATCGCCATTCGATAGCCATGGGAAGCCTGAGCATGGTTTGATGAAAACACGACGATAAAGTGCAAAGTCGATCGGTTTTTCGTGCACCATCTCAGAAATTTAAAATACTAGCCATTCCTGACGTATTTGCCCATGGAAAGTCGTACGTGCACGGTTTCTCGAAAAAACATGACGTTGAGAAAATTTGCGCGAAGTCATGCGCAGAGTCGAGTTACGATCGATTTTTCGTGCTCCATCTTGGAAATTCAAAATACTGGCCATTCCCGGCGTATTAGCCCATGGGAAGCCGTACGAGCACGGTTTCATGCAAAAACATGACGGTGATAAACTTTGCGAAAGTTGCGTGCAAAGTCGAGTTTCGATCGATTTTCATGCTCCATCTCGAAATTCAAAATACTAGCCATTCCGCGACAGCCCATGCGAGTTGAGTTTCGATCCCGTTCACCGCTCGGAAATTCAAAAATACTAGCCATTCGACGTATTAGCCCATGGGATGTCGTCCGAGCAAGGTTTCGTGAAAACACGACGCTCATAAACTTTGCGTGAAGTCGCTGCGAGTTGAGTTTCGATCGATTTTCGTATCATCTCGGAAATTCAAATATCGCCCTTCCGATGTATTAGCCCATGGAAGTCGTATGCTTTTGTGAAAAACGCGACGGTCATAAACTTTCGAAGTCGCATGAGTCGAGTTTCGATCGGTTTCGTGCACCATCTCGAAATTCAAAATCGGCCCTTCCCGACAGCCCATGGGAGGTCGACGAGAAAGGTTTCATGAAAAATGCGACGGTCATAAACTTTGCGAAGTCACGCTCGAGTTGAGTTTCAATTGGTTTTCGTGCACCATCTCGAAATTTAAAATATCGCCATTCAGTATTAGCCCATGGGAAGTCATACACGCAAGGTTTCGTGAAAACACGACGGTCATAAACTTTACGAAGTCGCATCCGAGTCGAGTTTCGATCGGTTTTCCGTGCACCATCTCGAAATTCAAAATTCGCCATTCTGATAGCCCATGGGAAGTCGAAGGTTTCGTGAAAAACACGATGGTCATAAACTTTGCTCAAGTCGCGGCGAGTCATTTTCGATCGGTTTATCGTGCAACATCTCGGAAATTCAAAATCGCATGTATTAGCCCATGTGAAATCGTATGAGCAAGGTTTCATGAAAAACATGATGTTCATAAACCGTGCGCGGTTGCATGCAAAGTCGCGTTTCGATTGGTTTTCCGCTCACCGTCTCGAAATTCAAAATACGGCCATTCGATGTATTAGCCCATGGGAAGTCGAGCAAGGTTTCGTGAAAATGCGACGTTCAAAAGTTTGCATGAAGTCACTGAGAGTTCGATCGATTTTTCGTGCATCATCTCGGAAATTCAAAATACTGGCCCTTCCCAATGTATTAGCCCATGGGAAGTCGTACGGGCACGGTTTCATGAAAAAACGCGACGGTCATAAACTTTACGCGAAGTCACGTGCAGAGTCGAGTTTCAATCGGTTTTTCGTTGACCATCTCGGAAATTCATAATACTGGCCCTTCCCGACGTATTAGCCCATGGGAAGTCATACGAGCATGGTTTCATGAAAAAACGTGACGGTCATAAACTTTGCACGAAGTCACGTTCAGAGTCGAGTTTCGATTGGTTTTTCGTGCACCATCTCGGAAATTCAAAATACTGGCCATTCCTAATGTATTAGCCCATGAGAATTTCTACGAACAAGGTTTCGTAAAAAATACTACCCATTCCTAACGTATTAGTCCATGGGAAGTCGTCCGAGCAAGGTTTCGTGAAAAACACGATGTTCATAAACTTTGCATGAAGTCGCTTGCAGAGTTGAGTTTCGATCGATTTTTGGTGCATCATCTCGGAAATTCAAAATACTAGCCCTTCCCGATGTATTAGCCCATGGGAAGTCGTGGCACGGTTTCATGAAAACGCGATGGTCATAAACTTTGCGCGGTTGCGCAGAGTCGATCGCGCACCATCTCGGAAATTCAAAATCGGTCATTTCCGACGATTAGCTCATGGGAAGTCATACGAGCATTGTTTCGAAAAATACGGTCCTAAACTTCATGCGAAGTCGCATTTAGAGTCGAGTTTCGATTGGTTTTCATGCACCATCTCGAAATTCAAAATACCGACCATTCCCAATGAATGTCTTAGCCCATGGGAAGTCGTCGTAAGGTTTCGTGAAAATGTGTCGGTTATAAACTTTGCGTGAAGTCGCATGCAGTCGAGTTTCGATCGATTTTTCGTGCACCATCTCGTATTATCCCATGGGAAGTCACGCAAGGTTTCGTGAAAACACGACGGTCATAAACTTTGCGTGAAGTCGCGCGGAGTTTCGATCGGTTTCCATTCACCGTCTCGGAAATTCAAAATATTGGCCATTCTACGTATTATCCCATGGGAAGTCGCGTGCAGTCGAGTTTCGATCGGTTTTCCGTTCACCGTCTCGAAAATTCAAAATATTGGCCATTCGACGATTAGCCCATGGGAAGTCGTAGCAAGGTTTCGTGAAAATGCGACGTTCATAAACTTTGCATGAAGTCACTTGCGAGTTGAGTTTCAAACGATTGTCCATGCATCATCTCGGAAATTCAAAATCGGCCCTTCTCAATGTATTAGCCCATGGGAAGTTGTGCAGACACGGTTTGATGAAAAATGCGGTCATAAACTTTGCGCGGTTGCGTGCAGTCGAGTTTCAATCGGTTTTTCGTGCACCATCTCGGAAATTCAAAATCTGGCCCTTCCCGACGTATTAGCCCATGGGAAGTCATACGAGCATGGTTTCATGAAAAAACACGACGGTCATCAACTTTGAAGTCGCGTTAGTCGAGTTTCAATTGGTTTTCGCACCATCTCGGAAATTCAAAATATGCCGGATGTATTTGCCCATGAGAATTTCTGAACAAGGTTTCGCCAAAATACGGCCATTCGACGATTAGCCCATGGAAGTCGTCCGAGCAAGGTTTCTTGAAACGGCGTTCATAAACTTTGCATGAAGTCCCTTGCGAGTTGAGTTTCGATCGATTTTTCGTGCATCATCTCGAAAATTTAAAATACTAGCCCTTCCCGATGTATTAGGCCATGGGAAGTCGACGCACGGTTTCATGAAAATGCGATATAACCTTTGCGCGGTTGCAACGTTGAGTTTCGATCGGTTTGCACCATCTCGGAAATTCAAAATCTGGTCATTCCCGATTAGCTCATGGGAAGTCGTCGAGCATTGTTTCGTGAAAAATGCGACCGTCCTAAACTCCATGCGAAGTCGCATTTAGAGTCGAGTTTCGATTGGTTTTTCGTGCACCATTTCAGAAATTCAAAATACCGACCATTCCCAATGAATGTCTTAGCCCATGGGAAGTCGTACACACAAGGTTTCGTGAAAAATGTGTCGGTTATAAACTTTGCGCGAAGTCGCTTGCAGAGTCGAGTTTCGATCGGTTTTTCGTGCACCATCTCGGAAATTCAAAATACTGGTCATTCCCATCGTATTATCCCATGGGAAGTCGTACGCGCAAGGTTTCGTGAAAAAACACGACGGTCATAAACCTTGCGCGAAGTCGCGTGCAGAGTCATATTTCGATCAGTTTTTCGTGCAACATCTCGAAAATTCAAAATACTGTCAATTCCTGATGTATTAGCCCATGTTAAATCGTATGAGCAAGGTTTCGTGAAAAAACGCGATGGTCATAAACCGTGCGCGAAGTCGCATGTAGAGTCACGTTTCGATCGGTTTTCCGTTCACCATCTCAGAAATTCAAAAATACTGGCCATTCCTGACGTATTAGCCCATGGGAAGTCGTCCGAGCAAGGTTTCGTGAAAAACGCGACGTTCATAAACTTTGCATGAAGTCGCTTGCAGAGTTGTGTTTCGATCGATTTTCGCATCATCTCGGAAATTCAAAATACTAGCCCTTCCCGATGTATTAGCCCATGGGAAGTCGACGGAATGGTTTCATGAAAAATGTCATAAACTTTGCGGTTGCGTGAAACGTCGAGTTTCGATCGGTTTTCGGTGCACCATATCGGAAATTCAAAATATTGGTCATTCCCGACGTATTAGCTCATGGGAAGTCGTACGAGCATTGTTTCGTGAAAAAATGCGACGGTCCTAAACTTAATGCGAAGTCGCATTTAGAGTCGAGTTTCGATTGGTTTTTCGTGCACAATCTCAGAAATTCAAATTACCGACCATTCCCAATGAATGTCTTAGCCCATGGGAAGTCGACGCAAGGTTTCGTGAAAATGTGTCGTTATAAACTTTGAAGTCGCTTGAGTCGTGATCGGTTTCGTGCACCATCTCGAAACTCAAATGGCCATTCCGTCATATTATCCCATGGGAAGTCGTATGCGCAAGGTTTCATGAAAAAACACGACGGTCATAAACTTTGCACGAAGTCGCGTGCAGAGTCGAGTTTCAATCGGTTTTTCGTGCACCATCTCGGAAATTCAAAATACTGGCCAGTCCCGACGTATTAGCCCATGGGAAGTTGTACGAGCACGGTTTTGTAAAAAAACGTGCCGGTCATAAACTTTGCGCGAAGTCGCATGCATTATCGAGTTTCAATCGGTTTTTCATGCACCATCTCGAAAATTCAAAATACTGGCCCATACCGACGTATTAGCCCATGGGAAATCATACGAGCATGGTTTCATGAAAAAACGCGACGGTCATAACTTTACGCGAAGTCGCGTTCAGATTCGAGTTTCAATTGGTGGTTTTCTGCACCATCTCGGAAATTCAAAATCGGCCTTCTCGACGATTAGCCAATGGGAAGTCGACGAGCATGGTTTCATGAAAAACGTGACGGTCATAAACTTTGCGTGAAGTCGCATGTAGATTCTAGTTTCGATCGGTTTTCATTCACCATCTCGAAATTCAAAACACCGCCATTCTCGACGATAGCCCATGGGAAGCCGACGAGCATGGTTTCGTGAAAACACAACGGTTATAAACTTTGCTCGAAGTCGCATTTAGAGTCGAGTTTCGATTAGTTTTTTGTGCACCATCTCAGAAATTCAAAATACTGGCCATTAATAATGTCATGGGAAGTCGTACGTGCAAGGCTTCGTGGAAAAATGCGAGGGGTATAAACTTTGCGCAAAGTCGCGTGCAGAGTCGAGTTTCGATCGGTTTTCGTGCATCTCGAAAATTCAAAATCTTGGTCATTCCTGACGTATTACCCCCTAGGAAGTCGTTCGAGCATAGTTTTGTGAAAAAACGTGACGGTCATAAAATTTGCACGAAGTCGCATTTAGAGTCGAGTTTCGATTGGTTTTCGTGCACCATCTCAGAAATTCAAAATACTAGCCATTCCTGATATATTTGCCCATGCGAAGTCGTACGTGCAGGTTTCGCGAAATAATACGATGGTCATAAACTTTGCGCTATGTCGTGTGCGAGTTACGTTCGGTTTTCGCACCATGTCGGAAATTCAAAATCCGCGCCTCGATGTATTAGCCCATGGGAAGTTGTATGAGCACGGTTTCGTGAAAAACACGACGGTGATAAACTTTGCGAAGTCGCATGCGAGTCGAGTTTCGATCCATTTTCGTGCCCCATCTCGAAAATTCAAAATATCGCCATTCGTCGGATTAGCCCATGGGAAGTCGACGCAAGGTTTCGTGAAAAACATGACGGTCAAAAACTTTGCGCGCAATCACGTGCGAGTCATATTTCGATCGGTTTTCATGCAACATCTCGAAAATTTAAAAGACAGGCCATTCACGATGTATTAGCACATGGGAAGTCATACGGGTTTCTTGAAAACACGAGGGTCGAAACTTTGCGAAGTCATGCGTGAGTCGAAGTTACGATCGGTTTTGTGCACCAACTCGGTAATTCAAAATCTGGACATTCCGACGTATTAGCCCATGGGAAGACGTACGAGCACGGTTTCATGAAAAATGTGATGGTGATAAACTTTGTGCGAAGTTTTGTGCGAGTCTAGTTTCGATCGGTTTTCATGCACCATCTCGAAATTCAAAATCGCCATTCGACGTATTGGAAGTCGTCGAGCATGGTTTCTTGAAAACGTGACGGTCATAAACTTTGCGTGAAGTCGCGTGCGAGTCTAGTTTCGATCGTTTTCATGCACCATCTCGGAAATTCAAAATCGCCATTCGACGTATTAGCCCATGGGAAGTCAGAAGCACGGTTTCGTGAAAACACGATGGTCATAAACTTTACGTGAAGTCGCATTTAGAGTCCCGATTTGTTGCACCATCGAAATTCAAAATACTAGCCATTCCTAATGTATTAGCCCATGGGAAGTCGGCGTGTAAGGTTTCGTGAAAAACACGACTCATAAACTTTGCACGAAGTCACGTGCAGTCGAGTTTCGATCGGTGTTTGGTGCAGATCTCGAAATTCAAAATCGCCATTCCCGGCGTATTAACCCATTGGAAGTCGACGAGCACAGTTTTGTGAAAAAATGTGATGGTCATAAACTTTGCGCGAAGTCGCATTTAGAGTCGAGATTCAATTAGTTTTTCGTGCACCATCTCAGAAATTCAAAATCCTGTCCATTAATAATGTATTAGCTCATGAGAAGTCGTACGTGCAAGGTTTCGTGAAAAAATGCGACGGGTATAAACTTTGCGCAAAGTCGCGTGCAGCGTCGAGTTTCGATTGATTTTTCGTGTAGCATCTCGAAAATTCAAAATCGGTCATTCCAGACGTATTACCCCATGGGAAGTCGACGAGCATAGTTTCGTGAAAAAGGTGACGGTCATAAAATTTGCACGAAGTCGCATTTAGAGTCGAGTTTCGATTGGTGCACCATCTCGAAATTCAAAATCGCCATTCTAATGTATTTGCCCATGGGAAGTCGATGCGTGGTTTCACGAAAATACGATGGTCATAAACTTTGCGCGTGCGAGTTACGTTCGCTTTGTGCACCATCTCGAAAATTCAAAATCGTTGCCGACGATTAGCCCATTGTGAGCACGGTTTCATGAAAAACTCGACGGTCATAAACTTTGCGCAGTCGCATGCAGTCGGTTTCGATCGATTTTCATGCACCATCGGAAATTCAAAATACTAGCCATTCCGTCGTATTAGCCCATGGGATGTCGACGCAAGGTTTCGTGAAAAACATGATCAAAACTTTGCGCGAAGTCGCATATTTGGATCGGTTGCACCATCTCATAAATTTAAAATACAAGCCATTCCTGATGTATTAGCCCATGGGAAGCACGGTTTCATGAAAAACGCGGACGTGATAAATTTTGTGCGGTTTCGTAAAGTCGAGTTTCGATCGGTTGCACCATCTCGGAAATTCAAAATACTAGCCCTTCCGACGATTAGCCCATGGGAAGTCGTCGAGCATGGTTTCATAAAAACGTGATGGTCATAAACTTTGCGCGATCACGCAGAGTCTAGTTTCGATCGGTTTTCATGCACCATCTCGAAATTCAAAATCGCCATTCCCAACGATTAGCCCATGAGAAGTGTCGAGCACGGTTTCATGAAAAATACTACAACTTTGCGTCGCATTTAGAGTCAAGTTTCGATTTTGAAATGGCGATTTTGAAATTTCTTGGTAGGTGCGAAAACCGATCGAAACTCGACTTTGCAAAGTTTATGATCGTCGCATTTTTTCACGAAACCATGCTCGACGACTTCCCATGGGCTAACGTTAGGAATGGCCAGTATGAAATTCGAGTTGTTGCACGAAAATAGATCGGCGACGCGCGACTTTGCGCAAAGTTTATGACCATCGCGTTTTTTGGTGAAACCATGCTTATACGACTTCCCAAGGGCTGATACATTGGGAATGGCCTGTATTTTGAAATTATGAGACGGTGCACGAAAAATCGATCAAAACGAGACTTTGTGCAAAATTTATGACCATCGCATTTTTCATGAAACCATGCTCGACGACTTCCCAAGACATTGGGAATGGCGATTTTGAAATTCGCGATGCATAAAAACCGATCGAAAGGAGGCTTCACGCAAAATTTATGACCGTCACATTTGTTTGTGAAACCATGCTCGACGTCCCATGGGTTAATACGTTGGGAATGGCAAGTATTTTGAAATATCTTGACGGATGATGATAAATCGATCGAAACTCGACTTTGTGCGACTTTGCGCCAAGTTTATGACCGTAGCATTTTTCACGAAACTGCTCGACTTCCAATGGGCTAATACGTTAGGAATGGCCAGATTTTGAAATTGTGGGACTAAAAATCGATTGAAACGACGTTGCACAAAATTTATGACAATCACATTTTTCATGAAACCATGCTCGTACAACTTCCAATGGGCTAATACGTTGGTAATGACCAGTATTTTGAAATTCTAAAACGGTGCATGAAAAACCGATCAAAACGAGACGTTGCACAAAATTGATAATCGTCTCTTTTTTTGATGTAACCATGCTCGTACGACTTCCCATGGGCTAATACGTTATGAATGGCCAGTATTTTGAAATTCGAGTGTACATGAAAAATACATCGATGCGAGACTTTGTGCACGATTTTACGCAAAGTTTATGACCATCGCGTTTTTTGCTGAAACCATGCTTATATGACTTCCCAAGGGCTAATACATTGGGAATGGCCAGTATTTTGAATTTCCGAGATGGTGCATAAAAAATCGATCAAAACGAGACTTTGAGCAAAATTTATGACCATCGCATGTTTTCACGAAACCATGCTAGTACGACTTCCCATGGGCTAGTACGTTGGGAATGGCGAGTATTTTGAAATTCTGAGATGGTGCATGAAAAACGGATCAAAACGAGACTGTGCAAACTTTATGACCGTCGAAAATTTTCATGAAACCATGCTCGTACGACTTTCCATGGGCTAGTACGTTGGGAATGGCTAGTATTTTGAAATTTCGAGACAGTGCAAGAAAAACCGATCGAAAGGAGACTTTGCGTGCGACTTTGCGCAAATTTTATGACCGTCGCATTTTTTCACGAAACTTTGCTCGTACGACTTCCAATGGGCTAATATGTTCGGAATGACCAGTATTTTGAAATTCTGAGATGGTGCATGAAAAACCGATCAAAACGAAACATTACGTAAAATTTATGACCGTCGCATTTTTTCGCGAAACCATGCTCGTACGACTTCCAATGGGCTAATACGTTGGTAATGGCCAGTATTTTGAAATTCTGAAACGGTGCACGAAAAACTGATCAAAACGAGACTTTGCGCAAAATTTATGACCGTCGCATTTTTTCACGAAACCATGCTCGTACCACTTCCGATGGGCTAATATGTTACGAATGGCCACTATTTTGAAATTCTGAAATGGTGCATGAAAAACAGATCGAAACGAGTCTTTACGCGCGACTTTGTGCAAATTTTATGACTATCACATTTTATAGCAAAACCGTGCTCATACGACTTCCCATGGGCTAATACGTTCGGAATGGCATGTATTTTGAAGTTTCGAGATAGTGCACGAAAAACCGATCGAAACGAGACTTTTGCAAAATTCATGACCGTCGCATTTTTTCGCGAAACCATGCTCGTACGACATCCCATGGGCTAATATGTTGGGAATGGCTAGTATTTTGAAATTTCTTGTCGGCGCATGAAAAACCGATCGAAACTAGACTTCGTGCGTGACTTTGCGGAAAGTTCATGACCGTCATGTTTTTTTGCGAAACCATGCTCATACGACCTCCCATGGGCTAATACGCTGGGAATGGCCAGTATTTTGAAATTCCGAGTCATTACACGAAAAATAGATCGAAGCGAGACTGTGCGCGACTTTGCGCAAAGTATATGACCGTCGCGTTTTTTGCTGAAACCATGCTTATACGACTTCCCAAGGGCTAATATACATTGGGAATGGCCAGTATTTGAGACGGTGCAAGAAAAACTGATCAAAATGAGACTTTGAGCAAAATTTATGACCGTCGCATGTTTTCACGAAACCATGCTCATACGAATTCCCATGGCCTAGTACGTTGGGAATGGCCAGTATTTTGATATTTCTTAATGGTGCGCGAAAAACGAATCGAAACTCGACTTTGAGCAAAGTTTATGATCGTCGCATTTTTTCACGAAACCATGCTCGTACGACTTCCCATGGGCTAAACGTTAGGAATGGCTAGTATTTTAAAATTCCGAGTTGTTGCACGATAAATAGATCCAAGCGAGACTGGGCGCGACTTTACGCAAACTTTATGACCATCGCGTTTTTTGGTGAAACCATGCTTATACGACTTCCCAAGGGCTAATACATTGGGAATGGATGAAAAACCGATCAAAACAAGACTTTGTGAAAAATTTATGACCGTCACATTTTTTCATGAAACCATGCTCGTACGACTTCCCATGGGCTAGTACGTTGGGAATGGCTAGTATTTTGAAAAGGTATAAAAAACCGATCGAAAGGAGACTTTGCGCAAAATTTATGACCGTCACATTTTTTTGCGAAACCATGCTCGTATGACGTCCCATGGGTTAATACGTTTGGAATGGCAAGTATTTTGAAATATCTTGACGGTGCATAAAAAATCGATCGAAACTCGACTTTGCGCGACGCAATGTTTATGACCGTAGCATTTTTCACCATGCTCGTCGACTTCCAATGGCCTAATACGTTGGGAATGGCCGATTTTGAAATTCGAGACGGACGAAAACGATCGAAACGAGACGTTGCAAAATTTATGAAGCACATTTTTCACGAAACCATGCTCGTACAACTTCCAATGGGCTAATCGTTGGTAATGACCGAATTTGATATTCGAAATGGTGCACGAAAAAACGATCAAAACGAGAATTTGTGCAAAATTGATGACCGTCTCTTTTTGACGTAACCATGCTCGTCGACTTCCCATGGGCTAATACGTTGAATGGCCGATTTTGAAATTCGGGATACGAAAAATAGATCGAGCGTGACTACGACGCAAAGTTTATGACCATCGCGTTTTTTGGTGAAACCATGCTTACACGAATTCCCAAGGGCTAATACATTGGGAATGGCCAGTATTTTGAAATTTCGAGATGGTGCATGAAAAACCGATCGAAAGGAGACTTTGCGCAAAATTTATGACCGTCGCATTTTTTCGCGAAACCATGCTCGTACGATGTCTCATGGGCTAATACGTTGGGAATGGCAATATTTGGAAATATCTTGACGGTGCATGAAAAATCGATCGGAAATCGACTTTGTGCACGACTTTGCGCAAAGTTTATGACCGTCACATTTTTTCACGAAACTGTGCTCGTACGACTTCTAATGGGCTAATACGTTGGGAATGACCGGTATTTTGAAATTCTGAGACGGTGCATGAAAAACCAATCGAAACAAAACATTGCGTAAAATTTATGACCATGCTCGTATGACTTCCAATGGGCTAATACGTTGGTAATGGCCAGTATTTTGAAATTCTGAAACGGTGCACGAAAAACTGATCAAAACGAGACTTTGCATAAAATTTTGACCGTCGCATTTTTTCACGAAACCATGCTCATACGACTTCCCATGGGCTAATATGTTACGAATGGTCAGTATTTTGAAGTTCTGAAATGGTGCATGAAAAACAGATCGAAACGAGTCTTTACGCGCGACTTTGCACAAATTTTATGACTATCACATTTTATAGCAAAACCGTGCTCACACGACTTCCCATGGGCTAATACGTTCGAAATGGCAAGTATTTTGAAATTTCGAGATAGTGCATGAAAAACCGATCGAAACGAGACTTTGCGCAAAATTCATGCCGTCGCATTTTTTCGCGAAACCGTGCTCGTACGACATCCCATGGGCTAATATGTTGGGAATGACTAGTATTTTGAAATTTCTTGTTGGTGCATGAAAAACCGATCGAAACTAGACTTCGTGCGTGACTTTGTGGAAAGTTCATGACCGTCATGTTTTTTTTGTGAAACCGTGCTCATACGACCTCCCATGGGCTAATACGCTGGGAATGGCCCGTATTTTGAAATTCCGAGTCGTTACACAAAAAATAGGTCGAAGCGAGATGGTGCGCGACTTTGCGCAAAGTTTATGACCGTCGCGTTTTTTGGTGAAACCATACTTATACGACTTCCCAAGGGCTAATACATTGGGAATGGCCAGAATTATGAAATTCCGAGACGGTGCAAGAAAAACCGATCAAAATGAGACTTTGAGCAAAATTTATGACCGTCGCATGTTTTCACGAAACCATGCTCGTACGACTTCCCATGGCCTAGTACGTTGGGAATGGCCAGTATTTTGAAATTTCTTAATGGTGCGCAAAAAACTGATCGAAACTCGACTTTGAGCAAAGTTTATGATCGTCGCATTTTTTCACGAAACCATGCTCGTACGACTTCCCATGGGCTAAAACGTTAGGAATGGCTAGTATTTTAAAATTTCGAGTTGTTGCACGAAAAATAGATCCAAGCGAGACTGTGCGCGACTTTACGCAAAGTTTATGACCATCGTGTTTTTTGGTGAAACCATGCTTATACGACTTCCCAAGGGCTAATACATTGGGAATGGATGAAAAACCGATCAAAATGAGACTTTGTGCAAAATTTATGACCGTCGCATTTTTTCATGAAACCATGCTCGTACGACTTCCCATGGGCTAGTACGTTGGGAATGACCGATTTTGAAATTCAAACCGTGCATACAACACTGATCGAAAGGAGACTTTGCGCAAAATTTATGACCGTCACATTATTTTGCGAAACCATGCTCGTACGACGTCCCATGGGTTACTACGTTGGGAATGGCAAGTATTTTGAAATATCTTGACGACGCATGAAAAATCGATCGAAACTCGACTTTGTGCGCGACTTTGCGCAAAGTTTATGACCGTAGCATTTTTCACGAAACTGTGCTCGTATGACTTCCAATGGCCTAATACATTGGGAATGGCCAGTATTTTGAAATTCTAAGACGGTGGACGAAAAACTGATCGAAACGAGACGTTGCGCAAAATTTATGACAGGCACATTTTTTCACGAAACCATGCTCGTACAACTTCCAATGGGCTAATACGTTGGTAATGACCAGTATTTTGATATTCTGAAATGGTGCACAAAAAACTGATCAAAACGAGAATTTGTGCAAAATTGATGACCGTCTCTTTTTTTCACGTAACCATGCTCGTACGACTTCCCATGGGCTAATACGTTACGAATGGCTAGTATTTTGAAATTCCGAGTCGAAAAATAGATCGAGCGAGACTCGTACGCGCAAAGTTTATGACCATCGCGTTTTTTGGTGAAATCATGCTTATACGACTTCCCAAGGGCTAATACATTGGGAATGGCCAGTATTTTGAAATTTCGAGATGGTGCATGAAAAACCGATCGAAAGGAGACTTTGCGCAAAATTTATGACCGTCGCGAAACCATGCTCGTACGACGTCTCATGGGCTAATATGTTGGGAATGGCAATATTTTGAAATATCTTGACGGTGCATGAAAAATCGATCGGAACTCAACTTTGTGCACGACTTTGCGCAAAGTTTATGACCATCGCATTTTTTCATGAAACTGTGCTCGTACGACTTCCAATGGGCTAATACGTGGGGAATGACTGGTATTTGGAAATTCTGAGACGGTGCATGAAAAACCAATCGAAATGAAACATTGTGTAAAATTTATGACTGTCGCATTTTTTCGTGAAACCATGCTCATACGACTTCCAATGGGCTAATACGTTGGTAATGGCGATTTTGAAATTCAAACGTGCACGAAAACCGATCAAAACGAGACTTTGCGCAAAATTTATGACCGTCGCATTTTTTCATGAAACCATGCTCGTACGACTTCCCATGGGCTAATATGTTACGAATGGTCAGTATTTTGAAATTCTGAAATGGTGCATGAAAAACAGATCGAAACGAGTATTTACGCGCGTCTTTGCGCAAATTTTATGACTATCAGATTTTATAGCAAAACCATGCTCATACGACTTCCCATGGGCTAATACGTTCGAAATGGCAAGTATTTTGAAATTTCGAGATAGTGCATGAAAAACCGATCGAAACGAGACTTTGCGCAAAATTCATGCCGTCGCATTTTTTCGCGAAACCGTGCTCGTCGACATCCCATGGGCTAATATGTTGGGAATGGCTAGTATTTTGAAATTTCTTGTTGGTGCATGAAAACCGATCGAAACTAGACTTTGACTTTGCGAAAGTTTATGACCGTCATGTTTTTTTGCGAAACCGTGCTCATACGACCTCCATGGGCTAATACTGGAATGGCCGATTTTGAAATTCGAGTCGTTACGAAAAATAGATCGCGAGACGCGCGACTTTGCGCAAAGTTTATGACCATCGCGTTTTTGGTGAAACCATGCTTATACGACTTCCCAAGGGCTAATACATTGGGAATGGCCAGATATGAAATTCGAGACGGTGCAAGAAAAACCGATCAAAATGAGACTTTGAGCAAAATTTATGACCGTCGCATGTTTTCACGAAACCATGCTCGTACGACTTCCCATGGCCTAGTACGTTGGGAATGGCCAGTATTTTGAAATTTCTTAATGGTGCGCGAAAAACTGATCGAAACTCGACTTTGAGCAAAGTTTATGATCGTCGCATTTTTTCACGAAACCATGCTGGTACGAATTCCCATCGGCTAAAACGTTAGGAATGGCCAGTATGTTAAAATTCCGAGGTGTTGCACGAAAAATAGATCGATGCGAGACTGTGCGCGACTTTACGCAAAGTTTATGACCATCGCGTTTTTTGGTGGAACCATGCCTATACGACTTCCCAAGGGCTAATACATCGGGAATGGCCAGTATTTTGAAATTTCGAGATGGTGCATGAAAAACCGATCGAAAGGAGACTTTGCGCAAAATTTATGACCGTCGCATTTTTTCGCGAAACCATGCTCGTACGATGTCTCATGGGATAATATGTTGGGAATGGCAATATTTTGAAATATTTTGACGGTGCATGAAAAATCGATCGGAACTCGACTTTGTGCACGACTTTGCGCAAAGTTTATGACCGTCGCATTTTTTCACGAAACTATGCTCGTACAACTTCCAATGGGCTAATACGTTGGGAATGACTGGTATTTTGAAATTCTGAGACGGTGCATGAAAAACCAATTGAAACGAAACATTGGGTAAAATTTATGACTGTCGCATTTTTTTTCGAAACCATGCTCGTACGACTTCCAATACGCGTAATGGCCAGATTTTGAAATTCAAGGTGCACGAAAAACTGATCAAAACGAGACTTTGCGCAAAATTTATGACCGTCGCTTTTTTTCACGAAACCATGCTCGTACGACTTCCCATGGGCTAATATGTTACGAATGGTCAGTATTTTGAAATTCTGAAACGGTGCATGAAAAACAGATCGAAACGAGTCTTTACGC
The DNA here is from genome assembly GCA_021527575.1 of Ensete glaucum. NCBI lineage: Eukaryota > Viridiplantae > Streptophyta > Magnoliopsida > Zingiberales > Musaceae > Ensete > Ensete glaucum. The sequence continues at coordinate 69,040 of JAHSUZ010000044.1, forward strand.
GTGACTTTGCGCAAATTTTATGACTATCACATTTTATAGCAAAACCGTGCTCATACGACTTCCCATGGGCTAATACGTTCGAAATGGCAAGTATTTTGAAATTTCGAGATAGTGCATGAAAACCGATCGAAACGAGACTTTGCGCAAAATTCATGTCGCCGCATTTTTTCGAAACCGTGCTCGTCGACATCCCATGGGCTAATATGTTGGGAATGGCTAGTATTTTGAAATTTCTTGTTGGTGCATGAAAACCGATCGAAACTAGACTTCGTGCGTGACTTTGCGAAAGTTCATGACCATCATGTTTTTTGCGAAACCATGCTCACGACCTCCCATGGGCTAATACTGTGGGAATGGCCAGATTTTGAAATTCGAGTCGTTACGAAAAATAGATCGAGCGAGATCGGCGACTTTGCGCAAAGTTTATGACCGTCGCGTTTTGGTGAAACCATGCTTATACGACTTCCCAAGGGCTAATACATTGGGAATGGCGATATGAAATTCGAGATGGTGCAAGAAAACCGATCAAAATGAGACTTTGAGCAAAATTTATGACCGTCGCATTTTCACGAAACCATGCTCGACGACTTCCCATGGCCTAGTACGTTGGGAATGGCGATTTTGAAATTTCTTAATGAAAAATCGATCGAAACTCGACTTGAGCAAAGTTTATGATCGAATTTTTTCACGAAACCATGCTCGACTTCCCATGGGCTAAAACGTTAGGAATGGCCAGTATTTTAAAATTCCGAGTTGTTGCACGAAAAATCGATCCATGCGAGACTGTGCGCGACTTTACGCAAAGTTTATGACCATCGCGTTTTTTGGTGAAACCATGCTTATACGACTTCCCAAGGGCTAATACATTGGGAATGGCCAGTATTTTGAAATTTCGAGATGGTGCATGAAAAACCGATCAAAAGGAGACTTTGCGAAAAATTTATGACCGTCGCATTTTTTCGCGAAACCATGCTCGTACGTTGTCTCATGGGCTAATATGTTGGGAATGGCAATATTTTGAAATATCTTGACGGTGCATGAAAAATCGATTGGAACTCGACTTTGTGCACGACTTTGCGCAAAGTTTATGACCGTCACATTTTTTCACGAAACTGTGCTCGTACGACTTCCAATGGGCTAATACGTTGGGAATGACCAGTATTTTGAAATTCTGAGACGGTGCATGAAAAACCAATCGAAACGAAACATTGTGTAAAATTTATGACTGTCGCATTTTTTCGCGAAACCATGCTCGTACGACTTCCAATGGGCTAATACGTTGGTAATGGCCAGTATTTTGAAATTCTGAAACGGTGCACGAAAAACTGATCAAAACGAGACTTTGCGCAAAATTTATGACCGTCGCATTTTTTCATGAAACCATGCTCGTACGACTTCCCATGGGCTAATATGTTACGAATGGTCAGTATTTTGAAATTCTGAAACGGTGCATGAAAAACAGATCGAAACGAGTCTTTACGCGCGACTTTGCGCAAATTTTATGACTATCACATTTTATAGCAAAACCATGCTCATACGACTTCCCATGGGCTAATACGTTCGAAATGGCAAGTATTTTGAAATTTCGAGATAGTGCATGAAAAACCGATCGAAACGAGACTTTGTGCAAAATTCATGTCGTCGCATTTTTTCGCGAAACCGTGCTCGTACGACATCCCATGGGCTAATATGTTGGGAATGGCTAGTATTTTGAAATTTCTTGTTGGTGCATGAAAACCGATCGAAACTAGACTTGCGTGACTTTGCGAAAGTTCATGACCATGTTTTTTGCAAAGCGTGCTCATCGACCTCCCATGGGCTAATCTGGAATGGCCGATTTTGAAATTCGAGTCGTAACGAAAAATAGATCTATGCGACTTTGTAAAGTTTATGACCGTCGCTTTTTTTGAAACCATGCTTATCGACTTCCCAAGGGCTAATACATTGGGAATGGCCGATATGAAATTCGAGACGGTGCAAGAAAACCGATCAAAATGAGACTTTGAGCAAAATTTATGACCGTCGCATGTTTTCACGAAACCATGCTCGTACGACTTCCCATGGCCTAGTATGTTGGGAATGGCCAGTATTTTGAAATTTCTTAATGGTGCGCGAAAAACTGATCGAAACTCGACTTTGAGCAAAGTTTATGATCGTCGCATTTTTTCACGAAACCATGCTCGTACGACTTCCCATTGGCTAAAACGTTAGGAATGGCCAGTATTTTAAAATTCCGAGTTGTTGCACGAGAAATAGATCCATGCGAGACTATGCGCGACTTTACGTAAAGTTTATGACCATCGCATTTTTTGGTGAAACCATGCTTATACGACTTCGCAAGGGCTAATACATTGGGAATGGATGAAAACCCGATCAAAACGAGACTTTGTGCAAAATTTATGACCGTCGCATTTTTTCATGAAACCATGCTCGTACAACTTCCCATGGGCTAGTACGTTGGGAATGGCCAGGATTTTGAAATTCCGAGACAGTGCATAAAAAACCGATCGAAAGGAGACTTTGCGCAAAATTTATGGTCGTCACTTTTTTTTGCGAAACCAAGCTTGTACGACGCCCGATGGGTTAATACGTTGGGAATGGCAAGTATTTTGAAATATCTTGACGGCGCATGAAAAATCGATCGAAACTCAGACTTTGCGCAAAGTTTATGATCGTAGTATTTTCACGAAACGCGTCGACTTCCAATGGCCTAATACATTGGGAATGGCCGATTTTGAAATTCGAGACGGTGGACGAAAACCGATCAAACGAGGCGTTGCTCAAAATTTATGATCACATTTTTCACGAAACCATGCTCGTACAACTTCCAATGGGCTAATACGTTGGTAATGACCAGTATTTTGATATTCTGAAATGGTGCACGAAAAATCGATCAAAACGAGAATTTGTGCAAAATTGATGACCGTCTCCTTTGTTGACGTAACCATGGTCGTACGATTTCCCATGGGCTAATACGTTACGAATGGCCAGTATTTTGAAATTCCGAGTCGGTACATGAAAAATAGATCGAAGCGAGACTCTGTGCACGATTTTGCGCAAAGTTTATGACCATCGCGTTTTTTGGTGAAACCATGCTTATACTTCCCAAGGGCTAATATATTGGGAATGGCCAGTATTTTGAAATTTCGAGATGGTGCATGAAAAACCGATCGAAAGGAGACTTTACGCAAAATTTATGAACGTCGCATTTTTTCGCGAAACCATGCTCATACGATATCCCATGGGCTAATACGTTAGGAATGGCAATATTTTGAAATATCTTGACGGTGCATGAAAAATCGATCGGAACTCGACTTTGTGCACGACTTTGTGCAAAGTTTATGACCGTCGCATTTTTTCACGAAACTCTGCTCGTACGACTTCTAATGGGCTAATACGTTGGGAATGACCTGTATTTTGAAATTCCGAGACGGTGCATCAAAAACTGATCGAAACGAAACATTGCGTAAAATTTATGACCGTCGCATTTTTTCGCGAAACCATGCTCGTACGACTTCCCATGGGCTAATATGTTACCAATGGTTAGTATTTTGAAATTCTGAAATGGTGCATGAAAAACAGATCGAAACGAGTCTTTACGCGTGACTTTGCGCAATGTTTATGACTATCACGTTTTATTGCAAAACCGTGCTCATACGACTTCCCATGGGCTAATACGTTCGGAATGGCAAGTATTTTGAAATTTCGAGATAGTGCACGGAAAACCGATCGGAACGAGCCTTTACGCAAAATTCATGACCGTCGCATTTTTTCACGAAACCATGCTCTTACGACATTTCATGGGCTAATATGTTAGGAATGGCTAGTATTTTGAAATTTCTTGTTGGTGCATGAAAAATCGATCGAAACAAGACTTCGTGCGTGACTTGCGGAAAGTTTATGACCGTCATGTTTTTTTGCGAAACCATGCTCATACGACCCATGGGCTAATACTGGGAATGGCCGATTTTGAAATTCAGTCGTTACGAAAAATAAATCGAAGGCGCGACTTTGCGCAAAGTTTGTGACCGTCGCGTTTTTTGGTGAAACCATGCTTATACGACTTCCCAAGGGCTAATACATTGGGAATGGCCAGTATTTTGAAATTCCGAGACGGTGCAAGAAAACCCTATCAAAACGAGACTTTGAACAAAATTTATGACCATCGCATGTTTTCACGAAACCATGCTCGTACGACTTCCCATGGCCTAGTATGTTGGGAATGGTCAGTATTTTGAATTTCTTGATGGTGCATGAAAAACTGATCGAAACTCAACTTTGCGCAAAGTTTATGACTATCACGTTTTATTGCAAAACTGTGCTCATACGACTTCCCATGGGCTAATACGTTCGGAATGGCAAGTATTTTGAAATTTTGAGATAGTGGACGAAAAACCGATCGAAAAGAGACTCTGCGCAAAATTCATGACCGTCGATTCTTTTGAAACCGTACGACATCCCATGGGCTAATATGTTGGGAACGCTAGTATTTTGAAATTTCTTGTTGGTGCATGAAAACCGATCGAAACTAGACTTCGTGCGTGACTTTGCGGAAAGTTTATGACCATCATGTTTTTGAAACCGTGCTCATCGACCTCCCATGGGCTACTGGGAATGGCCGATTTTAAAATTTTGAGTCGTTACGAAAAATAGATCGAGAGATCGCGACTTTGTGCAAAGTTTAAGACCGTGACGTTTTGGTGAAACCATGCTTACGACTTCCCAAGGGCTAAGACATTGGGAATGGCGATTTTGAAATTCGAGACGGTGCAAGAAAAATGATCAAAACGAGACTTTGAGCAAAATTTATGACCGTCATTTCACGAAACCATGCTCGACGACTTCCCATGGCCTAACGTTGAATGGCCGATTTTGAAATTTCTTGATGGTGCGAAAAACTTATCAAAACTAGAGTTGCAAAGTTTACGATCGTCGCATTTTTCACGAAACCATGCTCGACTTTCCATGGGCTAAACGTTAGGAATGGCCGATTTTGAAATTTCGAGTTGTTGCACGAAAAATAGATCGAGCGACTTTGTGCAAAGTTTATGACCATCGCGTTTTGGTGAAACCATATCGACTTCCCAAGGGCTAATACATTTGGAATGGCAGATTTTGAAATTCGAGATGCATAAAAACCGATCAAACGAGACTTTGTGCACGTCGATTTTTTCACGAAACCATACTCATATGACTTCCCATGGGCTAGTACATTGGGAATGGCCGATTTTGAAATTCCAAATGCATAAAAACCGATCGAAAGGAGACTTTGCGCAAAATTTATGACCACATTTTTTGCGAAACCATGCTCGTCGACGTCCCATGGGTTAATACATTGGGAATGGCAAGTTTTGAAATATCTTGACGCATGAAAATCGATCGAAACTCGACTTTGTGCGCGACTTTCAAAGTTTATGATTGTAGCATTTTTACGAACCGCCATTCCTAATGGTCGCGCAAGGTTTGAAAAGCATGAGATCAAAACATTGAAGTCGCGCGAGTCATATTTCAATCGGTTTTAATGCAACATCTCGAAATTTAAAATACAGGCCATTCCGACGATAGCCCATGGGAAGTCACGCACGATTTCTTGAAAAACACGAGGGTCGAAACTTTGCACAATGTCATGCGCAGAGTTACGATCGGTTTTTGTGCACCATCTCGAAATTCAAAATATTGGCCATTCACGATAGCCATGGAAGTCGACGAGCACTTTCATGAAAAACGCGACGGTGATAAATTGCGGTTTCGCAAAGTCGAGATCGACGTGCACCATCTCGAAATTCAAAATCGGCCCTTCACGACGATAGCCCATGGGAAGTCGAGTATGGTTTCATGAAAAACGTGACGGTCATAAACTTTGCACAAGTCGCGAGTTTAGTTTCGATCGGTTTTCAAGATCTCGAAATTCAAAATATCGCCATTCCCAACGATAGCCCATGGAAGTCCGAGCATGGTTTCGTGAAGAAACATGACAGTCATAAACTTTGCGCGAAGTCACATTTAGAGTCGAGTTTCGATTTGTTTTACCTGCACCATCTCAGAAATTCAAAATACTGGCCATTCCTAATGTATTAGCCCATGGGAAGTCATACGTGTAAGGTTTCGTGAAAAACGCGACTATAAACTTTGCACAAGTCGCGAGTCGAGTTTCGATCGGTTTGCAGCATCTCGAAATTCAAAATCGCCATTCACGATAGCCCATGGAAGTCGAGCACGGTTCGTGAAAAACGTGATGGTCATAAACTTTCGCATTTAGTGTCGAGTTTCTATTAGTTTTTCGTGCACCATCTCGAAATTCAAAATCGCCATTAATAATGTATTAGCTCATGGGAAGTCGAGAGCAAGGTTTCGTGAAAAATGCGACGGTATAAACTTTGCGCAAAGTCGCGTAGCGTCGAGTTTCGATCGGTTTTCGTACCATCTCGAAAATTCAAAATCGGTCATTCTGACGATACCCCATGGGAAGTCGTCATAGTTTCGTGAAAAACGCGATCATAAACTTTGAAGTCGCATGCGAGTCGAGTTTCGATGTTTGATCTCGAAATTCAAAATCGCCATTCCGACGATAGCCCATGGGAAGTCGACGAGCACGTCGTGAAAAACGTGATGGTCTTAAACTTTGCGAAGTCGCATTTAAGTCGAGTTTCTATTAGTTTTCGTGCACCATCTCGAAATTCAAAATATTGGCGTTAATAATGTATTAGCTCATGGAAGTCGTGCAAGGTTTCTTGAAAAATGCGACGGTATAAACTTTGCGAAAGTCGCAAAGTTTCGATCGGTTTTTCGTGTACCATCTCGGAAATTCAAAATACTGGTCATTCCCGACGTATTACCCCATGGGAACTTGTACGAGCATAGTTTCGTGAAAAAACGTGACGGTCATAAAATTTGCATGAAGTCGCATTTAGAGTCGAGTTTCGATTTGTTTTCATGCACCATCTCAGAAATTCAAAATATCGCCATTCGATGCCGTGGAAGTCGACGTGGTTTCGAAAAATCGATGGTCATAAACTTTGCGCTATGTTTTGTGCGAGTTACGTTTGGTTTTCATTCACCATCTCGAAATTCAAAATCGCCGCCCGTCGATAGCCCATGGAAGTCAGATGACGGCTTGAAAAACACGACGGTCATAAACTTTGCCAAGTCGCATGCGAGTCGAGTTTCGATCCATTTTCGCACCATCTCGAAATTCAAAATACCGCCATTCCGTCGATAGCCAATGGGAAGTCGACGCAAGGTTTCGTGAAAAACATGATCAAAAACTTTGTGCGAAGTCGTGAGTCATATTTCGATCGATTTTTCGTGCAACATCTCGGAAATTTAAAATACAGCCATTCCGACGATTAACCCATGGGAAGTCGACGCGGTTCTTGAAAAACACGAGGGTCGAAACTTTGCGAAGTCATGCGCAGAGTCGAGTTACGATCGGTTTTGTGCACCATCTTGGAAATTCAAAATCGCCATTCCCAATGTATTAGCCCATGGAAGCCGAGACGGCACTCCATGAAAAACGTGACGGTGATAAACTTTGTGCGAAGTTTCGTGCAAAGTCGAGTTTCGATCGATTTTTCATGCACCATCTCGGAAATTCAAAATACTGGCCCTTCCCGACGTATTAGCCCATGGGAAGTTGTACGAGCATGGTTTCATGAAAAAACGTGACGGTCATAAACTTTGCGCGAAGTCACGTGCAGAGTCTAGTTTCTATCGATTTTTCATGCACCATCTTGGAAATTCAAAATACTGGCCATTCCCGACGTATTGGCCCATGGGAAGCCGTACGAGCACGGTTTCGTGAAAAAACACGATAGTCATAAACTTTGCGTGAAGTGGCATTTAGAGTCAAGTTTCGATTTGTTTTTCCTGCACCATCTCAGAAATTCAAAATACTAGCCATTCCTAATGTATTAGCGCATGGCAAGTCGTACGTGTAAGGTTTCGTGAAAAAACGCGACAGTCATAAACTTTGCACAAAGTCGCGTGCGGAGTCAAGTTTCGATCAGTGTTTGGTCCAGCATCTCAGAAATTCAAAATCGCCATTCCCGACAACCCATGGGAAGTCGTACGGGCACGGTTTCGTGAAAAAACGTGATGGTCTTAAACTTTGCGCGAACTCGCATTTAGACTCGAGTTTCTATTAGTTTTTCGTGCACCATCTCAGAAATTCAAAATACTAGCCATTAATAATGTATTAGCTCATGGGAAGTCGAACGTGCAAGGTTTCGTGAAAAAAAGCGACGGGTATAAACTTTGGGCAAAGTCGCGTGCAACGTCGAGTTTCGATCGGTTTTTCGTGTACCATCTCGAAAATTCAAAATACTGGTCATTCCTGACGTATTACCCCATGGGAAGTCGTACGAGCAAAGTTTCATAAAAAAACGTGACGGTCATAAAATTTGCAGGAAGTTGCATTTAGAGTCGAGTTTCGATTGGTTTTCGTGCACCATCTCAGAAATTCAAAATACTGGCCATTCCTGATGTATTTGCCCATGGGAAGTCGTACGTGTAGGGTTTCACGAAAAAATACGATGGTCATAAGCTTTGCGCTATGTCGCGTGCAGAGTTACGTTTGGTTTTTGGTGCACCATCTCGGAAATTCAAAATATCGCCGTGACGATTAGCCCATGGGAATGTGTATGACGTTTCGTGAAAAACATGACGGTCATAAACTTTGCGCGATGTCGCATGCGAGTCGAGTTTTGATTGGTTTTTCGTGCACCATCTCGAAATTCAAAATCGCCCTTCCCCGATTAGCCCATGGGAAGTCGTGACGCAAGGTTTCGTGGAAAACATGACGGTCAAAAACTTTGCGAAGTCACATGGAGTCATATTTCGATCTTTTCATGCAACATCTCGAAAATTTAAAATACGGCCATTCGACGATTCGCCCATGGGAAGTCGACGGCACGGTTTCTTGAAAAACACGAAACTTTGCGCCAAGTCATGCGCAAAGTCGAGTTATGATCGGTTTTGGGCACCATCTCGGAAATTCAAAATATCGCCATTCCCACATATTAGCCTAGGGAAGTCGACGAGCATGGTTTCATGAAAAAGCGACGATAAACTTTGTGCGCGTGCAAAGTCGAGTTCGATCGCTTTTCTGCACCATCTCGGAAATTCAAAATCGCCCTTCCCGACGATTAGCCCATGGGAAGTCGAGCATGGTTTCATGAAAAACGTCATAAACTTTGCGAAGTCGCGCGAGTCTAGTTTCGGTTTTCATGCACCATCTCGGAAATTCAAAATCTGGACATTCCCGACGATTAGCCCATGGGAAGTCGTTAGCATGGTTTCGTGAAAAACACGATGGTCATAAACTTTGCGTGAAGTGGCATTTAGAGTCGAGTTTCGATTTGTTTTTCGTGCACCATCTCGAAATTGAAAATACGCCATTCCTAATGTATTAGCCCATGGGAAGTCGACGTAAGGTTTCGTGAAAAATACGATCATAAACTTTGCACGAAGTCGCGTGCAGGGTTGATTTTCGATCAGTGTTTGGTGCAGCATCTCAGAAATTCAACATACGGGCCATTCCCGACGTATTATCCCATGGGAAGTCGTATGAGCACGGTTTCGTGAAAAAACGTGATGGTCATAAACTTTGCACGAAGTCGCATTTAGAGTCGAGTTTCGATTAGTTTTTCATGCACCATCTCAGAAATTCAAAATACTGGCCATTAATAATGTAGTAGCTCATGGAAGTCGACGTGCAAGGTTTCGTGAAAATGCGACGGTATAAACTTTGAAAGTCGCGCGGTCGAGTTTCGATCGGTGTACCATCTCGAAATCCAAATCGTCATTCGACGATTACCCCATGTGAAGTCGTCGAGCATAGTTTCGTAAAACCGATGGTCATAAAATTTGTCGAAGTCACATTTAGGGTCGAGTTTATTTTCGCACCATCTCGAAATTCAAAATCGCCATTCGATGTATTTGCCCATAGGAAGTCGTACGTTCAGGGTTTCCTGAAAAAATATAATGGTCATAAACTTTGCGCTATGTCATGTGTAGAGTTACTTTCGATTTTTCGTGCACCATCTCGGAAATTCAAAATACTAGCCAGTCCCGACGTATTAGCCCATGGGAAGCTGTATGAGCACGGTTTCGTGAAAAAACACGACGGTAATAAACTTTGCGCGAAGTCGCATGTAGAGTCGAGTTTCCTTTTTCGTGCACCATCTCGGAAATTCAAAATCCTGGCCATTCCCGTCATATTAGCCCATGGGAAGTCATACGCGCAAGGTTTCTTGAAAAAACATGACAGTCAAAAACTTTGAGCGAAGCCGCGTGAAGAGTCATATTTCAATCGGTTTTTCGTGCAACATCTCGGAAATTTAAAATACAGGCCATTCCTGACGTATTAGCCCGTGGGAAGTCATATGTGCACGGTTTCTTGAAAAAACACAAGGGTCAGAAACTTTGCGCAAAGTCATGCGCAGAGTCGAGTTACGATCAGTTTTTTGTGCACCATCTCGGAAATTCAAAATACTGGCCATTCCCGACGTATTAGCCCATGGGAAACCGTACGAGCACAGTTTCATGAAAAATGCGACGGTGATAAACTTTGTGCGAAGTTTCGTGCAAAGTCGAGTTTTGATCGGTTTTTCGTGCACCATCTCGGAAATTCAAAATACTGGCCCTTCCCGACGTATTAGCCCATGGGAAGTCGTAGGAGCATGGTTTCATGAAAAAATGTGACGGTCATAAACTTTACGTGAAGTCGCGTGCAGAGTGTAGTTTTGATCGATTTTTCATGCACCATCTCGGAAATTCAAAATACTGGCCATTCCCGACATATTAGCCCATGTGAAACCATACGAGCACGGTTTCGTGAAAAAACACGACGGTCGTAAACTTTGCGCGAACTCGCATTTAGACTCGAGTTTCTATTAGTTTTTCGTGCACCATCTCAGAAATTCAAAATAGTAGCCAATAATAATGTATTAGCTCATGGGAAGTCGAACGTGCAAGGTTTCGTGAAAAAAAGCGACGGGTATAAACTTTGGGCAAAGTCGCGTGCAACGTCGAGTTTCGATCGGTTTTTCGTGTACCATCTCGAAAATTCAAAATACTGGTCATTCCTGACGTATTACCCCATGGGAAGTCGTACGAGCAAAGTTTCATAAAAAAACGTGACGGTCATAAAATTTGCAGGAAGTTGCATTTAGAGTCGAGTTTCGATTGGTTTTCGTGCATCATCTCAGAAATTCAAAATACTGGCCATTCCTGATGTATTTGCCCATGGGAAGTCGTACGTGTAGGGTTTCATGAAAAAATACGATGGTCATAAACTTTGCGCTATGTCGCGTGCAGAGTTACGTTCGGTTTTTCGTGCACCATCTCGGAAATTCAAAATACTGGCCAGTCTCGATGTATTAGCCCATGGGAACGTGTATGAGCACAGTTTCGTGAAAAAACATGACGGTCATAAACTTTGCGCGATGTCGCATGCAGAGTCGAGTTTCGATTGGTTTTTCGTGCACCATCTCGGAAATTCAAAATACTGGCCCTTCCCGTCGTATTAGCCCATGGGAAGTCGTACGCGCAAGGTTTCGTGGAAAAACATGACGGTCAAAAACTTTGCGCGAAGTCACGTGCAGAGTCATATTTCGATCCGCATGCAACATCTCGGAAATTTAAAATAGGCCATTCGACGATAGCCCATGGGAAGTCGTGACGTACGGTTTCTTGAAAAACACGAGGGTCAGAAACTTTGCGCGAAGTCATGCGTAAAGTCGAGTTATGATCGGTTTTTTGGGCACCATCTCGGAAATTCAAAATACTGGCCATTCCCGACATATTAGCCTAGGGGAAGTCGTACGAGCACGGTTTCATGAAAAAAAGCGACAGTGATAAACTTTGCGCAGTGCAAAGTCGAGTTTCGATCGTTGCACCATCTCGGAAATTCAAAATACTGGCCCTTCCCGACGTATTAGCCCATGGGAAGTCGTACGAGCATGGTTTCATGAAAAAACGTGACGTCATAAACTTTGCGCGAAGTCGCGTGCAGTTTCGTTCGGTTTTTCATGCACCATCTCGGAAATTCAAAATACTGGACATTCCCGACGTATTAGCCCATGGGAAGCCGTACTAGCATGGTTTCGTGAAAAAACACGATGGTCATAAACGTTGCGCGAAGTTGGATGCAGAGTCGAGTTTCGATCAGTTTTTCATGCACCATCTCGAAAATTCAAAATACTAGCTATTCCTAATGTATTAGCCCATGGGAAGTCGTACGTGTAAGGTTTTATGAAAAAATGCGACAGTCATAAACTTTGCAAGAAGTCACGTGCAGAGTCGAGTTTCGATCAGTGTTTGGTGCAGCATCTCAGAAATTCAAAATACTGGCCATTCCCGATGTATTAGCCCATGGGAAGTCGTACGAGCACGGTTTCGTGAAAAAACGTGATGGTCATAAACTTTGCTTGAAGTCGCATTTAGAGTCGAGTTTCGATTGGTTTTTCGTGTACCATCTCAGAAATTCAAAATACTGGCCATTAATAATGTATTAGCTCATGGGAAGTCGTATGTGCAAGGTTTCATGAAAAAATGCGACGGGTATAAACTTTGCGCAAAGTCGCGTGCAGTGTCGAGTTTCGATCGGTTTTTCGTGTACCAACTCGAAAATTCAAAATACTGGTCATTCCAGACGTATTACCCCATGGGAAGTCGTACGAGCATAGTTTCGTGAAAAAACGTGATGGTCATAAAATTTGCACGAAGTCATATTTAGAGTCGAGTTTCGATTGGTTTTCGTGCACCATCTCAGAAATTCAAAATATTGGCCAGTCCCGATGTATTAGCCCATGGGAAGTCAGATGAGCACGGTTTGGTGAAAAAACATGACGGTCATAAACTTTGCGCGAAAACGCATGCAGAGTCGAGTTTCGATCGGCTTTTCGTGCACCATCTCGGAAATTCAAAATACTGGCCATTCCCGTCGTATTAGCCCATGGGAAGTCGTACGCGCAAGGTTTCGTGAAAAAACATGACGGTCAAAAACTTTGCGCGAAGTCGCGTGCAGTCATATTTCGATCGATTTTTCGTGCAACATCTCGGAAATTTAAAATACTGGCCATTCCTGACGTATTAGCCCGTGGGAAGTCATACGTGCAAGGTTTCTTGAAAAATCACGAGGGTTAGAAACTTTGCGCGAAGTCATGCGCAGAGTCGAGTTACGATCGGTTTTTTGTGCACCATCTCGGAAATTCAAAATACTGGCCCTTCCCGACGTATTAGCCCATGGGAAGTCGTACGAGCTTGGTTTCATGAAAAAACGTGACGGTCATAAACTTTGCGCGAAGTCGCGTGCAGAGTCTAGTTTTGATCGATTTTTCATGCACCATCTCAGAAATTCAAAATACTGGCAATTCCCGATGTATTAGCCCATGGGAAGCCGTACGAGCATGGTTTCGTGAAGAAACACGACGGTAATAAACTATGCGTGAAGTCGCATTTAGAGTCCAGTTTCGATTTGTTTTTCGTGCACCATCTCAGAAATTCAAAATACTAGCCATTCCTAATGTATTAGCCCATGGGAAGTCGTACATGTAAGGTTTCGTGAAAAAACGCGACTGTCATAAACTTTGCACGAAGTCGCGTGCGGAGTCGAGTTTCGATCAGTGTTTGGTGCAGCATCGCAGAAATTCAAAATACTGGCCATTCCCGACATATTAGCCCAGGGGAAGTCGTACGAGCACGGTTTTGTGAAAAAACGTGATGGTCATAAACTTTGCGCGAAGTCGCATTTAGAGTCGAGTTTCGATTAGTTTTTCGTGCACCATCTTAGAAATTCAAAATACTAGCCATTAATAATGTAGTAGCTCATGGGAAGTCGTACGTGCAAGGTTTCGTGAAAAAATGCGACGGGTATAAACTTTGCGAAAGTCGCGGCAAAGATCGAGTTTCGATTTTTCGTACCATCTCGAAATTCAAATCGTCATTCCCGACGATACCCGAAGTCGAGCATAGTTTCGTGAAAAATGCGGTCATAAAATTTGGAAGTCGCATTTAGAGTCGAGTTTCGATTTATTTTCGTGCACCATCTCGGAAATTCAAAATCGCCATTCCCGATGTATTTGCCCATGGGAAGTCGACGCTTGGTTTCAAATACGATGGTCATAAACTTTGCGCTATGTCGTGTGCAGAGTTACGTTCGATTTTTCGTGCACCATCTCGGAAATTCAAAATACTAGCCAATCCCGACGTATTAGCCCATGGGAAGCTGTACGAGCACGGTTTCATGAAAAAACACGACAGTGATAAATTTGTGCGAAGTTTCGTGCAAAGTTGAGTTTCGATCGATTTTTCGTGCACCATCTCGGAAATTCAAAATACTGGCCCTTCACGACGTATTAGCCCATGGGAAGTCGTACGAGCATGGTTTCATGAAAAAACGTGACGGTCATAAACTTTGCGCGAAGTCGCGTGCAGAGTCTAGTTTCGATCGGTTTTTCATGTAGCACCTCGGAAATTCAAAATACTGGCCATTCCCGACGTATTAGCCCATGGGAAGCCGTACGAGCACGGTTTCGGGAAAAAACACGACGGTCATAAACTTTGGACGAAGTCGCATTTAGAGTCGAGTTTCGATTTGTTTTTCCTGCACCATCTCAAAAATTCAAAATACTAGCCATTCCTAATGTATTAGCCTAGCCCATGGGAAGTCGTACGTGTAAGGTTTCGTGAAAAAATACGACAGTCATAAATTTTGCACGAAGTCACGTGCAGAGTCGAGTTTCGCGTTGTTTGCCATCTCGAAATTCAAAATACTGGCCATTCCCAACGTATTAGCCCATGGGAAGTCGTACGAGCACGGTTTCGTGAAAAAATGTGATGGTCATGAACTTTGCACGAAGTCGCATTTAGAGTCGAGTTTCGATTAGTTTTTCGTGTACCATCTCAGAAATTCAAAATACTGGCCATTAATAATGTATTAGCTCATGGGAAGTCGTATGTGCAAGGTTTCGTGAAAAAATGCGACGGGTATAAACTTTGCTCAAAGTCGCGGGCAGTGTCGAGTTTCGATCGGTTTTTCGTGTACCAACTCGAAAATTCAAAATACTGGTCATTCCCGACGTATTACCCCACGGGAACTCATACGAGCATAGTTTCGTGAAAAAACGTGACGGTCATAAAATTTGCACGAAGTCGCATTTAGAGTCGAGTTTCGATTGGTTTTCGTGCACCATCTCAGAAATTCAAAATATTGGCCATTCCTAATGTATTTGCCCATGGGAAGTCGTACGTGCAGGGTTTCACGAAAAAATACGATGGTCATAAACTTTGCGCTATGTTGTGTGCAGAGTTACGTTTGATTTTTCGTGCACCATCTCGGAAATTCTTGCTTGACTCACCTTGATTCCTTACGAGCACGATTTCGTGAAAAAACACGATGGTCATAAACTTTACGTGAAGTCGCATTTAGATTCGAGTTTCGATTTGTGTTTTCGTGCACCATCTCAGAAATTGAAAATACTAGCCATTCCTAATGTATTAGCAGATGGGAAATCATACGTGTAAGGTTTCGTGAAAAAACGCGACAGTCATAAACTTTGCACGAAGTCGCGTGCAGAGTCGAGTTTCGATCAGTGTTTTGTGCAGCATCTCAGAAATTCAAAAGACTGGCCATTCCCGACGTATTAGCCCATGGGAAGTCGTACAAGCACGGTTTTGTGAAAACACGTGATGGTCATAAACTTTGCTCGAAGTCGCATTTAGAGTCGAGTTTCTATTAGTTTTTCGTGCACCATCTCAGAAATTCAAAATACTGGCCATTCCTGATGTATTTGCCCAAGGGAAGTCATACGTGCAGGGTTTCGCAAAAAAATTCGATGGTCATAAACTTTGCGCTATGTCGCGTGCGAGTTACGTTCGGTTTTTCATGCACCATCCCGGAAATTCAAAATACTGGCTAGTCCAGACGTATTAGCCCATGGGAAGCTGTATGAGCACGGTTTCATGAAAAAACACGACGGTCATAAACTTTGCGCGAAGTCGCATGCAGAGTCGAGTTTCGATCGGTTTTTCGTGCACCATCTCGGAAATTCAAAATACTGGCCATTCCCATCGTATTAGCGCATGGGAAGTCGTACGCACAAGGTTTCGTGAAAAAACATGACGAACGCGTCGAGTCATATTTCGATCGGTTTTTCGTGCAACATCTCGGAAATTTAAAATACAGGCCATTCCTGACGTATTAGCCCGTGGGAAGTCGTACGTGCATGGTTTCTTGAAAAAACACGAGGGTCAGAAACTTTGCGCGAAGTCATGCGCAGAGTCGAGTTACGATCGATTTTTTGGGCACCATCTCGGAAATTCAAAATACTGGCCGTTCCCGACATATTAGCTTATGGGAAGCCGTACGAGCACGATTTCATGAAAAAACGCGACGGTGATAAACTTTGTGCGAAGTTTCGTGCAAAGTCGAGTTTCGATCGGTTTTTCATGCACCATCTCGGAAATTCAAAATACTAGCCATTCCCGACGTATAGCCCATGGGAAGTCGAACGGTTTCGTGAAAAACACGGGTCATAAACTTTGCGTGTAGTCGCAATTAGAATCGAGTTTCGATTTGTTTTTCGTGCACCATCTCAGAAATTCAAAATACTGGCCATTCCTAATTTATTAGCCCATGGGAAGTCGTACGTGTAAGGTTTCGTGGAAAAACGTGACAGTCATAAACTTTGCACGAAGTCGCGTACAGAGTCAAGTTTCGATCAGTGTTTGGTGCAACATCTCAGAAATTCAAAATACTGGCCATTCCCGACGTATTAGCCCATGGGAAGTCGTACGAGCACGGTTTTGTGAAAAAACGTGATGGTCATAAACTTTGCATGAAGTCGCATTTAGAGTCGAGTTTCGATTAGTTTTTTGTGCACCATCTCAGAAATTCAAAATACTGGCCATTAATAATGTATTAGCTCATGGGAAGTCGTACGTGCAAGGTTTCGTGAAAAAAATCGACGGGTATAACCTTTGCGCAAAGTCGAGTGCAGAGTCGAGTTTCGATCGGTTTTTCGTGTACCATCTCCGAAATTCAAAATACTGGTCATTCCTGACGTATTACCCCATGGGAAGTCGTACGAGCATAGTTTCGTGAAAAAATGTGACGGTCATAAAATTTGCACGAAGTCGCATTTAGAGTCGAGTTTCGATTGGTTTTCGTGCACCATCTCAGAAATTCAAAATACTGGCCATTCCTGATGTATTTCCCAATGGGAAGTCGTACGTGCAGGTTTCACAAAAATACGATGGTCATAAACTTTGCGCTATGTCGCGCGAGTTACATTCGGTTTTTGCACCATCTCGGAAATTCAAAATAATGGCCATCCGACGATAGCCCATGGGAAGTCAGATGAGCATAGTTTCATGAAAAACATGACGGTCATAAACTTTGCGGAAGTTGCATGCGAGTCAACTTCGATCGGTTTTTCGTGCAACATCTCATAAATTTAAAATAGGCCATTCCCGACGATTAGCCCATGGGAAGTCGACGTGCACGGTGTCTTGAAAAACACGAGGGTCGAAACTTTGCGTGAAGTCATGCGCAGAGTCGAGTTACGATCGATTTTTGTGCACCATCTCGGAAATTCAAAATACTAGCCATTCCCGACATATTAGCCCATGGGAAGCCGACGATCACGGTTTCATGAAAAATGCGATGGATAAACTTTGTGCTAAGCGTAAAGTCGCATGCAGAGTCGAGTTTCGATTTGTTTTTCGTGCACCACCTCAGAAATTCAAAATACTGGCCATTCCTAATGTATTAGCCCATGGGAAGTCGTACGTGTAAGGTTTCATGAAAAAATGCGACAGTCATAAACTTTGCATGAAGTCGCGTGCAGAGTCGATTTTCGATCAGTGTTTGGTGCAGCATCTCAGAAATTCAAAATACTGGCCATTCCCGATGTATTAGCCCATGGGAAGTCGTACGAGCACGTTTTATGAAAAAACGTGATGGACATAAACTTTGCACGAAGTCGCATTTAGAGTCGAGTTTCGATTAGTTTTTCGTGCACCATCTCAGAAATTCAAAATACTGGCCATTAATAATGTATTAACTCATGGGAAGTCGTACGTGCAAGGTTTCGTGAGAAAATGCGACGGGTATAAACTTTGCGCAAAGTCGCGTGCAGCATCGAGTTTCGATCGATTTTTCGTGTACCATCTCGGAAATCCAAATACTGGTCATTCCTGACGTATTACCCCATGCGAAGTCGTACGAGCATAGTTTCGTGAAAAAACGTGACGGTCATAAAATTTGCACGAAGTCGCATTTAGAGTCGAGTTTCGATTTATTTTCGTGCACCATCTCAGAAATTCAAAATACTGGCCATTCCTGATGTATTTGCCCATGGGAAGTCGTACGTGCAAGGTTTCATGAAAAAATACGATGGTCAGAAACTTTACGCTATGTCGCATGCAGAGTTACGTTTGGTTTTTCATGCACCATCTCGGAAATTCAAAATATCGGCCAGTCCCGAGGTATTAGCCCATGGGAAGCGGTATGAGCACGGTTTCGTGAAAAAACACGACGGTCATAAACTTTGCGCGAAGTCGCATGCAAAGTCAAGTTTCGATCGGTTTTTCGTGCACCATCTCGGAAATTCAAATTACTGGCCATTCCCGTCGTCTTAGCCCATGGGAAGTCGTATGCGCAAGGTTTCGTGAAAAAACATGACGGTCAAAAACTTTGCGCGAAGTCGCGTGCAGAGTCATATTTCGATCGATTTTTCGTCCAACATCTCGAAAATTTAAAATACAGGCCATTCCTGACGTATTAGCCCATGGGATGTCGTACGTGCACGGTTTCTTGAAAAAACACGCGGGTCAGAAACTTTGCGCGAAGTCATGCGCAGAGTCGAGTTACGATCGGTTTTTTGTGCACCATCTCGGAAATTCAAAATACTGGCCATTCCCGACGTATTAGCCCATGGGAAGCCGTACGAGCACGGTTTCATGAAAAAACGCGACAGTGATAAACTTTGTGCGAAGCTTCGTGCAAAGTCGAGTTTCGATCTGTTTTTCGTGCACCATCTCGGAAATTTAAAATACTGGCCCTTCCCGACGTATTAGCCCATGGGAAGTTGTACGAGCATGGTTTCATGAAAAAACATAACGGTCATAAACTTTGCGCAAAGTCGCGTGCAAAGTCTAATTTCGATCGATTTTTTATGCACCATCTCGAAAATTCCAAATACTGGCCATTCCCGACGTATTAGCCCATGGGAAGCCGTACGAGCACGGTTTCGTGAATAAACACGACGGTCATAAACTTTGCGCGAAGTCGCATTTAGAGTCGTGTTTCGATTTGTTTTTCATGCACCATCTCAGAAATTCAAAAAACTGGCCATTCCTAATGTATTAGCCCACGGGAAGTCGTACGTGTAAGGTTTCGTGAAAAAACATGATAGTCATAAACTTTGCACGAAGTCACGTGCAGAGTCGAGTTTCGATCAATGTTTGGTGCAGCATCTCAGAAATTCAAAATACTGACCATTCCTAATGTATTAGCATGGGAAGTCGTACGTGTAAGGTTTCGTGAAAAAACGCGACAGTCATAAACTTTGCACGAAGTCGCGTGCAGAGTCGAGTTTCGATCAGTGTTTGGTGCAGCATCTCAGAAATTCAAAATACTGGCCATTCCCGACGTATTAGCCCATGGGAAGTCGTACGAGCACGGTTTTGTGAAAAAACGTGATGTCATAAACTTTGCATGAAGTCGCATTTAGAGTCGAGTTTCGATTAGTTTTTCATGCACCATCTCAGAAATTCAAAATACTGGCCATTAATAATGTATTAGCTCATGGGAAGTCGTACATGCAAGGTTTTGTGAAAAAACGTGATGGTCATAAACTTTGTGCGAAGTCACATTTAGAGTCGAGTTTCGATTAGTTTTTCATGCACCATCTCAGAAATTCAAAATACTGGCCTTTAATAATGTATAGCTCATGGGAAGTCGTACGTGCAAGGTTTCGTGAAAAAATGCGACGGGTATAAACTTTGCGCAAAGTCGCGTGTAGCGTCGAGTTTCGATCGGTTTTTCGTGTACCATCTCGAAAATTCAAAATACTGGTCATTCCTGACGTATTACCCCATGGGAAGTCGTACGAGCATAGTTTCGTGAAAAAACGCGACAGTCATAAACTTTACACGAAGTCGCATTTAGAGTCGAGTTTCGATTGGTTTTCGTGCACCATCTCAGAAATTCAAAATACTGGTCATTCCTGATGTATTTGCCCATGGGAAGTCGTACGTGCAGGGTTTCGCTAAAAAATACGATGGTCATAAACTTTGCGCTATGTCGCGTGCAGAGTTACATTCGGTTTTTCGTGCACCATCCCAGAAATTCAAAATCGCCGCCCGACGATTAGCCCATGGGAAGTCAGAGCACGGTTTCATGAAAAAACACGACGGTCATAAACTTTGCGCGAAGTCGCATGCAGAGTCGAGTTTCGATCGGTTTTTCGTGCACCATCTCGGAAATTCAAAATACTGGACATTCCCATCGTATTAGCGCATGGGAAGTTGTACGCGCAAGGTTTTGTGAAAAAACATGACGGTCAAAAACATTGCACGAAGTCGCGTGCAGAGTCATATTTCGATCGATTTTTCGTGCAACATCTCGGAAATTTAAAATACAGGCCATTCCTGACGTATTAGCCCGTGGGAAGTCGTACGTGCATGGTTTCTTGAAAAAACACAAGGGTCAGAAACTTTGCGCGAAGTCATGCGCAGAGTCGAGTTACGATCGGTTTTTCGTGCAACATCTCGAAAATTTAAAATACAGGCCATTCCCGACGTATTAGCCCATGGGAAGTCGTATGAGCATGGTTTTGTGAAAAAATGCGATGGTCATAAACTTCGTGCGAAGTCGCATTTAGAGTCGAGTTTCGATTGGTTTTTCGTGCTCCATCTCAGAAATTCAAAATACTGACCATTCCTAATGAATGTCTTAGCCCATGGGAAGTCGTACGTGCAAGGTTTCGTGAAAAACGTGTCGGTTATAAACTTTGCGCGAAGTCGCATGCAGAGTCAAGTTTTGATCAGTTTTTCGTGCACCATCTCGGAAATTCAAAATACTGGCCCTTCCCAACGTATTAGCCCATGGGAGGTCGTACGAGCACGGTTTCATGAGAAAATGCGACGGTCATAAACTTTGCGCAAAGTCGCGTTCAGAGTCATGTTTCAATTGGTTTTTCATGCACCATCTCGGAAAGTCAAAATACTGGCCATTCCTGATGTATTAGCCCATGAGAATTTCTACGAACAAGGTTTCATGAAAAAACGCGACCGTCATAAACTTTGCGCAAAGTCGCGTGCAGAGTCAAGTTTCGATCGGTGTTATAAACGCTACGGTCATAAACTTTGTGCAAAGTCGCGTGCAGAGTCGAGTTTCAATCGGTTTTTCATGCACCATCTCGGAAATTCAATACACTGGCCATTCCTGACGTATTGGCCCAAGGGAAGTCGTACATGCAATATTTCGTGAAAAAACACGATGGTCCTAAACTTTGCGCGAAGTCGCGTGCAGAGTTACGATCGATTTTTTGTGCACCATCTCGGAAATTCAAAATACTGGCCAATCCTGACGTATTAGCCCATGGGAAGCTGTACGAGCATGGTTTCATGAAAAAACGCGAAGGTCATAAACTTTGCACGAAGTCGCGTGCATTGTCTAGTTTCAATCGATTTTTCATGCACCATCTCAAAAACTCAAAATACTGGCCATTCCCGATGTATTAGCCCATGGGAAGCCGTACGAGCATGGTTTCATGAAAAAACGAGACGGTCATAAACTTTGCGCAAAGTTGCGTGCAGAATCGAGTTTTGATCGGTTTTTCGTGCACTAGCTCGAAAATTCAAAATACTGACCATTCCTGATGTATTTGCCGATGGGAAGTCGTACATGCAAGGTTTCGCGAAAAAATACGATGGTTATAAACTTTGCGGAAGTTGCGTGCCGAGTTACGTTTGATTTTTCACGTACCATCTCAGAAATTCAAAATAATGGTCAGTCCTGACGTATTAGCCCATGGTAAGCTATATTAGCACGGTTTCGAGAAAAAACACGACGGTTGTAAACTTTGCACGAGGTCTCGTGAAGTGTTGAGTTTCGATCGGTTTTTCATGCACCATCTCGGAAATCCAAAATACTGGACCTTCCCGACGTATTAGCCCATGGGAAGCCGTACGAGCACGTTTTCGTGAAAAACGTGACGGTGATAAACTTTGCACAAAGTTGCGTGCAATGTCGAGTTTCGATCGGTTTCGTGCACCATCTCGAAATTCAAAATCATTCCCGACGTATTAGCTCATGGGAAGTCGTACGAGCATTGTTTCGTGAAAAAATGCGATGGTCATAAACTTCGTGCGAAGTCGCATTTAGAGTCGAGTTTCGATTGGTTTTTCGTGCACCATCTCAGAAATTAAAAATACTGGCCAATCCCGACGTATTAGCCCATGGGAAGCTGTACGAGAATGGTTTCATGAAAAAACGCGACGGTCATAAACTTTGCGCGAAGTCACGTGCATTGTCGAGTTTCAATCGATTTTTCTTGCACCATCTCGGAAACTCAAAATACTGGCCATTCCCTATGTATTAGCCCATGGGAAGCTGTACGAGTATGGTTTGGTTAAAAAACATGACGGTCATAAACTTTGTGCAAAGTCGTGTGCAGAGTGGAGTTTCGATCGGTTTTTCGGGCACCATCTCGAAAATTCAAAATACTGGTCATTCCTGACGTGTTACCCCATGGGAAGTCGTACGAGCACAGTTTCGTGACGGTCATAAACTTTGCACGAAGTCACATTTAGAGTCAAGTTTCTATTTGTTTTTCGTGCACTTTCTCAGAAATTCAAAATACTGGTCATTTCTAATGTATTAGCCCATGGGAAGTCGTGCGTGTAAGGTTTCGTGAAACAATACGACAGTCGTAAACTTTGCACGAAGTCGCGTGCAGAGTCGAGTTTCGATCAGTGTTTAGTGCAGCATCTTAGAAATTCAAAATACTGGCCATTCCCGACGTATTAGCTCATGGGAAGTCGTATGAGCACGGTTTGGTGAAAAAACATGACGGTCATAAACTTTGCGCGAGGTCGAGTTTCGATTAGTTTTTCGTGCACCATCTCAGAAATTCAAAATACTAGCCATTCCTAATGTAATAGCTCATGGGAAGTCATACGTGTAGAGTCGAGTTTCGATCGGTTTTTCTTGTACCATCTCATAAATTCAAAATACTGGCCCTTCCCAACGAATTAGCCCATGGGAAGTCGTACGAGCACGGTTTCATGAAAAAACGCGATGGTCATAAACTTTGTGCGAAGTCTCATTCAGAGTTGAGTTTCGATTGGTTTTTCATGCACCATCTCGGAAATTCAAAATACTGGCCATTCCTGATGTATTAGCCCATGAGAATTTCTATGAACCAGGTTTCACAAAAAAACGCGACCATCATAAACTTTAAGCGAAGTCGCGTGCAGAGTCAAGTTTCGATTGGTGTTTTGTGCAGCATCTCGGAAATTCAAAATACTGGTCATTCCTGACGTATTACCCCATGGGAAGTCGTACGAGCACAGTTTCGTGAAAAAATACGACGGTCATAAACTTTGCGCGAAGTCGCATTTAGAGTTGAGTTTCTATTTGTTTTTGGTGCACTTTCAAAATACTGGTCATTCCTAATGTATTAGCCCATGGGAAGTCGTACGTGTAATGTTTCGTGAAAAAACGCGATAGTCATAAACTTTGCACGAGGTCGCGTGCAGAGTCGAGTTTCGATCAGTGTTTAGTACAGCATCTCAGAAATTCAAAATACTAGCCATTCCCGACGTATTAGCGCATTGGAAGTCGTACGAGCACGGTTTCATGAAAAAACGTGACGGTCATAAACTTTGCGCGAAGTCGCATTTAGAGTCAAGTTTTGATTAGTTTTTTGTGCACCATCTCAGAAATTCAAAATACTGGCCATTCCAAATGTATTAGCTCATGGGAAGTCGTACGAGCATGGTTTCATGAAAAAACGTGACAGTCATAAACTTTGCACGAAGTCGCGTGCAGAGTCTAGTTTCGATCGATTTTTCATGCACCATCTCGGAAATTCAAAATATTGGCCATTCCTGACGTATTAGCCCACGGGAAGCCGTACGAGCACGGTTTCCTGAAAAAACATGACGGTTATAAACTTTGCACGATGTCGCATTTGGAGTCGAGTTTCGATTTGTTTTTCGTGCACCATCTCAGATATTCAAAATACTGGCCATTCATAATGTATTAGCCCATGGGAAGTCGTACGTGTAAGGTTTCATGAAAAAACGCGACAGTCATAAACTTTGCTCGAAGTCGCGTGCAGATTCAAGTTTCGATCAATGTTTGGTGCAGCATCTCAGAAATTCAAAATACTGGCCATTCCCGACGTATGCCCATGGGAAGTCGTACGAGCACAATTTCGTGAAAAAACGTGACAGTCATAAACTTTCTACAAATTCGCGTGCAGAGTCGATTTTCAATCGCTTTTTCGTGCACCATCTCGAAAATTCAATACACTGGCCATTCCCGACGATTGGCCCATGGGAAGTCGACGCAATCGCGAAAAAACACGATGGTCCTAAACTTTGCACGAAGTCACGTGTAGAGTTACGATTTCAATCGGTTTTTTGTGCAACAACTCAGAAATTTAAAATACTGGCCATTCCTGACATATTAGCTCATGGGAAGCCATACTTGCACGGTTTCTTGAAAAAACACGACGGTCAGAAATTTTGTGCGAAGTCATGTGCAGAGTCGAGTTACGATCGGTTTTCGTGCTGCATCTAGGAAATTCAGAATACAGGCCATTCCCGACGTATTAGCCCATGGGAAGCCGTACGAGGACGGTTTCATGAAAAAACGCGACGGTGATAACTTTGTGTGATGTTTCATGCAAAGTCGAGTTTCGATCGATTTTCGCACCATCTTGAAATTCAAAATATTGGCCATTCCTAATGTATTAGCTCATGGGAAGTCGACGCAAGGTTTCGTGAAAAATGT
>JAHSUZ010000045.1:0-90142 GCA_021527575.1 Ensete glaucum
AGCTTGATTTTGAAGACTTAGTTATTTTCTTATTTCAAATAAATTTTCTAAAGGCAAGGTTGATACCACATTATTTTTACCTATTTTGAAAATTATTTTCTAGTTATTCAAATTTATGTTAATGATAATATTTTTGGATCTATAAATGAATCTTTCTGAGTCTTTTGCTAAAGAAATAAGCTAAGAATTTGAAATGAACCTTATGGATAAGTTAACATTCTTCTTAGGATAAAACAACTAGATGATAATATCTTTATTAGTCAAATTAAATACATATTGACTTGATAAATGTTTTAGGATAAAAAATGCTAAAGTACTAAACACTCCCATGAGCACATCTATAAAGTTGGACTTAGACAATGAAGGAGAAAACTTTGATAAAAAAAATTTATGAAGGAATAATAGAAAGTTTATTATATTGAACTACTACTAGACCAGATATCATATTTAATGTTGATTGTGTGCGAGGTTTCAATCTAATCCTAAACTCTCTCATTTAAAAATAGTTAAATGAATCTTTAGATACTTAAAATGAATCTTAAACTAGGATATGATATCCAAAATCAAATAACTTTAACTTGATTGCTTACTAAGATGTCAATTTTGGTGGGTGTAGAGTAGATAGAAAGAGTACTACCAAGACATATCAATTTTTAGGGCATGCACTTATTTCACTTCTAAGAAATAAAATTTAATAGTTTTATCTATTATAGAAGCAGGATAGATTGCAGCCAGTGCATGTTGTGCCCAAGTCATTTGAATGAAAAACACACTACAAGATTATGAAATGAAATTAAAAAATATTCCTATAAAATATGATAACACAAGTACTGTATGTTTAACCAAAAATTCTATTCAATATTAGAGAACTAAATATAATGATATTAGACATTATTTTATAAGGGATCACATAAATTATTAAGATGTCTCATTAGAATTTATTGACATTAAGCATAATTTAGCAGATATTTTTATAAAATCTTTAAATGAAGAATAATTTGATTTTCTTAGAAGAGAACTTGGAATGCTAAATCATGAAAATATATGAATTGCTTGAGATTAAGTTTTTTTTTTGTGATAATGTCTTGAAAACTCTCTCAATTTTTTTTATCTTATTATTCACAAAAAAGAGAGAAAATTTATATAAAAATAATTTTTTTGCTATTGTATAAATTTATTTGCTACACTTACTTGAAATTACATGAGATGATTTTAAATACATGATAGCTCCTAAAATTTTGAATCTTCTTGGATTTTTTAGCTTATCTTCGAAATTGGCATCTACCAAATTGAGAGCTATTCTTAATGATGTTTTATAACTTCTCTCTTGTTTTCTTCCCTTCTTTTTCATAAGAGGAATCAAATTCTTTATAGCTCATATTGTATTTTACAAAGGGTAAGCAAAGACTCATGTGCCTTAAAATCCTTAGTTCTACATTTCACCTTTTTGTTGATGACAAAGGGGGAGAAATGAATATATGTTGATAACTTATGTAATGACTTATGTAAGAAGGGCATTTCTTTTTGTTTGTTGATAAACAAAAAGGAAAAATAGTTAATAACTTAAGGGGAGATTTTTAAAATTTTGAAATTTATAAAAAATCCTTAATGAGTGATGACTTGATAATTTGAAAGCAAATTTTTGTTGATATATGAGTGTCTCATTGTAATCCTTGAAATATTATTTACTTCAAATATTAATTAATTAATGATAATTGAATTCAAGAGTATTTGGTTCTCTTGAATTTAAGTTTTCCTTATTACGGTATGGATTTAGGGTGAGTAAGGTTTAGCTCCAATCATCAATTTATTGTCATCATAAAAAAATGGGAGATTGTTGAATCTCAGATTTTGATAATAAAATTAATTGGTGAGTGTTTAATCTAATATGTGTGTGTTAGATGAAGTATTAAAGGTCTAACTACGATGGAGGAATTAAGTTACAGCCAGATGTTGGGCCAGGATCAAGCTTGGGCAATGGACCAAGATTCGGATGATGTAGTGGGACCTTGCTAGGAGTTCGCTAGGAGTTTGCTGAATGGATTGAGAGTCTCACTGGGAACACACTGGGAGATCACCAAAAGAAGACCGTAATACTTATCGCAAGAATACCGGAGGTTACCGGATTAGTGGGAGTTGGGTCATTATTTAGCTTGATCATCATTATGATTATAATCATTAAGTCATAGTTAGGGATTAAGTACTAATTAAGTTTAATTTGAAATAAATCTAAACAACTTAATAAGGCAACCTGTCCACTAAAGGGGTTTGATTTAGCTTAGGTTGAGCTCAATTAGTTGACCAAAGAATTGGTCAACATAAGGTTCAAGTTGAAATTCAAAAAATGGAGGGAACCACTTTTTTAAAAATTCTAGCAATTGAACCACCAAAGGATGTATTGTTGCCGCTAGGTTTTGGGCGATTGATGGTGACCGAATCACAAGTTGGTGAATCACCCATCCCTATTTTTAGAGTGCTTTCGCACTATGACGCTTGGGTAAACTGCCTATACCTGGATTTTTCGGATATATTTGAACTTTGACTCTAAATTCTGAAGTCGTTTAGGGCCTATAAATATCTCAAGTTTTCTTGCATTTCATAGAATAATTTTAGAGATCAAAATTCGATGAAAAAATTACATGAATCATAAGAAAAAAGAAAAAGAAAAGGGAGTGAGCTAAGAGTTATAAAATTATTGTCTCCCTTGTAAGCTTAAGGATTTGATCTTCACTCAGAGGAGATCAATAACCTTATATTATAAAGATTTAGTTTTCACTTAAAGAAGATCAATTGTGAACACTTATATACTTTTAAAATAAATATAAAAATATCAATATAATAAAATCTCAGCAGCAGAACCCTACTTTATTAGAGGACAGAGGCATACATTGCACTATAAGGTATAGAGTCAAAGGTAACACAGAGTACAACTTCTTAAATAAAGTACAGAGGCAGAAGCATCGCAATGAAGTCACTGTTTATACTTCAATCTTGCAGATAAGAATGGAATTTAGTGTACATAGAATATCGGAAGTAGCGCAAATTTAGTGCACATAGATAATTGTATAGAATTTAGTAACAACACTAGAGCCTCAATCACAAAGGTGTGAAAGTCTCAGCAGTCGTACCCTACTTTATTAGAGGACAGAGACATACATTGCACTATAAGGTATAGAGTCTAAGGCAACACAGAGTACAACTTATTAAATAAAGTACAGAGGCAGAAGCACCGCACTGAAGTCATTGTTTATACTTCAGTCTTGTAGATAAGAATGGAATTTAGTGTACATAGGATATCGAAGTGGCGCAAATTTAGTGCATATAGATAGTTGTACAGAATTCAGTAACAACACTAGAGCCTCAATCACAAAGGTATGAAAGTAGGCGTACTCATTTAACTGAACGGAATAGAAGAAAGCTATATATATATATATATCGATTATAAACAAAACTGTCTTGACAGAAGTCAAATCCAATATGACGGAATGCACCTACCCACATTGAAGGAATACATCCACCTACTTAAGAATATCAAACCACTTAGGAATACACCGACACCTACAAACTCCCTTGGCACAACAAATCATTCAACAACTTCAATTTATCCTCGGATGAAGCATCAAGCGCTAAATCAGCAGTAAGAAGTTTTTGACTTCAAGCATGATTAAGTTGGGCAATTTTCTAGCTAGGCTTTACCTTCCTTCCTTGCGTGCTTAGCCCGACCTTCCTTGGCATCAAATCAAACAAACTTCTTTAGCACCCTAGATAGTAGAACTAAACAAGCATATAACGATAGAATAAGTAGTGTGGTTGATTTCAAGATTGTAGGCTTAAGCTTTTCTTCTAGTCTACAAAAAAGGTTATTGGCTGACTGAGAACTATAGGGCCGAGCTCAGAAGAGAATAGAATGTCAAGCACAACCAGAAAAGAAGCAAAGGGATTTCGTGACGCTTTTCCGGTCTAAATAAGTTCTTCATCGTAAAGCGTAAAGTCGCAATTGGAAGCGGTAAGTGAATAAGTGTCAAAGTAGATAGAAGCTCTTTGCCCACGTAATGTAGCAGGGCTAAAAGCGATCGTTAGGTTTTGTTGATCTCGCAAACCTAGTAGAGCTTGAACTAGAATACCGTGCTTAAGCAATGAGTCTCATTGTTAGCTTGTCGTCAATTATGAAAGTCAAGTTCCGTTCTATCCTTAGCTAATGCGGTCCGAGTTGATGACTTAATATTTGAAGATCATCTCTTTCTTTAGGTGTGGGGTGAGTTAACATTCTTCTTAGGATTACAAATAAAATAACTAGATGATAATATTTTTATTTATCAAACTAAATACACCTTAAACTTGATAAAACGATTTAGAATGGAAAATGCTAAGACAATAAACACTCCCATGAGCACTTCTACAAAGTTGGACTTAGATAATGAAGGAGAAAATCTTGATAAAAAATCTTATAGAGGTATGATAGTAAGTTTATTATACTTAACTGTAACTAGACTAGATATCATGTTTAGTGTTAGATTATGTACAAGGTATTAATTTAACCCAAAATTCTCTCATTTGAAAGTAGTTAAATGAATCTTTAGATACTTAAAAGGAACATCTAAACTAGGATTATGATATCCAAAATCAAAGAACTTTAACTTGATTGTCTATTCAGATGCTGATTTTAGTGGATGTAGAATAGACAGAAAAAGCACTACTGGAACATGTCAATTTTTGGGGCATGTACGTATTTCTTAGACTTCCAAGAAATAAAATTCAGTAGCTTTATCTACTGTAGAAATATAATATATTACAGCTAGTGCATGTTGTGCCCAAGTCATTTGCATGAAAAAAACACTAGAAGACTATGGAATAAAATTAAAAAATATTCCTATAAAGTGTGATAATACAAGTGTAATATGTCTAACTAAAAATCCTATTGATCATTCAAGAACCAAACATATTGATATTAGACATTATTTTATAAAGGATCATGTAAATTGTCAAGATATCTCTTTGAAATTTATTGATACTAGGCATCGATTAGCAAATATTTTTACAAAACCCTTAAATGAAGAATAATTTGATTTTCTTAGAAGAGAACTTGGAATGCTAAATTATGAAAGTATGTGATTTACTAATCTAGATTTCATAATGATAATAATATTTATAAAAAAATCAAATGCCAGATGGCGCAACATCCTTGAGAGAGGGCGCAGACTTGCGGCTGGGGCGAGCGCCACCTCGGTTGGCACGCCACCCATGCTGACGGCCTTGGCCGCTTGAGATCACACTTGTAAGAGGGCCTAGCTGTGACAGACCACCCCTATAGAGGGCCTGGCTATGGCCGATCGCTAGAGGGCCTGGCTATGGCCGGCCGCCCCCTTTACTTACTACGTTCGCTGTGAAAATGTAGCAAGAATGCATAGAATGATTTTGCGTGATTCAATCTCATCACACGTAGTTTAAAACTAATCTTTCGCATGAAAACCTTAGCTCTGATACCACTGTTAAGAAACCTTTACAGGAGCATCACATACACAATGAAAATCAAAACAAAGACTAATTTCCCACGCAAATTCAATCATCGTGCAAAAGATTGGGGTCACGTGAAAGCTACAAAAACTGATAAAACCATATCACGTGATAGATTGATTACCTAGGGAGATCATATATCCTTGTATTTTCAGATCCGGATAGAGAGGATGAAGGAGGTCAAGCGTTCTCCTCTCTAGCGGTATCCACATGATGGATTTCTGCAATGAAACTCCTCTAATCTCGCAACTCTGAGAGAGAGAGGGAGGAGAATAGGAGGGGGAAGTTAGAGCTGCAGCCTATCAATCATGAGTCTCCCCTCCTATTTATAGAGAGCCATAAAAAAACCCTAGGGCTCTTGCCTTAGTGGGTGTTAGGTCTCCATCCAATAACCCACTAACTATACGTTATTGGATTTCTATCTAATAATCTCCTTAGGCCTCTAATTGGGTCTTAAGAAAGGAGTCCATCAGAATAGAGTCTCATCTAATGAGAATAGGGGCTAATTGGATCTCCATCCAATCCTCTATTCGCTGAAGTATCCACCATATATGTATGACCCTCTAGGCCCAATATCGGGCTGGCCATGAGTCACTCCCATTAGAACTTCCTTTGATATAGTGAATTATTATCTCCATAATAATTCACTAGACTCATCGACTATAGACATATTAGGTTACTATGCCAAAGTCCCTAAACAGTACAGGGGGATCAAATCCATCGGACCTATCTGTCCATAGTTACCATTTATCTATAAGCCCTCATCCAACTAATATCTCAGATAATGTATATTGGACATGGTACTGTCAGGTCACATACGAAATCAGTTTGTCTTGTTTTAATCAGATTCTACCAGAGAAATTTTTCTCTCTCAATCTAAATGACCCTAGCCATGGATTTGTCTGAGCAAGCACATATGAGATATTCCTCTCATGATACCGATAGTGGATGATCCTCTATTGACACTCAATTGCCTTTGTAAGATTGGCTACCAATCCAGATAACTAGTTGTACTATATCTTGATCTTTTTAAACCTGTAAGTCTTGCATCAAAGAAATGAGTACTCATATAAGACATTCTTAGTTTCTCAAGTCAAAAGACCAGATACACAACTAGGACTATGGAATCACTATCTGGCATTAGGTATCATCAAACATACAACATTCCATAAATGGATCATTCAGTGAACTCATTCTCCAATGAGCACATATATTATATCCTTAGTATCTTCACACAAGTAGCTATTAGATCATCCACCTCCATCATATGGACGAGTATATAGTACCGATCGCCCGCTTATCTCGTTGTCCCTCTCGAGTAATCTATGACTGGATTATTTAGGATCTATATTTAAAGGTGAATCAATCTCATTATCATGATCTCACCACGATCCAATTTTCATAGCACACAACTAAGGACATCACAATATATGTACATGATAATATAATGTGAGAATATACCAATATTAATCATAAGCAAATAGATTGCATAGCACATCACATGTGTCATCACTCACATAATTGGCATGTAGGGCACCTATAACCAGCATAACCATCGCTCACTATCTGGAATCTCGAAAAAGTGATTCCCTACACTTTCCAATCCTGACTTTAACCATCAGTTGACTACTTCCCTGGTTAACTAAATAAGCTCAACCTGAGCTTAATCCAACCCCATAGTAGACTCGATTACCTCTTTGAGTTGATTTAGATTCCTTCCAAATCACAGTCAATTTGGACTCAAACTTAACATATGACTTAAGGATTACAACAATATATGACCTCAAAGCTTAATTAACAATCTCACTCCCGTAATCTGACAACCTCCGGCATTTCTTGCAATAAGTCTCACGGTCTTCCTCAGGTAATCTCCCGGTATGTTCCTAGCGATCTTCCTGATACATTCGACAAAGTCCTACTGAACTCTCAGCAAGCTCCCACCCAAACCTTGACTTAATACCTAAGCTTGATCCTAGGTCCATGTTTAGTCTGTAACTCCTTTTCACCATCATGGTTAAACCTGCATCGCTTCCTATAACAACATATGTTAGATTAAAAACTAATCAATTGATTTCATCATCAAAAGCCGAGATTCAACAATCTCCCCCTTTTTGATGATGACAATCAATTAATGACAAGAGTTAATCCTAACTCCCCCTAAATCCATACCACAATAAAGAAAACTTAAATTCAAGAGAATTACACACTCTTAAATTTAAGTATCTCGAGGCAATCAATATTCCAAGCAAATCAAAATTTCATCAAAGCATGAATTGCAAAAAACTTATGCATCAATATCCAAGTATATGCATCAATATCCAAGTATGTATATCAATATCTAAGTGTAATAAATGTTCATTTCTCTCCCTTTGTCATCAATAAAAAAGGTGAAATGTATATCGACCGATTTTGTAGCATATTATGACATTACTCCCCCTTAGTAAAATAGAATATACATTATAAAATTTTTTTCTCTTTGTGAATAATGAGGAGAGGAACATGGGAGGAGTTGTGAAAGCATTTTATCATTAAGAAAAACTCTTAATAAATTTAAAAAAGAATGTTATAATGAGCTCAAAAGTCCAAGAGATTTAAAGACTACTTATATATTTCAAATGTAGCAAAAAAATAATCTCTTGATACCAAAAATATCTCTTGCAAATTTTAAATGTAGCAATTCGTCATCTATATGCAATTTTTCTCCTTTTTTTTCTGTAAGCAATAAGATAAAAATATGGAGAGAGTTTTCAAAAACATGATCATAAAAAAACTTAATCTCATGAAATCTAGATTAGCAATTCATATATTTTCATGATTTAGCATTCCAAGTTCTTTTCTAAGAAAATCAAATTGTTATTGATTTCAAGGTTTTGTAAAAATATATGCTATTTGATGCTTAGTGTCAATAAATTCCAAGGAGATAGTTTATATGATCTCTAATAAAATGATGTCTAATATCAATATGTTTGGTTCTTAAATACTGAATAGGATATTTGGTTAAACATACAGCACTTGTGTTGTCATATTTTATAAGAATTGTTTTTAATTTCATTATGTAATCTTCTAGTGTGTTTTTTATCCAAATGACTTGGGTACAAGATGCATTAGTTGCAATGTATTTTGCTTCCGTAATAGATAAAGCTACTGAATTTTATTTTTTAGAAGTCTAAGAAATAAGTGCATGCTCTAAAAATTGAAATGTTCTGATAGTACATTTTATATCTATTCTATAACCACCAAAATTAGCATCTGAATAAGGAATTAAGTCAAAGCTATTTGATTTTGAATACCATAATCCTAGTTTTGAAGTTTCTTTTAAATATCTAAATATTTTTTTAACTACTTAAGGTGAGAAAGCTTAGGATTGGATTGAAATCTTACACATAATCTAACACTAAACATGATATCCGATTTAGTAGTAGTTAAGTATAACAAACTACCTATCATTCCTCTTTAAATTTTTTTATCAAAATTTTCTCCTTTATTATCTAAGTTTAACTTTGTAGATGTGTTCATGGGAGTGTTTAATACTTTAGCGCTTTCCATCCCAAAACATTTCAACAAGTTAAACGTATATTTAGTTTGATTAATAAAGATACTATCATCCAGTTATTTTATGAGTTCTTCAATAGGCAAGTTATTTAAATCTTTGGCCTCTTGTATAGCGATTACTTTAGAATCCCAATTTTTAGGAAGAGATCTTAAAATTTATTAATAAATTTAAAATTAGAAAAAAAATTTCAAAGAGCTTGAAGTCCATTGATGACATCTATGAAACAGGTGTACATGTCTCCAATTGGCTCACTTGGTTTCATTCGAAATAACTCGTAATTATGAACTAAAATGTTAATTTTAGATTATTTTCCTCTACTAGTCCCCTTGTGTGTGATTTCTAGCATGTGCCAAATATCAAAAGTTAATTTATAAATAAAAATATAATTAAACTTGTTTTTGTCAAGAGCACAAAACAAGGCATTCATAGTGCTGTATTCAAAGAAAAATTTTTTTTTCCAAATCATTCTACACATTCATTGGTTTGGAAGATTTTTCAAATCCATTCTTTATAATGTTCCATAAATCAAGGTCCAAAGAAATGAAAAATTAAGCATCATTGTTTTCCAATATGTAATCTCCCATTAAATATGGGAGGACGTGAAATAAAATATCTCTCATTCATGCTAAATAAAGCCATTAACTCAAGTGAGTGTTTAGTCCAAAGAGTAAGACCTTGCTCTGATATCAATTATTATGATCAATTGGCACCAAGAGGGGTGGGGAGGGGTGAATTAGTACAAGTGAAAATTGATGTTTTAATATAACTTTTCATTTGAAGCAAGATAAGAAAATTGAAAGCTTTTCGTTAAAGTGAGAACTTCAATCTTATAGAGAAATGCTAAGCTTCTTGCTTAATGATGACTCAAGAAAGAACAAGCAAATTCGAATAAAAAGATAAGCAATGTTGTAAGGAAAATGCTTGATGACGAAGCCATGCTATCTAAAGTAAATAA
The DNA here is from genome assembly GCA_021527575.1 of Ensete glaucum. NCBI lineage: Eukaryota > Viridiplantae > Streptophyta > Magnoliopsida > Zingiberales > Musaceae > Ensete > Ensete glaucum. The sequence continues at coordinate 10,023 of JAHSUZ010000045.1, forward strand.
TATTGGAAGCATCTTTTAGTATTTTATTAAAAACAATTACGAACCTGATTAAAAAATTGTGAGGACTCAAAATTAGAAGTGGGTATTTTTTTATGAACTAATTAGAAGCAATATAAAGAAGTAAATAAGATAAGCAAAGAGAACTCACAACTTATAGTGGTTCGACCTCAACCTTGGCCTACGTCCACTTCCTGAGTCCTCCTTGAGGCACACTGGCATCTACTATCGATCTCCTTTGGGTGAAGACCAAACCCTTACAACTTTTTAACTTAAAAGAGAGATAAGATTACAACACTTATATCACTCTCTTACCCTTTTTCTTTTTTTTTAATTTTTACACATAATTTATTATAGAATTTTTAGCCCAAAATTGTTGTATCAAATGCAAGAAAACTTGGGGTATTTATAAACCCCAAGAAAACTTGGGGTGTGTGTAAATTTGGAGCCAAAATTTACACACACCCGAAAAAATCGAGTACGGGCGATTCACCTGCCGACGTCGATGGTGTAGCCACCAAAAGCACCCTAAAAATATGGTACATGTAGTTTAGCCACCGACTTGGGTGGTTCAACACCATTAGCTGCCTAGAAACCTGGGCAACAGAGGTAAAATCGTGAGTCATCGGTAGTTCAACCGTCGGAAATCCCGAAAAAGTGATTCCCTTCACTTTTCTAATCATGACTGGAACCATCAGTTGACTACTTCCCTGGTCAACTAAATAAGCTCAATCTGAGCTCAATCCAACTCTATAGTGGACTCGATTAACTCTTTGAGTTGATTTAGATTCCTTACAAATCACACTCAATTCAGACTCGAACTTAATCTATGACTTAAGGATTACAACCATACATGACCACCAAGCTTAACTAACGATCTCACTCTCAAAATTTGGCAACCTCTAGCATTCCCTACGGTGAGTCTTACGATCTTCCTCCGACGATCTCTCTGCGTGTTCTTAACGATCTTCTAGATACCTTTGGCGAAGTCCTAGTGAGCTCCCACCGCATCGTCCAAACTTTGACCCGATGCCTAAGCATGATCTTGGGTCTATGTCTAGTCTGTAACTCCTTTTCACCATCGTGGTTAAACTTGCGTCACTTCATCTAACATTATATGTTATATTAAACACTCAACAATTGATTTCCTCATCAAAATCCAAGATTCAACAATCCTTTTCTCCCTCTTTTGCATTAACAATTTTGACGTCAAAAGGCCTCACCATAGCACTTCTCAACAGTGACAAAAGGTGTTGTCCAGATAAAAAAACTATGACAAAAATAACAGTAAAGTTGTGTAAAAAATAATATACGTGATTCATCAGAACACATGCAGTTTATAGCCAATCATCGCATGGTGAACTTAGTTCTGATACTACTATTGGGAAACCTAATTAGAGCATCATATGCATTGCAAAAAATAAAAAACAAAACTGGTTTCCCATGTCTTAACAAATTATCATGTGATAATTGGTATGTGAGAAAATCATAAAATCATAAACTGCATATCATGTGTTAGATGTTTTACCTAAAGAGATTGTATATCCTAGAAAATCTAGATCCATAGGAGAGAATGAAGGAGGCCATAAATCCTCCTCTTTAGCAGTGATCCACATGATAAATGATCCTCCTTGCGTTGAGTTAGCTACTATGATTCGCCTTCCCACTGTCAATGAACTTCTGGAATATAAGAAGTTTTGCCCGAAAAGAGCAAAAAGTTTACCCCAACTTGGAGTCCCCCAACTTGGAGTAAGTCTTTGATAGATTTGGTCGCCTTTGGGATTGTATTGTCTTCCCCATCATCTTTGCCGCCTACTCCTCTGAGTAGAAAGGTACAATACCGTGTACTGCCTACTTCAATCATAAAATTATCTAGTTTTAATGATAATTTTTAAAAATAATTTATAATTATCACTACCCTTTTTTATCAAACAATTTATAAAAAGCATCAAGTAATTTATTATAAGGTAAAAAAGATTTGCTTGACTTACTTACCTTGTTATTGTGAGCCTCATCTTCACTTGTTTGCTCCTCGTCTTTAGATATACTTGATTCGTCCGAGGTCGCCTTGAGCGAGTTCTTCTTCTTTTACAGCTTTTTATTCAATTTGGGATATTAACTTTTAAAGTGTCCCAATCGATTACATTTATAGCAAGTTATTATGTTCTTTTTTAGTTCATTTTTATTTTTATATTCATGTTTTCTAAACTTTTAAAACTTTTTATGAAAATTTTAAGGTCATCATCGTAACTTAAGCTTTCGCTCGAGTGGTCTTCCTTTGTCTAAGTGCCAAGTCCTTCCTATTCTTTGGAAGGTTGTTTGTGTTGAAACCTGAAGTAATAATGAAAATTCCAATTAAGTTCTTTGATTGATCATCTATTTATACTGATAAAGAGGAGGATTTTCCTCAACTAATCTATGAGATTTTCTCAGTTAGTTGGGGAAATCATATCTAAATTATATCTAGATCATATCTAAATCTTATCTGTTATCATGCCCCAACAAGATCGAGCTCCTGTCAAGGACATCGATCTTGAACCGATATAATGAAAAAAAGTTTGCAGTGGGTGCTGCACGGGGCAAGCACACAAGAATGGATGGAGCGTGGTTATCGCTGAACAAATGAAGTGAAGAGAAAGGAAGGGACCTTGGTGGTGGTAGGAATAGGAGGTCCAATCAGAAAGGTAAGTAGAGGTTGCTTTATTTTTGTTGCACTGTGAAAGAAGACACCGGCGACACCAAACGGTAACAAGCGACCACCATGGCAGTGGTAGTAGAGGGAGATGTCAAGTGTGACCATAGAGGATCATCCTTCGGGCCCGTAGGTGAGAAGCTGTCATTGGAGAGCGAAGAAAGAAGATATAATCTCTCTTAGAGAGGGGCTTTGATACCATGTTAAAATAAAATGTGAGAAGGAGGGTGCATGCATGGCAGGAAGAGGAGGTGTGGCAAGGTTAGGCGCAACAAAATCGATAGAGCGTGGTTATCATTAGACAAAAGCAAGTATAGAGACCTCCAACTTAGAGAGCAGGACCAGGAGGTCTCAATGGACGAACGACTAAGAGGCCAGCATAGAGGGCGCAATCGCCGATTAAGGCCACACACCACGTGTAGGACTCATAGCAAGGGTGCTCCGCAAGAGAAGGAAAGCGACGATGGACCCTACAGGAGAATATAAATATCATGGCTGAGGAAGGATTGTGGCTAGGAGCCAGGAGTGGAGCTGGTCCATGGCGGCCTGAGGGAGCAGCTCAGTTGTACAGTCGACGAGGCAGAGGAGGGAGATGATGGGTGGTGACCCTTAGCAGGATCGCTAGGTCGGTCTTGGCAACAGAAGAAACAAAGCCACAGTTGCTCTGTTTTGATGGCTACGAGTGGGAGGAGAGGGCACAGGAGTTGGCGTGATGACAGAAAGCGGGAGTGGCACCTTTCTTGTAGAAGAATACACTAGCAACGCTGAAGGGTCATGAGCAGTTGAGGGAAGTGGCTGCCATGGTAGTGGCAGCAGTGGCAATACCAAGGGGATCGGTCACCTAAGGAAGAGGTAGAGAAGTCAATTGTCATAGAAGAAGGTATCGGTGTTGCCGCCTAGAGAAGGAAGTAGCCAAGGCAGACGACTGCCAAAGGAAGCCAGAGACGGGGAGGGGGGTCTGACAGTGGGTCTGGGCGAAGAGGAGGAAGCCAATGACAATGGGTTCGGTAGGAGAGAAGAAAGTCAATGGGGAAGAAGGGTCATCGTGGATAAGTGGCAGGGGAGTAACGACACTGCTGGTGGAGTTGGAGAAGATGGCAGCAACGAAGGAAGTAGGGTGAGGAAGTAGCGGGTGCGACTTCGTCTACGATTGAGGAGGGGAGAAAGGGGTTGCGACAGGGGACGATAACGCGGCTATGTAGCAACGGTAGAGGAGGCAACGACATCGGTGTTTGGGGTAGCTGAGGCTGTAGCAACATGGGGCCGTCGGTGGAGGACACGAAAGAGACTTCTTTCTCTTTACCGAGAGAAGATGACAAGCGAGAAGTATAGATGCCGGTGAGGATTTGCTATCGTCAAACAATGAAAAAAAAGGGATAATCTCTCTTAGAGAGAGAGGGGCTCTGATACCATATTAGAATATGAAGTGAGAATCGTGAGTCATCTTTAATTATATCATCAACACATTTAGGCTCAACTTGAGATAAAAAGATATTATTTATATAAATATTATTAAAAAGTTTGAACATCTTTTGATATATCTCCAATAATTAGCTCTATAAGATATACATTTATCTACTTTCATTTCTTTATAAGATTATGTGGCCCTTTATTAATTGAATAAGATATATTATGGATTATTTATTCGATAAAAAGATATTAACCAATATTAAAGAAAGTCTATATTATATTGAGATATTTTAGGGGATGCCCTTGATGGAAGGAACTCTCCTAATAACTTATCCTAGACCCTCTGCTCTCACCTATAAATAGATAGGACATACTCTAAACCCAGGATGACACGATACTAGATCAAGAGATTACGGTTATCCTCTTGATCTCTCAAAACCATCAATTAAGGTGGTCCTGTGAAAAGATAGGAAGAGAGGAGAAGGAGTCTAGATCTATTCTAGTTCCTCTTGCAGATCGATATTCGGTGTCATTCAGATCTGTCAACGGTGCTCTTGAAGATCTAGTTGGATCTCACGCAGATGGCATCTAAAGGTACGCATCGTAAATAGATCTAGTATCATTTGATTTCAATCCTGGCATAAAAGTTTTTTCGCATAATAGATTGCATAATTATAGTTTTTATGCCAATATTCTTGGGTAAAGTTTCTCTAGAATTAGATGTATCTGAATTACTTAGGAAAGTATTATCCTTATTTCAATAACTAATAAGCTTTAGAGGTATAGAAGTATCTAAGAAAAATGCTTTAGAGGTATAGAAGTATCTAAGAAAAATGCTTTCATCAGATTTTATATCAAATTTTCTTAAGACAATATTATCATTTAAGATAAAATATTTATAACTAAAAAATTTGAAATATTAAATGTTGGATCTTTTATTATTTCATAATTCAAAAAGTGATTTAGATATACGAGGTCTTATAGAACCATATTCATGAAATAACATATCATGTCAATGGCTTCAGTCTAAAAGTATTTGGGTAGGTTATGTTTACTAAGTATGATCATTGTTATATCTTATAAGATCCTATTTATTATCTCAATAACTTTATTTTATTATAATTTTTTAAAATAAAGAAATTATAGTTATACCCATTCAAATCATAAATTCATGAAAATATAATTTTAAATTTACCACAATGATCACTACGGATAGAATAAATTATAAAATTATAAAATTAATTATATTTTAAACTTATTTATAAAACTTGATAAAATACTTAAAATAATCATTTTTATGCATCAAGAAGCATGTCCAATTATATTTACAATAATCATTAGCAATCACAAAATCATATTTACTAATTCTCGTGAATTAGTTGTAATAGTTTAGAGGTATTTACTTAGTTTTTGGGTTTGATGCTACTCCTTGTATATTTTCCTAATTGACATGCATCATAAAATTTATCTTTAATAAATTTGATTTTAGATATTCTTCTTTATAAGTTATTTAGTTCCAATTATGAAATTAACTGCATACTACCATGTTGTGTCTCAAATGCCAAAGTTATGCATTATAATTCAAAATTAAAAAATAAATTACATCACAAAAATCATTGAGATTAATAGTATAAATATTATCACTTCTTAAAGCTATCATAAATTTATTCTTATTTAGTATTTCTATGATGAAAGCATGAGATTTAAATTTAGTATTATATCTTATATAACAAAATTGACTAATACTTATTAAGTTGTGTTTCAAACTATCTATTAAAAACATATATTTAACAAACAGATTTAACTTGTTATTAATATTTTCAATGTCAATAATTTTTTATTTGTTATTATCTCCGAAAGTAATATATCCTCTATCTCAATAATTGAACTTTAAGAAGTTTGTAGGGTCTCCAAACATATGCCTTAAGTATCTATTATTAAAATATTATCTTTTGCTCTTAGATCTTGTTTACAGACATATCTACAAGAAAAAGATGTTTATCTTAGATACTTATTTAACTTTAGTTGTTTGTAGTTAGATATACTTTTCTTATCTTTTTACTTTAAATTAGTTATGGTTTCTTTAAGAACATAAACTAATTTAAGATAATTATATTTCTTAAACGTATTTACATAATGACCAAACTTTTACAAAAGTTATATTTAACTTTATGAGAAATATATAGTGTAGGTACTTTTATAAATTTAATTGACTTTTGATGTGTGTTACTACTTATGAAACTAATATATTTTTTTCTAAATACATAATATTGCTTGAGGAGAATTATATCAGTGACTTATTTTTAATTTTAAATTATTTTAATGCTTATCATACAAACTAGTTCTTTTAAAGAGATTTTATTATATTATTATTATTGATTCTTGTAACGAATGTTTTTGTTTTTCATTTATAGCAATTAGTTTATTTTATATATTTCAAATCATGTGATTTTTAAAATAACTTTTTTTAAGTTTGAGATTAGATAATTTTAAATTTTTATATTTAGTGTAGGGAGAATAAGATATTAATATATATTTGTCATGTATAATTTTTAATATATCAAATTCATTAGTAAATAATGCATGATTTATTTTTTATACATTTTATTTCTTAATGATCTTTAATGAGTTCATCATATAAATCATAAAATAGTACAATTAATTTTTCATGTGATAAGAAAGTTTAGGCGAGTTGAATATCTCATTATTGAGAGTTATTAAAGCATAATTTGTTACCTTCGTAGATCACAATTTAATATTTAGTATGATATGAATGAAAAATCTTTAGTTTAGTATGTGGATAATAAATTAAATTTGTGAATGATATATCACATTTATGATTATTTGATGACTTGGGTGGGTTGATAAATTATAATTCAAAATTATGAAATTAATGGCTAATGGAAGATAATAGTTTATTTAAAACTATTGTATATACAAAAAAAAATTAAAAAAAAGATCTATCAGGTAAAATATAAGAGAACTCATAGGACGGAGGGAAGAGTTCCAACCTCTACTTTATTTTCATTGTCTTATATCCTTTTTTATTTTGGTTCATATTATTTTAATATTATATAATGATCAATTATATGTTTTTGATTCATGATATTCACTAATTATGGGTTGATTCATTTTTGATGATTTTTAACTGAAGGTATTTAAGTTCTATTAGATTCCATCAATTAGCTTATTAAAATCTTAGTTGATAATTAATTAGTCATCACCTATATACTTTGAATTGTATAATGCCTCCGTAGTCTTAGTTAATGGGAATATAGAGAATTGTGAGGTCCCCAAAAGAAAAAAAAATTATCCTAAAAAAATTATTTTTAAATCTTGAGAATAATAAATAAGTTAAGGTTTATTAACTCTTTTGTTAAAATTAGGAAATATCAAGATCTAGAATTGATTTTTAAATTTTCAAATGAAAAACATAATATTTATGAGTTACACCACCAATTATTATTGTTGATCCTTAGCCTCTTTCGATTTGTGAATAATAAAATTATAGTATTTTTTTCTTGCTCTAGCCATATGTTTGCAATGAACTATTTAATATGGTTTCTAAAAATTTAATTGGTTTCTTTAGAAACTAATTAGTTATGCTATCTCTTGCGATCAAATATTATGGTAATGGAATCTACAGCTTTTACAAATATATCAAGGTGAGATGTTTGAAATATATTTATGTTAGTTTATTTAAATATATTTTTGATTTCTACCTGGTTCTTATATATTATAATCAAGTCAATTAATAATTATTTTAATACTCATCATCACAGATTCTAAAAGATTATTCTTAATTTCACTTTCTTTCGTTTTCAATTATTTATCATTTTAAACAAGTAGAAAATAAACAAGTTTAACATTGAGGATTTTTTTTGGGATTTAGATATTTATAATTGTAGTTTTAAAATAATATATTTATCCTTATATATTTTAGCCTATCATATACGTGCTTAGATTCCTTCGGATATATTCTTTTTGTTAACATTTACAGTTGATTAATTTTAACAAAGATTATATTTATCTTATTTATAAATACATATATTAAATTTATAAAAAATATAAAATATATGTAAGGGTTGATAACAAAATCACTGATTAGAGAGGAATATAAATACAAATTTTCTCTTATTTAACAGTAGAATAGGTACGATTATAAATTGATCGAGTTTTTTTATATACTTTCTGATACTTAATAAATGGGATTTAAACAACGATCTGAGTTGGACGGATTTTATTGACCCAATTCTCATTGCTTCGACATAAACAACGCAGGCTTGGCATTTCCATCGCCCGCCCCCGTCCCCGTCCCCGTCCCCGTCCCCGCCCCCGCCCCCGCCCCCCAACTTGGCCCAGCCCCCAAACCCAAATCCACCCCGCCCTCCACCCCACGGCGCCCCGCTCGCACCCTTTCCCCCACAAGAAGCGCGAACGCAGGCTTGGTCTACCCCCACAACAACCCCACCTGCAGCCACCCCTTCCCTAAGAGAAGCGAACGCGGCTTGACCCACCCCCAACCCACCCACAACCACGCCCCAACCCCGCGCCGCTCCCACCCCTTCCCTACAAGAAGCGCAAACCAGGAGGACGACGAGCCTGAGACGGAGACAAGGTAATAACCCTTGATCCTTGATTTGCTTCATGAGTTCTTGAGATCGTTTCTTCTAGGCTTATTGATCCGATTACTGTTGCATTTAACAAAACAACGAGGACCGTGAGACAATCAACCGTACGGACCAGGTTTCTCGATGCAGAGCCCAGGTGATGCGGTCTATCCTCTATTTTCTCGACTCCCTTTGAGTTCTTGAAGGTCCAATACCTCGTCTATTTTCTTGACTCCCTTCGAGTTCTTGAAAGTTCTCACTCCGGGGAGCCCCAGAGACAATCAGCAGGTTTCTCCAAGGCGAGGTGATGCTTTTCATCGCATACTTTCTCTCTCTTCTTGATTTCAGGGTTTCCTGAATGCTTTCTTCCATGGGTTTTTAATTCCGATCACTTGCTGCCAAGAAATCAGAGAATGAGCCCCAAAGAATTGGTCAGAAAGAGCATATTTGTTGAATGCGGAGACTAGATAATGCACTTAATCCTACGCTTCTCCTGTTCTATTGATGCCATTCAAATTCTTGAAGCGATTTCTTTTGTATGGTTTTCTTTTTTATTACTTGATGCCAATAATTCAGAGAATAACGTCTCAGAGCCTATGTCTCTCCTGTTTTCTTGAATTGCTCATGTTTCTTGTAGACTGTTCCAAATTCATGTTCTTGTTCCTAAAATTTAAGTGTATTGATATCCTGTATCTAAATCTTTTGCAAGATTTTCTTCAGGCACTAAAAGAACGAACATATACAGCAAGAAATAGATCTAGGTAATGTTAATTCCTTTCACATATTCAAAGTTTTTTACTCTAGATCGTTTTCTGGGTTTTCTTCAGGTACTACAACAACACATGCAACAATAAACAGAGCTAGAAAATGTTTGTTCTTTCTACTGATTCAAAGTTTTTACCATGTAGAATTATGTTGAGAAGTCATCAATGAGATTCTCTTAGCATTTTATTTCTCAAGAAAAGACAATACAGTCACTTTTGTTAGCATGTAATTTCTGTCATAAGTAGATTCTGATAATGGATCAGGCATAATCAACTGCAAGTGAGGAACATTAAACATATCATTTCGCTTGCTTCCCCATACTTTCTCTGTAATGGGCATATCTGCTATTTCTTTTCTTTCTCTGGTATAATTCAAATTATAAGGTCTGTTTTTGCATAGTTTAATATGTGTAGATGTGAGATTGGAGCATAGTTTTCTGTGTGGTTTGTTTTGTCTATAAGGTGGTTTTTTCTAACCTTGATTCATAGCCATTTTTATTTTATATTAATTAACTGTATTGTTAAACTTAGTGGCTGAATGTTTAGGCTTTGTCGCCTTATAGTTCACTTAGAGTTTTGTTATGTTTTTAAATTTACTCATATCATCAATTTATAAAACTGAGAACAAATATGGCCACATGAATTTTGATGTATACTTAAATTATTTTGGACCTTCTTCTTAGCATTCTTGCTAGATTCTTAGCTTTTCTTTCATATTTTTTATTGCATCTTTTACTTTCTGAAACTATTGTCCAGTATGTGATTCATCATTCCCTTATATTACTATCTAGCATGTTCTAACTATGTTTGTTTGCTTTAAGAAGTAACCTTGAATGATACGTTAAATCAAGTAATTAACATTGCACCAAGTGGATTGGAAACACTGGGAACAAGTACTTGTTTAGGCTTTGTCACCTAATAGTTATCTTAGAGAGTTTTGTTATTTTTTGAATTTACTCACAAGTCACATCATCATTTTAGATAACTGGGAACAAATATGGCCACATGAATTTTGATGTATACTTAAATTAGTTTAGACCTTCTTCTTAGCATTCTTGCTACATTCTTAGCTCTTGTTTCCAATGCTTTTTTATTACATCTTTTACTTTCTGAAACTATTGTCCAGTATTTGGTTCAACATCCTTATATTATCATCTATCATGTTCGAACTATATTTGTTTGCTTTAAGGAGTAAACTTGATTGATAAATTGAATGAACATTGAACCAAGTGGATTGGAACATTGATGGCAAGAATTTGATATTTGTGTTACATAAAGAAAAGTCAGTTACATGACATGCCACATGGTCTGTGGTTGACACTGTCCATGTTGTTGTTGTGTCTTGGTACATCATGGTATCAACATAGATGTGCTAGCGGAAGAATATGAGGAACATAGAAAATAATAAGAAAAGTGAGAAGTAGAAATCACAAAAGGAAATATCAATTGTTCTTTCCACGTCGGCATCTATGTGTTTATCTTGTTCTATAATAATCTCTCTTCCAGGTTGATGTATTTTCTAGTCCGTTCCTATTCTATGAAACCTAAAAGAAATATCAGTCAACCAAACTTGCTGGTTCACTCCTTTGTAATTTGAAACCCCATCCACATACTCCATGCTGGATGGTACATAGGGTCACACATGGAGCAGTAAATGTGAGACATATTTGATTTAGATAATAGGTCAATATAACACTTCAGTTGGCAATCCTTATCATTTTGTTCTCTTTATCATTCTTGGTACACAACTAGTATATAGTGTCCATGAACCTAATGACTTATTTTCTGTAAATTCAATTTAGATTGTTACACATTGTCAAGGCAACACTTTATTGGATAAGTCCTTACCCTTCCTTTCTATATATTAATTGTTATTATAGCACACAATGCATGTAATTGTTATGATTTATTTTTTATATAATTCCAACGTAAGTTGGCATATTCTAGATTATTCCTTTTATCTCAGGAGATGGTAGTTTGATTCATGCTGCATACTCATTGAGTTGTTGATATTTGTTATTTGTGGCATTATATATCGATGTACATTTCAACTTGCGGTTCTATTACCCTTCTTATGCTTCTGTCAGCCTTTTTCTTCAACTATACACACTCATTTATGGATCTTCTAATTCATCATGTACATAACATATTTACATAATTTTCCGGACAATGTTTATGACAACTTACCTCATCTGGTTCCCAAATTCTGATTTCAACAACAGGCCAAAGGATGGTGCAAAAGCACTGGTTGAATTATCATGAATCTGATTATTACAAATGGATAGGTAAAGTTTACACAACTTTCAATGTGCTGAATACTTTGTCACCAAGTTACATTTGTAATTAATTGTGATAAGGTCCATTCATTATTTCCATATATATTAGTGAATATAGGTTCATACTTTTCATAATTCATGTTGGAATGCTAAATGGATTGTTTGAACATGTTCTTCAATTTTTGGAATGTGTTCATTTTACATGCTAACATTTTTAATCATCACTAGCACTTGCCTGCCTATTTGTAGTGATTGATATGATCCTATTAATTGGTTAGCTAAGACAATATAATTGTCTCTGATTTTCTAGAAACATAGAAATCGATGTTTGAATTTCCAAATCGGATTAAAGCATTTGGTCAAAAGTGGAGATCACTTCTTTACCATTTTATAAGTCTGTGATGTCACAGGTATTTTCAGTTTCTGATTTTGAGGTTGTTCAACAAGACTGAGATATCTACTTACTACTTACAAAAGGGTAAATTAGTGACAAACTGATGAAATCCTCAATTCTGATACTTCAAAGGAAGTACTGAATTCTATACTTGTTTTAAGATCTTCAAGTGGTTTCTTAAATGATCCTTTATGTTTGCTTGTTTTTAATGACATTTTCTTTGTAATCGAATTTACTGGCCTAACAAAGATATCATATCTTGCTCTTCTGTTTTGTGTTATTTCTAGAACCTATTAATTGGATAATATAGATGGCTTATGGTCCTACTACTGTTAGAAAGTTGTGTCATCTCTCTTTGTTACTTTTATAGTTCTTGACTGAAGACTTCTAGTTTCTGTTGGGTCATCTCAAAGTGATACTAGATGTTGCTCAAGGATATGCAAACCTTAGTTTAGTTTTCTTTTTCATTCTGATTTTATTTCATACAACATCTTAGTGGAAGTAGAATTTTGCATATTTTATTTTTACTATAAGGCAATCTACCCCTTTTAAGCTGCATTCTTCCTGATGGTTTGGATATGAGGAATTTGATCAAAATGACTTGGTTCAGATCAATTATCCTCATAGTCTACTTGCCATCAAAACCTACTCCAACAGTTAGATCCTACCTAAGTCTTTCACTTAGAAGATAAAAGAAAAGAATAAAGAAGTTGGTTTCTAAATTTGAAATGAAAAGCCTAATATTAGATTTGTCTATCACTTCTTAACCGTCCATTTTTATACTTCATTCCACAGAATCCTTGCATCTCTTCTTCAGTCAAAAGCTTCATTGTTGCTGTTGATACTACAAACACTTCCTTGTTTCTTTGCTGTATAGTGCTGCTGGTTACCATGAGGACGTGAAGTTTAACAAATTCCACTCATAATGTAGCCCTTTGCTTGTAGAACATGTTGTCTATCTCATCAGAATACCAGAGTTGTGGACTCCAAATTGCTTGGTTGAGAGGTGCTGCTATCAGTCCATGTAGCTAAACCATAAAGGTTCTTTGGTGCTGCTGCTTGCTATATTTCTGTCTGCTTTGCAAATAAAATCCCATTGCTGGCGAGGCCAAATAAACTGAAACAACATGCATTTTATGTTTCAGCTCTATTATATGATATACACTTTCTTGAACACAAGCATTTGCATGCATTGAGCATGTTCGACTTCGTCCTCCTTTAGAGCAGGACTTCTCTCCGTTTGTCTTTTCATTGCTTTGAGGTAGAGATATATATATTTTGAATTAAAGGGCTAAAAAACTGAGGTCGAGGTGAGATGAGATGGTCAACCTCTGGCTTCTTGCTAGTAATGTTCATTTTGTCTCCTCTAGTCTCCAAGAGCTCCAAGGTGCTCTTTTTTTTTTCCCTTTATTCTTCTTGTACTCTGTCGTCACGTTTTGTATTTTGTGTTTGTTGTTGGGATTTATTGGAATTCTTCATGTGGTGGAGTCACTGCTAATCCCAAGGAGCACCTTGACCTCCGAGAAACAGTAGCTTCCAACCTATTGATTTCAGATTTATTGCATGAGGTTACAAATTTTACCATGGCACAAATTAAGAGGACTAAGGGTGCATCCAAAAAATGCAATGGTCAACACAATTTTAGAATTTAACTTATCTATTTTTCTTTTTGGATTATGTCTTGTTTTCACTACCTATCTTGTTCTCTTTATTATTTTTTAGCTTATGTCTCTTTGGCATTTGTTTTCCACTGCTCTGTCTAAATAAAAACCCAGCCTATATGGAGGACAAGTAACTGAAGTTGCTTTCCAGAAGATCTAGTTTATAAGATTTATCAAGGTATAGTTAAAGTTTTTTTGGGCCAAAATTATGCCACAATGTTTAGATTGAGCTTTTCTTTTAAATTCTACTGTTAAGCTTTTGGAGTTTAATGTTCAAGGCATGCTTTTCTTTTCTCCGTAAATATATGCGACGCACCATGCATGTAGTTCCTTCTTTCATTCTACTATCATGCTATTGAAAGATAAGAGTTTGTGATTAAGAGGTTCCGTAGTCTTGGCAAGCATTTTGTGGAACTAGCTATACTAAAACATCAAAAAGGCTGTTGCGTATAGTGTTTTTCTTGCAATTCATGGATGTGTATTATTTGTTAGAGTTCATGATTAGAGATCATTGAAGATGATTTGTTTCCATTGGTCATCCTTATAAATGATTCTATTTGCTTTAATCTTCGTTGTTTTAATATTTTCACATATATTTGATTCAGGTTATTTCACTTATCAACATCCAGAAATACCCCTAGAATCTTAGCAAAATTTGAGCAAATCGAACCCAAAAGTTTGACAAATTTAATATTTAATAATTCATAGAAACTGTACCAATTTGACCTTAAATAAAATGTTCAAGAGAGAGTTTCTTCTTTACTGTGATTTGCAAAATACTCTGAGATCTACAGTATAACCAATACCGAGCTAATTTTCCCTGTTAAAAAAATAAAGACTTGATGCTCATATTTTTGTTTGTTTCCATTGACTTTAGCTTCAACTTTTTTTGAATGCTTAAATATCACATAATAATTATATGCTTGTTATTTTGGTTCTTTGAGTGATTTGTTTGCTTATATTGTTTTGAGTTTGAGATGACTTCGTTTCATAACATTTTATAGTTTAATACTGGATGTTATTTTTTGTTTTACTGACATCTACTCATCGTTGCATTTCATTGAAATTGCATGTGCATTTTGTCCTTGCCACATTGTCATTTAAAGGCAACAACATTTAGGTATGTCTTTTCGATGCAGCTGTGGATTTATGGTTTATACACTGAAGTTCTATTTAGTCAGTTGCTTTCTAATTTGCATTGGGTTTATTCATTTAGCTTATGAAGAGGTATGCTTGTTTATATCTTTGGACACTATTAGATAGTTTGCTTACATGTCCATCCCATATTGTAGATCTACTATCTATTTTGATTAAATGCCTACAATATGAGACAAGTAGTATCAGAGTTGCCATATTTATTTCTTCTAATTATGAATTCTCATATCTGATTTCTATGGAGTAATTTTGCATGCATTACCATGATTTGGCTTGACATCAATCTGACCCTTTTGTTAATCCTTATAGGGCTGCTTGGATCCTTTATAGAATTTATTGACGATAGGACAAGTGTAGTGTACTAGATCTTTTCTAACCATTTTATTACATTTAACCAGTTTTTTAGTCTGTTTCTACATCAAAACCGTGGAACTTCTGAGCTTCAACAATAGCATCTTAAGTCTGTCAGTATCCATAAATAAACATTATTCTCTCTTTGAACATGTAACATGTTAATTCTTAACTTGAAGGATCCTTTTATTTTCCTTTTCTTTTGATGATCAAGTGTGCTTGATAAGTCGTTCAGCAAAAGCATAATTTCAACAAGAACAACTTCTATAATATCTTTGCAGTTAGTGGAATAAACATGATTTGCTCTTTTGCACATATTTTTGTAGTTATTGTGGAATGAAATTTCATGTAGTCAGTTGGTTTATTAGCTCTTTTGTGCTATTAATATGAATACTATCTTTTCTCACATTTTCAGGTTGTCGGTTTTGGTTCTTAGTTGCATGAAGTTCCCATCTATAGCCAAAGTGGCCTTTCAGATTTTCATGGTTTATTGCTTGGTTACAAATTTGATCAACCTCTATAAGCTGATATTAAGTCATAGCTGTTAGGAGAAAAACAAGTCTCCTGATACCAGGTTCAAAGAAGCAAGAAAGAATAAAACACAAATAAAGACACAGATTACGTGGTTCACTCAAACTATGATGTCCACGAAGTACGCTTCAGATCTTTATTATAGGGAGAAAAATTAGTGTGTAAAAAACACTTAGTTCTCATCAGACTCAAACTCTTGGCAGCTTCTGGCTCTGCTCTACATGCCCTTCTCAAGAGTGTGTACACCGAGGAAAGAGAGATCACATGTAACCCACTAATGTAAATAGCCCTTAACAACCCTTAGTTTTATTCATAAATCAGAAAATTGGTTGTAACTTCTTTTACTAAGTCAAAGGTAACTTTTAACAACACTTTTACTAAGTCAAAGATGACTTCTAATGATAGCGGGATGGTTTGTCAAAAAAGTTAAAAGCTAGTTGTAAATTGTCATTTTGTCAACTAGAAACATGTTGGCTTTGTTGGTCAAAACTTACTTGAGGAGTTACTTTATTGTATTATGATATATGCATCAACCTCCTTGCTAGCCCACTTCCAATTTAGGACTAATGGGGTCTCACAACCTCTTCATCTCAAATGTCGTCATTGTTCTAAAATTTATCATTTTAGGCAGTATTTTGGCACACAGAACTACAATTATGGCTCTGTATTTCATATATCTTTACTATCTACAGGTTTCTTATTCTTTTTCTTCCATTAGAACTATAAACTTCATCATAGGATTTGATTATATGGACATCAAGAATAACAGTTTAATCTTGTAATTGGTTTGTCACTGTGCTTGCTTGATTTAATTTCTTTCTGTTACCATTTTTTAACTGTTTAGTTGTAAAACTGATTTAAAATAGAGGATACATTTGTTGATGACCAATGACAAAGATGGCCCGTAGCTTCTTTCTTTGTCTTGAGATTTAAATGTCCTCCCTTCCCTATGCTATTTCAATTACTTGCTTCTGTCAAACCTTTTTTTTCATGGGATTTCGTCACCAGGTATATTCTTGTTGTGGTTTATTTCAGTTTCCTTCCTCTTTTGTAGTTCATAGCAATTTGTTGCCTGCATTTAACTAAAGGGAAGCCCATGTTGCACATTAAATTTCTTTGAGAGAAATTTGGAAAAAATAATTGGCAAATATATGTAGGATTATTCTCAGAAGACACTTCAACAGAAGTCATAATTCTTATGTAGATGTTTATGTAATTATCAGTGTCAAAGTTGTTTCTTATGTAGATGTTTCTTATGTAGTAATGTCAAAGTTCTTATGTAGACATTTATGTAATAATTGGCACGCTGATTCTTTTTTCCCTAGTGTCTTTGTTCTGCTACATAACTAGCTTCCTTTACACACAAAATTATCTAGCATGTTGTTGCACTAACTAGATTCATGCACTATCTGAATCTGGATTAGAATCTTCAAAGAGTACAATTTGCAACAGAAACTTTTGCTTTATCTTACCATTGATAGTGTCATTTAATTCCAGGCCATGGAATGCAACAAAAGGAATTGAAAGTCGCTAGAGCAGTCAAGCAAAGAAAAACAAAAAAAATTGAGGATCACACTATGAGAATTATGTGGCTGCTTCATGAGTGTCTTGTCTTTCTTTGAGAATTCAAGAAAAAGAAGGCAAGAACCTATCTCTTGCTTAAAAAAAGCAAACGATTATATTCTTTTTATCGGTCTTTACTTTTCGTGCTTCTGAATAATTGAATTCCCCTACAAGAAGCGCAAACCAGGAGGACGACGAGCCTGAGACGGAGACAAGGTAATAACCCTTGATCCCTGATTTGCTTCATGAGTTCTTGAGATCGTTTCTTCTAGGCTTATTGATCCGATTACTTGTTGCATTTAACAAAACAGCGAGGACCGTGAGACAATCAACCGTACGGACCAGGTTTCTCGATGCAGAGCCCAGGTGATGCGGTCTATCCCATGCTTCCTCTATTTTCTCGACTCCCTTTGAGTTCTTGAAGGTCCAATACCTCGTCTATTTTCCTGACTCCTTGAGTTCTTGAAAGTTCTCACTCCGGGAGCCCAGACAATCAGCAGGTTTCTCCAAGGCGGTGATGCTTTTCATCGTATACTTTCTCTCTCTTCTTGATTTCAGGGTTTCCTGAATGCTTTCTTCCATGGGTTTTAATTCCGATCACTTGCTGCCAAGAAATCAGAGAATGAGCCCCAAAGAATTGGTCAGAAAGAGCATATTTGTTGAATGCGGAGACTAGATAATGCACTTAATCCTCCGCTTCTCCTGTTCTATTGATGCCATTCAAATTCTTGAAGCGATTTCTTTTGTATGGTTTTCTTTTTTATTACTTGAAGCCAATAATTCAGAGAATAACGTCTCAGAGCCTATGTCTCTCCTGTTTTCTTGAATTGCTCATGTTTCTTGTAGACTGTTCCAAATTCATGTTCTTGTTCCTAAAATTTAAGTGTATTGATATCCTGTATCTAAATCTTTTGCAAGATTTTCTTCAGGCACTAAAAGAACATATACAGCAAGAAATAGATCTAGGTAATGTTAATTCCTTTCACATATTCAAAGTTTTTACTCTAGATCGTTTTCTGGGTTTTCTTCAGGTACTACAACAACACATGCAACAATAAACAGAGCTAGAAAATGTTTGTTCTTTCTACTGATTCAAAGTTTTTACCATGTAGAATTATGTTGAGAAGTCATCAATGAGATTCTCTTAGCATTTTATTTCTCAAGAAAAGACAATACAGTCACTTTTGTTAGCATGTAATTTCTGTCATAAGTAGATTCTGATAATGGATCAGGCATAATCAACTGCAAGTGAGGAACATTAAACATATCATTTCGCTTATACTTTCTCTGTAATGGGCATATTTGCTATTTCTTTTCTTTCTCTGGTATAATTCAAATTATAAGGTCTGTTTTTGCATAGTTTAATATGTGTAGATGTGAGATTGGAGCATAGTTTTCTGTGTGGTTTGTTTTGTCTATAAGGTGGTTTTTTCTAACCTTGATTCATAGCCATTTTTATTTTATATTAATTAACTGTATTGTTAAACTTAGTGGCTGAATGTTTAGGCTTTGTCGCCTTATAGTTCACTTAGAGTTTTGTTATGTTTTTAAATTTACTCATATCGTCAATTTATAAAACTGAGAACAAATATGGCCACATGAATTTTGATGTATACTTAAATTATTTTGGACCTTCTTCTTAGCATTCTTGCTAGATTCTTAGCTTTTCTTTCCAATATTTTTTTATTGCATCTTTTACTTTCTGAAACTATTGTCCAGTATGTGATTCATCATTCCCTTATATTACTATCTAGCATGTTCTAACTATGTTTGTTTGCTTTAAGAAGTAACCTTGAATGATACGTTAAATCAAGTAATTAACATTGCACCAAGTGGATTGGAAACACTGGGAACAAGTACTTGTTTAGGCTTTGTCACCTAATAGTTATCTTAGAGAGTTTTGTTATTTTTTTGAATTTACTCACAAGTCACATCATCATTTTAGATAACTGGGAACAAATATGGCCACATGAATTTTGATGTATACTTAAATTAGTTTAGACCTTCTTCTTAGCATTCTTGCTACATTCTTAGCTCTTGTTTCCAATGCTTTTTTATTACATCTTTTACTTTCTGAAACTATTGTCCAGTATTTGGTTCAACATCCCTTATATTATCATCTATCATGTTCGAACTATATTTGTTTGCTTTAAGGAGTAAACTTGATTGATAAATTGAATGAACATTGAACCAAGTGGATTGGAACATTGATGGCAAGAATTTGATATTTGTGTTACATAAAGAAAAGTCAGTTACATGACATGCCACATGGTCTGTGGTTGACACTGTCCATGTTGTTGTTGTGTCTTGGTACATCATGGTATCAACATAGATGTGCTAGCGGAAGAATATGAGGAACATAGAAAATAATAAGAAAAAGTGAGAAGTAGAAATCACAAAAGGAAATATCAATTGTTCTTTCCACGTCGGCATCTATGTGTTTATCTTGTTCTATAATAATCTCTCTTCCAGGTTGATGTATTTTCTAGTCCGTTCCTATTCTAGTCCATGTTGTTGTTGCGTTTAGTGTTTTTCTTGCAATTCATGGATGTGTATTATTTGTTAGAGTTCATGATTAGAGATCATTGAAGATGATTTGTTTCCATTGGTCATCCTTATAAATGATTCTATTTGCTTTAATCTTCGTTGTTTTAATATTTTCACATATATTTGATTCAGGTTATTTCACTTATCAACATCCAGAAATACCCCTAGAATCTTAGCAAAATTTGAGCAAATCGAACCCAAAAGTTTGACAAATTTAATATTTAATAATTCATAGAAACTGTACCAATTTGACCTTAAATAAAATGTTCAAGAGAGAGTTTCTTCTTTACTGTGATTTGCAAAATACTCTGAGATCTACAGTATAACCAATACCGAGCTAATTTTCCCTGTTAAAAAAATAAAGACTTGATGCTCATATTTTTGTTTGTTTCCATTGACTTTAGCTTCAACTTTTTTTGAATGCTTAAATATCACATAATAATTATATGCTTGTTATTTTGGTTCTTTGAGGGATTTGTTTGCTTATATTGTTTTGAGTTTGAGATGACTTCGTTTCATAACATTTTATAGTTTAATACTGGATGTTATTTTTTGTTTTACTGACATCTACTCATCGTTGCATTTCATTGAAATTGCATGTGCATTTTGTCCTTGCCACATTGTCATTTAAAGGCAACAACATTTAGGTATGTCTTTTCGATGCAGCTGTGGATTTATGGTTTATACACTGAAGTTCTATTTAGTCAGTTGCTTTCTAATTTGCATTGGGTTTATTCATTTAGCTTATGAAGAGGTATGCTTGTTTATATCTTTGGACACTATTAGATAGTTTGCTTACATGTCCATCCCATATTGTAGATCTACTATCTATTTTGATTAAATGCCTACAATATGAGACAAGTAGTATCAGAGTTGCCATATTTATTTCTTCTAATTATGAATTCTCATATCTGATTTCTATGGAGTAATTTTTGCATGCATTACCATGATTTGGCTTGACATCAATCTGACCCGTTTTGTTAATCCTTATAGGGCTGCTTGGATCCTTTATAGAATTTATTGACGATAGGACAAGTGTAGTGTACTAGATCTTTTCTAACCATTTTACTACATTTAACCAGTTTTTTAGTCTGTTTCTACATCAAAACCGTGGAACTTCTGAGCTTCAACAATAGCATCTTAAGTCTGTCAGTATCCATAAATAAACATTATTCTCTCTTTGAACATGTAACATGTTAATTCTTAACTTGAAGGATCCTTTTATTTTTCCTTTTTCTTTTTGATGATCAAGTGTGCTTGATAAGTACGTTCAGCAAAAGCATAATTTCAACAAGAACAACTTCTATAATATCTTTGCAGTTAGTGGAATAAACATGATTTGCTCTTTTGCACATATTTTTGTAGTTATTGTGGAATGAAATTTCATGTAGTCAGTTGGTTTATTAGCTCTTTTGTGCTATTAATATGAATACTATCTTTTCTCACATTTTCAGGTTGTCGGTTTTGGTTCTTAGTTGCATGAAGTTCCCATCTATAGCCAAAGTGGCCTTTCAGATTTTCATGGTTTATTGCTTGGTTACAAATTTGATCAACCTCTATAAGCTGATATTAAGTCATAGCTGTTAGGAGAAAAACAAGTCTCCTGATACCAGGTTCAAAGAAGCAAGAAAGAATAAAACACAAATAAAGACACAGATTACGTGGTTCACTCAAACTATGATGTCCACAATGCTTCAGATCTTTATTATAGGGAGAAAAATTAGTGTGTAAAAAACACTTAGTTCTCATCAGACTCAAACTCTTGGCAGCTTCTGGCTCTGCTCTACATGCCCTTCTCAAGAGTGTGTACACCAAGGAAAGAGAGATCACATGTAACCCACTAATGTAAATAGCCCTTAACAACCCTTAGTTTTATTCATAAATCAGAAAATTGGTTGTAACTTCTAAGTCAAAGGTAACTTTTAACAACACTTTTACTAAGTCAAAGATGACTTCTAATGATAGCGGGATGGTTTGTCAAAAAAGTTAAAAGCTAGTTGTAAATTGTCATTTTGTCAACTAGAAACATGTTGGCTTTGTTGGTCAAAACTTACTTGAGGAGTTACTTTATTGTATTATGATATATGCATCAACCTCCTTGCTAGCCCACTTCCAATTTAGGACTAATGGGGTCTCACAACCTCTTCATCTCAAATGTCGTCATTGTTCTAAAATTTATCATTTTTAGGCAGTATTTTGGCACACAGAACTACAATTATGGCTCTGTATTTCATATATCTTTACTATCTACAGGTTTCTTATTCTTTTTCTTCCATTAGAACTATAAACTTCATCATAGGATTTGATTATATGGACATCAAGAATAACAGTTTAATCTTGTAATTGGTTTGTCACTGTGCTTGCTTGATTTAATTTCTTTCTGTTACCATTTTTTAACTGTTTAGTTGTAAAACTGATTTAAAATAGAGGATACATTTGTTGATGACCAATGACAAAGATGGCCGTAGCTTCTTTCTTTGTCTTGAGATTTAAATGTCCTCCCTTCCCTATGCTATTTCAATTACTTGCTTCTGTCAAACCTTTTTTTTCATGGGATTTCGTCACCAGGTATATTCTTGTTGTGGTTTATTTCAGTTTCCTTCCTCTTTTGTAGTTCATAGCAATTTGTTGCCTGCATTTAACTAAAGGGAAGCCCATGTTGCACATTAAATTTCTTTGAGAGAAATTTGGAAGAAATAATTGGCAAATATATGTAAGATTATTCTCAGAAGACACTTCAACAGAAGTCATAATTCTTATGTAGATGTTTATGTAATTATCAGTGTCAAAGTTGTTTCTTATGTAGATGTTTCTTATGTAGTAATGTCAAAGTTCTTATGTAGACATTTATGTAATAATTGGCACGCTGATTCTTTTTTCCCTAGTGTCTTTGTTCTGCTACATAACTAGCTTCCTTTACACACAAAATTATCTAGCATGTTGTTGCACTAACTAGATTCATGCACTATCTGAATCTGGATTAGAATCTTCAAAGAGTACAATTTGCAACAGAAACTTTTGCTTTATCTTACCATTGATAGTGTCATTTAATTCCAGGCCATGGAATGCAACAAAAGGAATTGAAAGTCGCTAGAGCAGTCAAGCAAAGAAAAACAAAAAAAATTGAGGATCACACTATGAGAATTATGTGGCTGCTTCATGAGTGTCTTGTCTTTCTTTGAGAATTCAAGAAAAAGAAGGCAAGAACCTATCTCTTGCAAACGATTATATTCTTTTTATCGGTCTTTACTTTTCGTGCTTCTGAATAATTGAATTCCCCTACAAGAAGCGCAAACCAGGAGGACGACGAGCCTGAGACGGAGACAAGGTAATAACCCTTGATCCTTGATTTGCTTCATGAGTTCTTGAGATCGTTTCTTCTAGGCTTATTGATCCGATTACCTGTTGCATTTAACAAAACAACGAGGACCGTGAGACAATCAACCGTACGGACCAGGTTTCTCGATGCAGAGCCCAGGTGATGCGGTCTATCCCATGCTTCCTCTATTTTCTCGACTCCCTTTGAGTTCTTGAAGGTCCAATACCTCGTCTATTTTCTTGACTCCCTTCGAGTTCTTGAAAGTTCTCACTCCGGGAGCCCCAGAGACAATCAGCAGGTTTCTCCAAGGCGAGGTGATGCTTTTCATCGCATACTTTCTCTCTCTTCTTGATTTCAGGGTTTCCTGAATGCTTTCTTCCATGGGTTTTTAATTCCGATCACTTGCTGCCAAGAAATCAGAGAATGAGCCCCAAAGAATTGGTCAGAAAGAGCATATTTGTTGAATGCGGAGACTAGATAATGCACTTAATCCTACGCTTCTCCTGTTCTATTGATGCCATTCAAATTCTTGAAGCGATTTCTTTTGTATGGTTTTCTTTTTTATTACTTGATGCCAATAATTCAGAGAATAATGTCTCAGAGCCTATGTCTCTCCTGTTTTCTTGAATTGCTCATGTTTCTTGTAGACTGTTCCAAATTCATGTTCTTGTTCCTAAAATTTAAGTGTATTGATATCCTGTATCTAAATCTTTTGCAAGATTTTCTTCAGGCACTAAAAGAACGAACATATACAGCAAGAAATAGATCTAGGTAATGTTAATTCCTTTCACATATTCAAAGTTTTACTCTAGATCGTTTTCTGGGTTTTCTTCAGGTACTACAACAACACATGCAACAATAAACAGAGCTAGAAAATGTTTGTTCTTTCTACTGATTCAAAGTTTTTACCATGTAGAATTATGTTGAGAAGTCATCAATGAGATTCTCTTAGCATTTTATTTCTCAAGAAAAGACAATACAGTCACTTTTGTTAGCATGTAATTTCTGTCATAAGTAGATTCTGATAATGGATCAGGCATAATCAACTGCAAGTGAGGAACATTAAACATATCATTTCGCTTGCTTCCCCATACTTTCTCTGTAATGGGCATATCTGCTATTTCTTTTCTTTCTCTGGTATAATTCAAATTATAAGGTCTGTTTTTGCATAGTTTAATATGTGTAGATGTGAGATTGGAGCATAGTTTTCTGTGTGGTTTGTTTTGTCTATAAGGTGGTTTTTTCTAACCTTGATTCATAGCCATTTTTATTTTATATTAATTAACTGTATTGTTAAACTTAGTGGCTGAATGTTTAGGCTTTGTCGCCTTATAGTTCACTTAGAGTTTTGTTATGTTTTTAAATTTACTCATATCATCAATTTATAAAACTGAGAACAAATATGGCCACATGAATTTTGATGTATACTTAAATTATTTTGGACCTTCTTCTTAGCATTCTTGCTAGATTCTTAGCTTTTCTTTCCCATATTTTTTTATTGCATCTTTTACTTTCTGAAACTATTGTCCAGTATGTGATTCATCATTCCCTTATATTACTATCTAGCATGTTCCAACTATGTTTGTTTGCTTTAAGAAGTAACCTTGAATGATACGTTAAATCAAGTAATTAACATTGCACCAAGTGGATTGGAAACACTGGGAACAAGTACTTGTTTAGGCTTTGTCATCTAATAGTTATCTTAGAGAGTTTTGTTATTGTTTTGAATTTACTCACAAGTCACATCATCATTTTAGATAACTGGGACCAAATATGGCCATATGAATTTTGATGTATACTTAAATTAGTTTAGACCTTCTTCTTAGCATTCTTGCTACATTCTTAGCTCTTGTTTCCAATGCTTTTTTATTACATCTTTTACTTTCTGAAACTATTGTCCAGTATTTGGTTCAACATCCCCTTATATTATCATCTATCATGTTCGAACTATATTTGTTTGCTTTAAGGAGTAAACTTGATTGATAAATTGAATGAACATTGAACCAAGTGGATTGGAACATTGATGGCAAGAATTTGATATTTGTGTTACATAAAGAAAAGTCAGTTACATGACATGCCACATGGTCTGTGGTTGACACTGTCCATGTTGTTGTTGTGTCTTGGTACATCATGGTATCAACATAGATGTGCTAGCGGAAGAATATGAGGAACATAGAAAATAATAAGAAAAGTGAGAAGTAGAAATCACAAAAGGAAATATCAATTGTTCTTTCCACGTCGGCATCTATGTGTTTATCTTGTTCTATAATAATCTCTCTTCCAGGTTGATGTATTTTCTAGTCCGTTCCTATTCTATGAAACGTAAAAAGAAATATCAGTCAACCAAACTTGCTGGTTCACTCCTTTGTAATTTGGAAACCCCATCCACATACTCGATGCTGGATGGTACATAGGGTCACACATGGAGCAGTAAATGTGAGACATATTTGATTTAGATAATAGGTCAATATAACACTTCAGTTGGCAATCCTTATCATTTTGTTCTCTTTATCATTCTTGGTACACAACTAGTATATAGTGTCCATGAACCTAATGACTTATTTTCTGTAAATTCAATTTAGATTGTTACACATTGTCAAGGCAACACTTTATTGGATAAGTCCTTACCCTTCCTTTCTATATATTAATTGTTATTATAGCACACAATGCATGTAATTGTTATGATTTATTTTTTTATATAATTCCAACGTAAGTTGGCATATTCTAGATTATTCCTTTTATCTCAGGAGATGGTAGTTTGATTCATGCTGCATACTCATTGAGTTGTTGATATGTTATTTGTGGCATTATATATCGATGTAAATTTCAACTTGCGGTTCTATTACCCTTCTTATGCTTCTGTCAGCCTTTTTCTTCAACTATACACACTCATTTATGGATCTTCTAATTCATCATGTACATAACATATTTACATAATTTTCCGGACAATGTTTATGACAACTTACCTCATCTGGTTCCCAAATTCTGATTTCAACAACAGGCCAAAGGATGGTGCAAAAGCACTGGTTGAATTATCATGAATCTGATTATTACAAATGGATAGGTAAAGTTTACACAACTTTCAATGTGCTGAATACTTTGTCACCAAGTTACATTTGTAATTAATTGTGATAAGGTCCATTCATTATTTCCATATATATTAGTGAATATAGGTTCATACTTTTCATAATTCATGTTGGAATGCTAAATGGATTGTTTGAACATGTTCTTCAATTTTTGGAATGTGTTCATTTTTACATGCTAACATTTTTAATCATCACTAGCACTTGCCTGCCTATTTGTAGTGATTGATATGATCCTATTAATTGGTTAGCTAAGACAATATAATTGTCTCTGATTTTCTAGAAACATAGAAATCGATGTTTGAATTTCCAAATCGGATTAAAGCATTTGGTCAAAAGTGGAGATCACTTCTTTACCATTTTATAAGTCTGTGATGTCACAGGTATTTTCAGTTTCTGATTTTGAGGTTGTTCAACAAGACTGAGATATCTACTTACTACTTACAACAAGGGTAAATTAGTGACAAACTGATGAAATCCCTCAATTCTGATACTTCAAAGGAAGTACTAAATTGATAATTTCTCATACACATTACTATTCATCTTGTATGTGGACACTTGAATCTTTATATGGTATATATTGAGATTACATTTGAGTGCTTGCAAGAAGATTTCTCTCTCACGAAGGTCAACTTATAGATATAGAAGTCTATACTTCCAAAACTTGTTTTTGCATGTCACCATAGGACAAAGTGGCACACAACACCTGATTTTTTAATAATATATTGCAGAAGTTTTACCTCAACGTTATGAAATCATTATGAAGAATTGAAGATTGTTCCATACAACATATAGAATATATTGCTAAAAATGTAGATGTCTCATTTAAGGTTTGTAATACCAAATGTACAAAGCGATACATATTGGCTGATACCGAAGTATTGGCTTATAGATATTGGCCATGTAATGATATGTGGATCGTTCTCTATTGGGTGGTACCATTGGTTAGGATTGTTTCCACCATTAGTAGGTCCAAACTAATATCGTTGTCGCTTCTTGGTATTAACTTGGTTGTAGAGGAGAAGGAAGAGGAGAACCTAGAGATTCGATGCCACTCTCCTCGGCGATCATCGCCTCCCTCGCTAGACACGCACGAGGACGCCTCCTCTTCTCGCCCGAATACCAATTATCTCGCGGCATCCCTCATTTTATATTTTTATATAAAATATATATCTTCCTGAGCGTTGCCTCTTTATATGTTTATATATATATATATATATATATATATATATATGAAAGTGTATCATATCGAGCGCATAATCGAACCTTGTTCTCATTTTTCTTTTCTTGGCTAAATTTGTTAATTTGAATTATTTTCTTCATTTTGTTTGTAAAGTAAACTTGACTAATGTGAGCCGAGCTACTTGGCTACCAACATAGGAGCTTTAGATAAAACCAATGTTTGTTATACTACTCGAGTCTATGGTTGAGAGGTGTTAATTAACGATCAAAACGTAGATTGCTCGAGTTGGCATACCCTAGCATAGTGTCGACACCAAGACAAATCAATACGTCGACGACAAATCTTTGAGAGAGTACCAAATGAGAAATACTAGATAAAACAATTAGGTAGACAACAATCGCCTTGGCCAAAATTATTTTGCCTCCCAAGTTGTGTTAACTTCTCATTTTGTATATTCTACTTGGCTACCACCATTGGGGCTTTAGATAAAACAATTAACTAGACTACAACCATAGGTTGCTTCCAAAATTATTCTGATGGTCTCCCAACTTTTGTTAACTTTTTATTTTGTGTTTGTGTTCTTGAAAGATGAAAAACTCTTGTAAGGTGTTTAGTGTAGGCCGTTTCACTTAGATAATGCATGATATGATGCATGATTCAATTATATATATTTTTCTTACATTAAGAAGGATACACATGGTGCAATATGATTATGCTAATTAAGACATTCTCTCTTTGATTTTTCTTGTTCTAATTTATGTTGATTTACAAGTTATATTTCAGAACCGGTCATGGATGCGTAGAGTCTAGATTAGTTTCCTTGTAGTGCTTGAAGATGTAACCTACTGAAAATAGCCATGAGAAGTCCAAAAGAGCTTGGTAGAAATATAACATTTGCAATAAGTTCTTTAGGAGGACTAATACAGGATAAGCAGTTAAGTCTCATGGAAGAGAACAAGTACTTGTTAATATAAGTTAATATCATCAGATTTTCACTTATGGCCTATCGCCAATGCAGTTAACAATTTAGAATTTGTTTGCTCTATAGTTTAACTGGAGGTATGAAGCTTTAAGAGCTCTATTAATTGTGTTCACGAATAATGTAATAAAACTATATCCACATTTTTTATGAACGACTATGACTTCTAACACAATCACAGTCTTACTCAGCTTATTTATTATGGTTAAGACTAGTGTAAAAGATTAACCTTAATTGTAACATCTCTCAGTTAGGCTATATTTTTGAATGAAGTCAGTGATGCCATTGAGATACCTCAGCAGAATGTTGCTCCATTGATTTCAAATGCTTTGGTTGGGGTTGTGTGGAATTGGTTGAGCAATTTCTTTCTGATGGGCGTCTCGTCATGAGAACAAATCAGTTCATATTTGATCTTACCACCACCCTACCCGTTTTAAAGAGTAGAAAAGTTGTTCACTTGCACCACAAGATGAGTGAATCTAGACTGGAGGCAAGGCATACTGCCTCGACTAGTGAGAGTTCCTTAGGGGAAATCTTGAGTTTCTATGGGTTTGCTTGTTCCAATTATCTTTGTTGCCATGAAACTAAAGAATAAGGAGGCAAATAGTGAGGAGGGCAAATACTGAGGAGTCGGAGGGTTATCATTTATGGAGAGCTATAGTAGATACTTTCTATGCCCTCCTGTCCCTGCTCCCTCAAGCCATAAAGACCTAAACTGGTGTCAAATTTATATATTTATTCAACCCCTAAAACATTTGGTGATTTTTATTTTGCATCTCTTTTGACCCCAATGAATTTGCTATATGATCTGGCATATAAAGATTTAAGTGTGATGCAAACTAGTCTATTCATGGATGCAATTGCATTTCGACTTTTGCTAATTATGAGATATAGGCATACTTCCAGTATAATTCTTTAAAATATCTCACTATTTTTTATTTTACATCCTGCATAGGTTATTTCACATCTCAAAGTCTTAAATCACTTCTGGAACCTCAATTGTATCTATGGCACACTAACAAATCCCAAAACACAACAAATGTATAGCTAGAGATTCACATGTAATTCCAGAGATTCCATTATTATTGGAGTTGTTGACTGACTTTTCTATTTTATGTATATGTTTCATTACTCTTTATGGGTTCTGTTTTGCCATTTGGTGTAGGTTTCATCAGTATATATGGATACTAGCATATGATTGATTGACAATCATTTCGGTATAAAAGAATAAAAAAGGGAACTGCTCATTAACTTAGATCTAATATTGCTCATGTCATTGTTTATCCGCTTGCTATTTACTAGTGTGGAATGCCACATGGTCTGTATAGGAGCTGCTTACCAGGCAATTTTTTTATAATTCTTTTAGTTTTTTTTTCCAAACTTGGAATGCATTGGTGTACTATTAGGTACTCGCATTGGTCCTTGGTTGGTTCGGTGAATGCTGATTGTGTCGACATATACATGATACCCTTTTTGGTTTTGGTTCTCGGAACCCCTAGAAACCCTATTTCATGGGTATTTGCTATCTAATAAACTTAAGATTTATATGATTTAACTGTTTTGAATCTACAAAGTAGCATATATTAGATAGAGTTGCCAAGAGCGGTCTGTAGTTCAACATAAATTTAACAACTTTCATGCTTCTTCATTGATGTGAATTTATGCAAGTGATTTATAATTATTGATAAGCCTCCAAGATAGAGGTGATCGTGGGATCACAAGGTGTGATCATAGGATTATAAGTTGTAAAATAGAACGTGAAGTCTTAAAGTACCCAAAAATTATGCTGATCTGCAATTTACATGCCCCTTAGTGTTTGGTTGTGGGACCAAACCTGTACCAGTCTATCCATTGATCGATACAAGTTTGGTCTATTCTGGTATACTGTGTGTTGGTATGTTGCAATGTGCCTTGGTACTATTGGGGGAGGGAGGAAGCAAGAAGAAGAGGAAGAGGGAAGAAGAGTAGGAAAAAGGAAGACGAGGAGGAAGAGGTGTATTGGAGTGGGATTGTGCAGGCGGTGACAAGCGTGTAGGCAATGATAGGTGAAGATAGCTTGTGACTCCTTGCAAAGAATCTCATTTCGAGCCAAGACCTAGCACAGGGTTAAAAGCCAAAAAAATTGTATATGTAGTGAACCAGATGAGATGGTACAGTTTGAGTTGGTCTACTTACCAGTCATTGATTAGATAAAAACTATCCAAGATGTGCTAAGCCGGTCAGTTTTGCAATCCACATTGTATTGATCTATAGATTCAATGTTGACTTATCCTCTTGCCCTTCAACTTGATTTTGGTTTTTTTTAATGATCCATGTGAGTTTGATGTTGTATTGGGTGTCTTGGTCTCAATTTTAGAATATTATCTGTCACTTAAAATCGTTTTTCCTTGAATGATTGTTTGGAGTTTGATATTAGTTGAGCGTTGTCCTCTTGGCACAAACCTTCTGTCATTTCAGATTATGTAGATGCTATAATTGTACGATTTCCATCGATATGTCCTTGTATTTATTTACCATTGGTTATCTTTTCATATTCGATACATTATGATATTTCTTGCATGTGGAACCACATACCTCTTAAGTACTAGAACATTGCTTCAAAGAGTTTCTTTTGCTTATGTTCATTTGATTCCTACCCCTTAAATCTTTGATAGAGGTCATTGATTCATTATGGTAAATTACATGGACTCTTAATGGTATCGATTGTTTACATTCAGATTCTGAATATCAGAAACTTTAAATTTCTTCAACTATGGTGTGAACCCTAGATTGCAATGGCTTTTACCAATTGATATTTCCTGAGCTCAAACTGAGATGTATATTGCCCTCATTTTGGGCAGTTCAGTTATAAAAGATAAACTTTAAAAAATTATGTTTGCTTTAATTGGGGATTACTTTTCTGAGCTTTCTCCATACGTCTGGAGCTTGAAATTGTGTCCTGGTAAGTGTCATCCACCATCGCCTACCTCCACACCACACACCATGGGTTGTCAGCCTTGGCTCCGCTACCTCTCTTCTCCTACTCTTCCTTTTTCTTTTGACTATCTTTTCTATCTTAGCCATTCCTATAGTGTATTTAAATACCAAATCAGTACGATTTGATAACCTATCTAGTAAGTACAGTACTGAGTTACTAGGTGGAATACTTAGCACAGTGATATTCATCTTACATTTTGGTATTCTTGAGAGAAGATTACCTATGTAGTTGATCCCATCATTGATGTCTTTTTAATTCAAATATTATCGTTCTTCTAGCTAACCAACATTTAGTGTTAATTAGTGAATCCTATTGCAATTATATTTGGCTTATCTCATTCTTACCCTTTTTTTATTGGAAGAGGTTTTCTGAGGTAGAAGTTCAACATACATAGCAAAAAAACCAAACCAAAATGGTTCTGATTTTTATGAACTCAAAGTTGTTTTTGAGAGTATAGGCAAATTGATAAGTTATCACTAAGAATTTTTGTAGCATTTTCTTTCTTGTGGAAAGATTATACATTATAATAACATCTTTCTTGATTTAGTTTGTCTTCTTATTCTTTTCTCTATTTTGTGAAGCTAAACTTGTGATATTTTGTCCCATGAAGTGAACCTTAATTCAAATTCTATGAATAATTTTTGTTTCTCATTCTACGATGAAATGTTTGTATTACGATTCTTTAGTTTTGGGGACCTATCAAGGACTTGGTCTGGGCTATTGTGAAGCAAATTTTGTTAGATGACACAAATTATTTTTTGCCACTTGTTTTAATTTTTAACAGTGTATTGGTATATTGAAAATTCATAAAGTAATTGTTTAATTATCTCATTACAAAAGAAGAGAAATAGGAGAAATGCTTATTTCATATATCTTCTATGCCCCTATTTTTATCACTCATGTGATGTGATACATCTTAGGAGCATCAAATGATTGATTTTAGGGGGCTGACTTTGAAGGATTTAGAGTCTTTCATGGCAGGTGAAAGAATTGAAAATTCAGGCATATGTATTAAGCATATTACTTTAGACTAGTAATGATTCTGATATATACAACACAACCATTTTTCAGAAAGTTATGAAAATGGGGTTTGTTGTTTAAAGTTCTATAATTATTTACCACTCAAGAGAGTGTGTTTTGAGCTTATTTTAGAGTGACTTTATGTAATATAAGTAATTTAGGTGATTTCATTTTATATGATTTAGGGTAGGATTTTAAATTATTTCTAAATTGAACTAGCAATCAATTGTAGTTACACAATACCTCGACACATTAAACAAACTGAGATCAGAATAACAATATTCTATCACATAAGAGACTTTGGTACTTAATAAACCAGTTGGTGAAGATATATGTTAAGATTGCAAAAATTGTTAGTGAACTTAAGATTGAAATTATTGTGATTGCCAAATGAAATGCTGTCAAAGGCAAGCCCCAAGTTGGACCTCATTCACAAAGGATGATGGGTTGTTTTGGTATGGAAGGCGGAAGGTGAAGAGGGTAAAGAATGGTCACAACGGTTAGGAAAGTATATGTAGTAGTGATAACAGGAGGAAAGCAAGTAATCTTCGATGGCCCATTTGGGAGTTCTAAGAACTTGTTGTCTAGAAGAAACACTAATGTGCCGAGGTGATGGTGCTAGGATGGATACAAAGTAAGCACCCAATCATAATTGACTTCTTTGAGTTCATAAGAATTGGAAGCATTTCAATTGGATTGGTGCCTTTAAAAGAGTTAAAGCGTCCCCTTCATTCATAAGAAAAGCAAATCCATAGAATCGAGAGAAACTCATAAATGGAGCGTAGGACAGTTATGAGGTATGCACTTAATCTTATAGTTGACTTGTATTTTGAGTTTTTGAAAGATTATTGACACCTTTAAAAGAGGCATGTTCTTCACCTATGTGGCAAGAAGAGCAAATGCAGAGAATAAGGAGCTTGAAATAAAGGAACAGGTTGTGCAGGGTGGGAAGAAGGTACTTGCTTGATTCTATACTTGTTTTTAAGATCTTCAAGTGGTTTCTTAAATACGATCCTTTATGTTTGCTTGTTTTTAATGGCATTTTCTTTGTAATCGAATTTACTGGCCTAACAAAGATATCATATCTTGCTCTTCTGTTTTGTGTTATTTCTAGAACCTATTAATTGGATAATATAGATGGCTTATGGTCCTACTACTGTTAGAAAGTTTTTGTTGTGTCATCTCTCTTTGTTATTACTTTTATAGTTCATGACTGAAGACTTCTAGTTTCTGTTGGGTCATCTCACTTGGAGGTTGATTCTATTTGATTTTTGACTCTGTTGTTTAAATTGTTTTATTGGTATTAGGCTCAAGGCATGTCAGCTATCAAAGTATTAAATGACATGGAACGATATGGGATGAGTGCTAGTTGCTTAATGATTTTTGACGTTGTTGTTTAAGCAGTTATGCTAGTATCGATCCAGCATGGGATTGATACGCGAACCATCGTGTACCGGGTTGTATATACTAAAAGGCTTTGTATCACTCGATACGGGCTTTTACCACTCAGTAACGGTCGAAATCCAATCGTTACCTACGGATGACTCAGATTTGACCTCTTTCAATGGTTAGATCTATTTAAAAGGGCTTTTAAATCCTTTTGTCCTCTTTCACCCCCTTTCACTCAAACTCTTAACTCTTAATTTTTTTTCAATTTCTTATCTCATTCTCACATTTGCACTTTCTTAAAACTTCACAAGCCTGTGATTTGTGGCTTGCAATAAGTTTGGGAGGCTAATTAGATGGGCTTAACACCTAAGTAAGAAGAAGAATTCTCTAATTAAAAGGTAAGTAATAACTTTTCAATCGCATTCCACAACCCTCAAGGTCCAAAGATATGGTAGCGACGTGGACAATAGTGTCTCAATTGATGATGACGACGATGCAAGAGAGTTGATGGTACTGTTGTTGCTATCGTCGGTTGAGGCACTACTGTCCATGTTGCTTTCATATCTCCGAACTGAACGGGTTGTTAAAAGTGAATGAAAAGTTATCCATATACTTTTAATTAGACGGTTATTCTTAGGTGTTAATCCTCCTTCATTAGCCTCAAAAGCTTGATCAAGTCCATAAATCACAGTTTTATGAAGTTTTAAAAACTGTAAATGTGAAAATGAGAGAAAGAAGAAGTAAAAAAAAGATTGAGAGAAAATAAAAGTTTGAGGGAGTAAAAAGGGCAAGAAAGGTTTTAAAAATCCTTTAAACTGGATTTGACCATTGGAAAGGATCAAACTTGAGTTGTCTGTCAATAATGGTCGATATTTGATCGTTAAGATCGTTACAAGTCGGTAACAATCGGATTTCAACCATTATCGAGCGGTACAAGCTCGTACATAATCGTCATGTCAAGGTCCATGATCTGAATCGTAGGTGACATGCATAAAATTTTGCTCCTCAGTTCATGCACCACCATCAAAGTCATCTAAAAGTGAACCTTCTTGTATGTGCATCTAGAAAAGGCAAATTCATCTATGATTGTCTTTTGCATGTTCAGCATGATCATGCACACTCAGTCACTTAAATAGTTGAAATGAGTCCATTGAGTGTATCAGGTGCCCACATATTTTTTAGCAACACTGACAGAGTTTTGTTATTTTTTACTGTTACTGGTGCTATGCAAGTTTAGATGTATTAGGACATAGTTATCACCAGAGTATCTTATACCTATTCTTGGATCTGATGATAGCAACATCTAGTACTTGTTTCTTAAGACAAAGACATGATCTTCCTCTAATGTAAATCTACACCATAATATATGGAAGGTACAGTTGTTTTGTTTTACCCTTTCTTTTCAAGTTCTGTTTGCTCTGGTATCTGCATTTAGATAGAAGCATTAAAATAACTCGACGCCAAAATAGATGGAAGGTACAGTTGATTTGTTTTTCCCTTTCTTTTCAAGTTCAGTTGGCTGTGATATCTGCATTTAGATAGCATTAAAATGAACCATTAAAAAGTAAACATCCCCGATGGTTAACATAAACTTGAGATGATGTAGAATGGACTGTAACATTGCTTAGTTCTTTGCATTTTCACACATCACATTGGATGACTCTTTCAAACTGTTTACATAATACCTTGTTGAATTATTGTGTCGACTTGTCTGAACTTGATCGAAAATGACTTGGTTCAGATCAATTATAAGTCGGTAAATTAAACTATCATGGCCTCATACTCTTCTTGCCATCAAAACCTACTCCAGCAGTTAGATCCTACCTAAGTCTTTCACTTAGAAGATAAAAATAAAAAGAAGAAAGAAGTTGGTTTCTAAATTTGAAATGAAAAACCTAATATTAGATTTGTCTATCACTTCTTAACCATCCATTTTTATGACCATTTCACAGAATCCTTGCATCTCTTTTTCAGTCGAAAGCTTCACTGTTGCTGTTGATACTACAAACACTTCCTTCCTTGTTTCCTTGCTGTGCAGTGCTGATGGTTACCATGAGGGCAAGAAGTTTAACAAATTCCACTCATAATGTAGCCCTTTGCTTGCTGAACTTGTTGTCTATCTCATCGGAATACCAGAGTTTGGACTGCAAATTGCTTGGTTGAGAGGTGCTGCTACCAGTGCCATGTAGCTAAACCATAAAGGTTCTTTGGTGCTAGTGCTTGCTATATTTCTGTCTGCTTTGCAAACAAAATCTCATTGCTAGGAGCCAAATAAACTGAAACAACATGCATTATATGTTTCAGCTCTATTATATGATATACACTTTCTTGAACACTAGCATTTGCATGCATTGAGCATGTTCGACTTTGTCCTCCTTTAGAGCAGGACTTCTCTCCGTTTGTCTTGTGACTTGATGTCAAATTAAGTTAGCATATTCAACGATTTTCTTTTCTTTGCCTTGAGGTAGGGATACATATATTTTGAATTAAAGGGCTAAAAACTGAGATCGAGGTGAGATGAGATGGTCAACCTCTGGCTTCTTGCTAGTGATGTTCGCTTTGTCTCCTCTAGTCTCCAAGATCTCCAAGATGCTCTTTTTTTTTCGTTTTCGTTTATTCTTCTTGTGTACTCTATCACGTTTTGTATTTTGGGTTTATTGTTAGGATTTATTGAATTCTTCATGTGGTGGAGCCACTGCTAATCCCAAGGAGCACCTTGACCTCTGAGAAACAGTAGCTTCCAACCTATTGATTTCAGATCTGCTGCATGAGATTACAAATTTTACCATGGCACAAGTTAAGAGGCCAAACGATGCATCCAAAAATGCAATGGTCAACCAAATCTTTTAATTTAACTTCATATATTTTTCTTTTGGATTATGTCTTGTTTTCGCTACCTATCTTGTTCTCTTTATTATTTTTTAGCTTATGTCTCTTTGTCATTTTTTTCCACTGCTCTGTCTAAATAAAACCCAGCTAATATGGAGGACAAGTAACTGAAGTTGCTTCCAAGAAGATCCAGATATAAGATTTTTCAAAGTCTAGTTAAAGGTTTTTGGGCCAAAATTATGCCACAATGTTCAGATTGAGCTTTTCTTTTAAATTGTACTGTTAAGCTTTTGAGTTTAATGTTCAAGGCATGCTTTTCTTTTCTCCATAAATATATGCACCATGCATTTAGTTCCTTCTTTCATTCTACTATCATGCTATCGAAAGATAAGAGTTTGTGATTAAGAGGTTCTATAGTCTTGGCAAGCATTTTGTGATTAAGAGGTTCTACTATCATGCTATCGAAAGATAAGAGTTTATGAATCTTTTAAACTGTTTACATACCTTGTTGAATTATTGTGTCGACTTGTCTGAAGTTGGAAACCAGCATACAGTATTGATATTTGCATAAATCTCGCCATTGGATGTTTATTTATAACGCTTCTTGTTTTTATTTTTGTAGATTTTTTCACCATTGGATGTCAACTATCTATCAAATAGTTTTCTATATCAATTCCAGATTCTTATGCGTACATGTCTAAATTCTTGAAGTGGTAAATGCATTTCCTTTTGATTTGCAAGGTTTTTGAGGAACATTTGTGCATAGCTCTGGTACAAAATTGTCAATCCTGAAGGCTCTATAAAATTTCAGAAATGATTTCTGTAGAAAATAAATAACGTTCTGTGGTGAATCTTATCAAGCTCTTCTTGCTGTTGAAAAAGGCATTTAACAAAAGCCCAACTTAGTTTTGATTGCATTTTAAATGGTTTCCATAAGTAAATTGTTACAAATTCTTATCTACAATTTATATTCTTACCATAAGGCACATAATCAACTCTGCTCCTCGTTTTCCTTTCTCTGAAGAAGTAAATTGCTTCTTGTTTTGGGGCTAATTGGTGAATTGTCTGCTCTTCAAAGTGATACTAGATGTTGCTCAAGGATATGCAAACCTTAGTTTAGTTTTCTTTTTTCATTCTGATTTTATTTCATACAACATCTTAGTGGAAGTAGAATTTTGCATATTTTATTTTTACTATAAGGCAATCTACCCTTTTAAGCTGCATTCTTCCTGATGGTTTGGATATGAGGAATTTGATCGAAAATGACTTGGTTCAGATCAATTATCCCTCATAGTCTACTTGCCATCAAAACCTACTCCAACAGTTAGATCCTACCTAAGTCTTTCACTTAGAAGATAAAAAGAAAAGAATAAAGAAGTTGGTTTCTAAATTTGAAATGAAAAGCCTAATATTAGATTTGTCTATCACTTCTTAACCGTCCATTTTATACTTCATTCCACAGAATCCTTGCATCTCTTCTTCAGTCAAAAGCTTCATTGTTGCTGTTGATACTACAAACACTTCCTTGTTTCTTTGCTGTATAGTGCTGATGGTTACCATGAGGACGTGAAGTTTAACAAATTCCACTCATAATGTAGCCCTTTGCTTGTAGAACATGTTGTCTATCTTATCAGAATACCAGAGTTGTGGACTCCAAATTGCTTGGTTGAGAGGTGCTGCTATCAGTCCATGTAGCTAAACCATAAAGGTTCTTTGCTGCTTGCTATATTTCTGTCTGCTTTGCAAATAAAATCCCATTGCTGGCGAGGAGCCAAATAAACTGAAACAA
Source organism: Ensete glaucum (assembly GCA_021527575.1). NCBI lineage: Eukaryota > Viridiplantae > Streptophyta > Magnoliopsida > Zingiberales > Musaceae > Ensete > Ensete glaucum. The sequence continues at coordinate 48,542 of JAHSUZ010000045.1, forward strand.
CATGCATTTTATGTTTCAGCTCTATTATATGATATACACTTTCTTGAACACAAGCATTTGCATGCATTGAGCATGTTCGACTTCGTCCTCCTTTAGAGCAGGACTTCTCTCCGTTTGTCTTTTCATTGCTTTGAGGTAGAGATATATATATTTTGAATTAAAGGGCTAAAAAACTGAGGTCGAGGTGAGATGAGATGGTCAACCTCTGGCTTCTTGCTAGTAATGTTCATTTTGTCTCCTCTAGTCTCCAAGAGCTCCAAGGTGCTCTTTTTTTTCCTTTATTCTTCTTGTGTACTCTGTCACGTTTTGTATTTTGTGTTTGTTGTTGGGATTTATTGGAATTCTTCATGTGGTGGAGTCACTGCTAATCCCAAGGAGCACCTTGACCTCCGAGAAACAGTAGCTTCCAACCTATTGATTTCAGATTTATTGCATTTGGTTACAAATTTTACCATGGCACAAATTAAGAGGACTAAGGGTGCATCCAAAAATGCAATGGTCAACACAATTTTAGAATTTAACTTATCTATTTTTCTTTTGGATTATGTCTTGTTTTCACTACCTATCTTGTTCTCTTTATTATTTTAGCTTATGTCTCTTTGGCATTTGTTTTCCACTGCTCTGTCTAAATAAAAACCCAGCCTATATGGAGGACAAGTAACTGAAGTTGCTTTCCAGAAGATCTAGTTTATAAGATTTATCAAGGTATAGTTAAAGTTTTTTTGGGCCAAAATTATGCCACAATGTTTAGATTGAGCTTTTCTTTTAAATTCTACTGTTAAGCTTTTGGAGTTTAATGTTCAAGGCATGCTTTTCTTTTCTCCGTAAATATATGCGACGCACCATGCATGTAGTTCCTTCTTTCATTCTACTATCATGCTATTGAAAGATAAGAGTTTGTAATTAAGAGGTTCCGTAGTCTTGGCAAGCATTTTGTGGAACTAGCTATACTAAAACATCAAAAGGCTAGTGTTTTCTTGCAATTCATGGATGTGTACCGTAGTCTTGGCAAGCATTTTGTGGAACTAGCTATACTAAAACATCAAAAAGGCTGTTGCGTTTAGTGTGTTTCTTGCAATTCATGGATATGTATTATTTGTTAGAGTTCATGATTAGAGATCATTGAAGATGATTTGTTTCATTGGTCATCCTTATAAATGATTCTATTTGCTTTAATCTCGTTGTTTTAATATTTTCACTTATATTTGATTCAGGTTATTTCACTTATCAACATCCAGAAATACCCTAGAATCTTAGCAAAATTTGAGCAAATCGAACCCAAAAGTTTGACAAATTTAATATTTAATAATTCATAGAAACTGTACCAATTTGACCTTAAATAAAATGTTCAAGAGAGAGTTTCTTCTTTATTGTGATTTGCAAAATACTCTGAGATCTACAGTATAACCAATACCGAGCTAATTTTCCTGTTAAAAAATAAAGACTTGATGCTCATATTTTTGTTTGTTTCCATTGACTTTAGCTTCAACTTTTTTTGAATGCTTAAATATCACATAATAATTATATGCTTGTTATTTTGGTTCTTTGAGTGATTTGTTTGCTTATATTGTTTTGAGTTTGAGATGACTTCGTTTCATAACATTTTATAGTTTAATATTGGATGTTATTTTTTGTTTTACTGACATCTACTCATCGTTGCATTTCATTGAAATTGCATGTGCATTTTGTCCTTGCCACATTGTCATTTAAAGGCAACAACATTTAGGTATGTCTTTTCGATGCAGCTGTGGATTTATGGTTTATACACTGAAGTTCTATTTAGTTGCTTTCTAATTTGCATTGGGTTTATTCATTTAGCTTATGAAGAGGTATGCTTGTTTATATCTTTGGACACTATTAGATAGTTTGCTTACATGTCCATCCCATATTGTAGATCTACTATCTATTTTGATTAAATGCCTACAATATGAGACAAGTAGTATCAGAGTTGCCCTATTTATTTCTTCTAATTATGAATTCTCATATCTGATTTGTATGGAGTAATTTTTGCATGCATTACCATGATTTGGCTTGACATCAATCTGACCCGTTTGTTAATCCTTATAGGGCTGCTTGGATCCTTTAAAGAATTTATTGACGATAGGACAAGTGTAGTGTACTAGATCTTTTCTAACCATTTTATTACATTTAACCAGTTTTTAGTCTGTTTCTACATCAAAACCGTGGAACTTGAGCTTCAACAATAGCATCTTAAGTCTGTCAGTATCCATAAATAAACATTATTCTCTCTTTGAACATGTAACATGTTAATTCTTAACTTGAAGGATCCTTTTATTTTCCTTTTTCTTTTGATGATCAAGTGTGCTTGATAAGTCGTTCAGCAAAAGCATAATGTCAACAAGAACAACTTCTATAATATCTTTGCAGTTAGTGGAATAAACATGATTTGCTCTTTTGCACATATTTTTGTAGTTATTGTGGAATGAAATTTCATGTAGTCAGTTGGTTTATTAGCTCTTTTGTGCTATTAATATGAATACTATCTTTTCTCACATTTTCAGGTTGTCGGTTTTGGTTCTCATAAACATCTACAAATATATGTAAGATTATTCTCAGAAGACACTTCAACAGAAGTCATAATTCTTATGTAGATGTTTATGTAATTATCATTGTCAAAGTTGTTTCTTATGTAGATGTTTCTTATGTAGTAATGTCAAAGTTCTTATGTAGACATTTATGTAATAATTGGCATGCTGATTCTTTTTTCCCTAGTGTCTTTGTTCTGCTACATAACTAGCTTCCTTTACACACAAAATTATCTAGCATGTTGTTGCACTAACTAGATTCATGCACTATCTGAATCTGGATTAGAATCTTCAAAAGTACAATTTGCAACAAAACTTTTGCTTTATCTTACCATTGATACTGTCATTTAATTCCAGGCCATGGAATGCAATAAAAGGAATTGAAAATCGCTAGAGCAGTCAAGAAGAAAAATAAAAAATTGAGGATCACACTGAGAATTATGTGGCTGCTTCATGAGTGTCTTGTCTTTCTTTGAGAATTCAAGAAAAAGAAGGCAAGAACCTATCTCTTGCTTAAAAAAAGCAAACGATTATATTCTTTTTATCAGTCTTTACTTTTCATGCTTTTGAATAATTGAATTCTTTTTTCTTCTATGGTTTTATTTGTTTTGTTATCATTCATCTGTCTACTACTTGCAATGGAAATTTATGATCCTACAATAACTCTAGAGGAAGAGCAAATCTTTTTCTTCCCCTACTTGTAATGATTTTTTTTCTGAATTAGATTTCTTGGGTTTATTGCTTTTTCTTTGGCCTTCTTATTTTCTTGATATTATGAGATCTCCTTATTGTCCTTGGTCTATATCCTTATTTTTTGTAGGAGGCATCAGTTAAATATGTCAAGATCCTGAGTTGCTGATGCTGCTCATCACAATAAGCAACAATATACAAAAGCAAGTTCTCACAAGTAGATCTATTTCCAAAAGGAATTGAAAGTCGCTAGAGCAGTCAAGCAAAGAAAAACAAAAAAAATTAAGGATCACACTATGAGAATTATGTGGCTGCTTCATGAGTGTCTTGTCTTTCTTTGAGAATTCAAGAAAAAGAAGGCAAGAACCTATCTCTTGCAAACGATTATATTCTTTTATCGGTCTTTACTTTTCGTGCTTCTGAATAATTGAATTCCCCTACAAGAAGCGCAAACCGGAGGAGGAGCCGAGACGGAGACAAGGTAATAACCCTTGATCCTTGATTTGCTTCATGAGTTCTTGAGATCGTTTCTTCTAGGCTTATTGATCCGATTACCTGTTGCATTTAACAAAACAACGAGGACCGTGAGACAATCAAGTCGGACCAGTTTCTCGATGCAGCTGTGATGCGGTCTATCCCATGCTTCCTCTATTTTCTCGACTCCCTTTGAGTTCTTGAAGGTCCAATACCTCGTCTATTTTCTTGACTCCCTTCGAGTTCTTGAAAGTTCTCACTCCGGGGAGCCCCAGAGACAAACAGCAGGTTTCTCCAAGGCGAGGTGATGCTTTTCATCGCATACTTTCTCTCTTCTTGATTTCAGGGTTTCCTGAATGCTTTCTTCCATGGGTTTTAATTCCGATCACTTGCTGCCAAGAAATCAGAGAATGAGCCCCAAAGAATTGGTCAGAAAGAGCATATTTGTTGAATGCGGAGACTAGATAATGCACTTAATCCTCGCTTCTCCTGTTCTATTGATGCCATTCAAATTCTTGAAGCGATTTCTTTTGTATGGTTTTCTTTTTTATTACTTGATGCCAATAATTCAGAGAATAACGTCTCAGAGCCTATGTCTCTCCTGTTTTCTTGAATTGCTCATGTTTCTTGTAGACTGTTCCAAATTCATGTTCTTGTTCCTAAAATTTAAGTGTATTGATATCCTGTATCTAAATCTTTTGCAAGATTTTCTTCAGGCACTAAAAACGAACATATACAGCAAGAAATAGATCTAGGTAATGTTAATTCCTTTCACATATTCAAAGTTTTTACTCTAGATCGTTTTCTGGGTTTTCTTCAGGTACTACAACAACACATGCAACAATAAACAGAGCTAGAAAATGTTTGTTCTTTCTACTGATTCAAAGTTTTTACCATGTAGAATTATGTTGAGAAGTCATCAATGAGATTCTCTTAGCATTTTATTTCTCAAGAAAAGACAATACAGTCACTTTTGTTAGCATGTAATTTCTGTCATAAGTAGATTCTGATAATGGATCAGGCATAATCAACTGCAAGTGAGGAACATTAAACATATCATTTCGCTTCCCATACTTTCTCTGTAATGGTCATATCTGCTATTTCTTTTCTTTCTCTAGTATAATTCAAATTATAAGGTCTGTTTTTGCATAGTTTAATATGTGTAGATGTGAGATTGGAGCATAGTTTTCTGTGTGGTTTGTTTTGTCTATAAGGTGGTTTTTTCTAACCTTGATTCATAGCCATTTTTATTTTATATTAATTAACTGTATTGTTAAACTTAGTGGCTGAATGTTTAGGCTTTGTCGCCTTATAGTTCACTTAGAGTTTTGTTATGTTTTTAAATTTACTCATATCATCAATTTATAAAACTGAGAACAAATATGGCCACATGAATTTTGATGTATACTTAAATTATTTTGGACCTTCTTCTTAGCATTCTTGCTAGATTCTTAGCTTTTCTTTCCAATATTTTTTTATTGCATCTTTTACTTTCTGAAACTATTGTCCAGTATGTGATTCATCATTCCCTTATATTACTATCTAGCATGTTCGAACTATGTTTGTTTGCTTTAAGAAGTAACCTTGAATGATACGTTAAATCAAGTAATTAACATTGCACCAAGTGGATTGGAAACACTGGGAACAAGTACTTGTTTAGGCTTTGTCACCTAATAGTTATCTTAGAGAGTTTTGTTATTTTTTGAATTTACTCACAAGTCACATCATCATTTTAGATAACTGGGAACAAATATGGCCACATGAATTTTGATGTATACTTAAATTAGTTTAGACCTTCTTCTTAGCATTCTTACATTCTTAGCTCTTGTTTCCAATGCTTTTTTATTACATCTTTTACTTTCTGAAACTATTGTCCAGTATTTGGTTCAACATCCCCTTATATTATCATCTATCATGTTCGAACTATATTTGTTTGCTTTAAGGAGTAAACTTGATTGATAAATTGAATGAACATTGAACCAAGTGGATTGGAACATTGATGGCAATTTGATATTTGTGTTACATAAAGAAAAGTCAGTTACATGACATGCCACATGGTCTGTGGTTGACACTGTCCATGTTGTTGTTGTGTCTTGGTACATCATGGTATCAACATAGATGTGCTAGCGGAAGAATATGAGGAACATAGAAAATAATAAGAAAAAGTGAGAAGTAGAAATCACAAAAGGAAATATCAATTGTTCTTTCCAAGTCGGCATCTATGTGTTTATCTTGTTCTATAATAATCTCTCTTCCAGGTTGATGTATTTTCTAGTCCGTTCCTATTCTATGAAACCTAAAAAGAAATATCAGTCAACCAAACTTGATGGTTCACTCCTTTGTAATTTGGAAACCCCATCCACATACTCGATGCTGGATGGTACATAGGAGCAGTAAATGTGAGACATATTTGATTTAGATAATAGGTCAATATAACACTTCAGTTGGCAATCCTTATCATTTTGTTCTCTTTATCATTCTTGGTACACAACTAGTATATAGTGTCCATGAACCTAATGACTTATTTTCTGTAAATTCAATTTAGATTGTTACACATTGTCAAGGCAACACTTTATTGGATAAGTCCTTACCCTTCCTTTCTATATATTAATTGTTATTATAGCACACAATGCATGTAATTGTTATGATTTATTTTTTTATATAATTCCAACGTAAGTTGGCATATTCTAGATTATTCCTTTTATCTCAGGAGATGGTAGTTTGATTCATGCTGCATACTCATTGAGTTGTTGATATTTGTTATCTGTGGCATTATATATCGATGTAAATTTCAACTTGCGGTTCTATTACCCTTCTTATGCTTCTGTCAGCCTTTTTCTTCAACTATACACACTCATTTATGGATCTTCTAATTCATCATGTACATAACATATTTACATAATTTTCCGGACAATGTTTATGACAACTTACCTCATCTGGTTCCCAAATTCTGATTTCAACAACAGGCCAAAGGATGGTGCAAAAAGCACTGGTTGAATTATCATGAATCTGATTATTACAAATGGATAGGTAAAGTTTACACAACTTTCAATGTGCTGAATACTTTGTCACCAAGTTACATTTGTAATTAATTGTGATAAGGTCCATTCATTATTTCCATATATATTAGTGTATAGGTTCATACTTTTCATAATTCATGTTGGAATGCTAAATGGATTGTTTGAACATGTTCTTCAATTTTGGAATGTGTTCATTTTACATGCTAACATTTTTAATCATCACTAGCACTTGCCTGCCTATTTGTAGTGATTGATATGATCCTATTAATTGGTTAGCTAAGACAATATAATTGTCTCTGATTTTCTAGAAACATAGAAATCGATGTTTGAATTTCCAAATCGGATTAAAGCATTTGGTCAAAAGTGGAGATCACTTCTTTACCATTTTATAAGTCTGTGATGTCACAGGTATTTTCAGTTTCTGATTTTGAGGTTGTTCAACAAGACTGAGATATCTACTTACTACTTACAAAAGGGTAAATTAGTGACAAACTGATGAAATCCTCAATTCTGATACTTCAAAGGAAGTACTAAATTGATAATTTCTCATACACATTACTATTCATCTTGTATGTGGACACTTGAATCTTTATATGGTATATATTGAGATTACATTTGAGTGCTTGCAAGAAGATTTCTCTCTCACGAAGGTCAACTTATAGATATAGAAGTCTATACTTCCAAAACTTATTTTTTGCATGTCACCATAGGACAAAGTGGCACACAACACCTGATTTTTTAATAATATATTGCAGAAGTTTTACCTCAACGTTATGAAATCATTATGAAGAATTGAAGATTGTTCCATACAACATATAGAATATATTGCTAAAAATGTAGATGTCTCATTTAAGGTTTGTAATACCAAAATGTACATATTGGCTTAACAACTATATTACCATTTCAATTTGAAAGGAAGAAGATCCTTATTTTTATATTTTTATATAAAATATATATCTTTATATATATATATATATATATATATTATTTGTTAATTTGAATTATTTTCTTCATTGTTTGTAAAGTAAACTTGACTAATGTCAACGTCGAGGTACTTGGCTACCAACATAGGAGCTTTAAATAAAACCAATGTTTGTTATACTACTCGAGTCGGTATGGTTTGGGAGGTACAAGTCGATTCAATTAACGATCAAAAGGTGGATTGCTAAATTCTCTTTTGTCAACTAGAATCAGAGAAATACTAGATAAAACAATTAGGTAGACAACAATCGAAAGCCTTGGCCAAAATTATTTTGGCAGCCTCCCAAGTTGTGTTAACTTCTCATTTTGTATATTCTACTTGGCTACCACCAGTGGGGCTTTAGATAAAACAATTAACTAGACTACAACCATAGGTTGCTTCCAAAATTATTCTGATGGTCTCCCAACTTTTGTTAACTTTTTATTTTGTGTTTGTGTTCTTGAAAGATGAAAAACTCTAGTAAGGTGTTTAAAAGTGTAGGCGTTTCACTTAGATAATGCATGATATGATGCATGATTCAATTATATATATTTTTCTTACATTAAGAAGGATACACATGGTGCAATATGATTATGCTAATTAAGACATTCTCTCTTTGATTTTTCTTGTTCTAATTTATGTTGATTTACAAGTTATATTTCAGAACCGGTCATGGATGCGTAGAGTCTAGACTAGTTTCCTTGTAGTGCTTGAAGATGTAACCTATTGAAAATAGCCATGAGAAGTCCAAAAGAGCTTGGTAGAAATATAACATTTGCAATAAGTTCTTTAGGAAGACTAATACAGGATAAGCAGTTAAGTCTCATGGAAGAGAACAAGTACTTGTTAATATAAGTTAATATCATCAGATTTTCACTTATGGCCTATCGCCAATGCAGTTAACAATTTAGAATTTGTTTGCTCTATAGTTTAACTGGAGGTATGAAGCTTTAAGAGCTCTATTAATTGTGTTCACGAATAATGTAATAAAACTATATCCACATTTTTTATGAACGACTATGACTTCTAACACAATCACAGTCTTACTCAGCTTATTTATTATGGTTAAGACTAGTGTAAAAGATTAACCTTAATTGTAACATCTCTCAGTTAGGCTATATTTTTGAATGAAGTCAGTGATGCCATTGAGATACCTCAGCAGAATGTTGCTCCATTGATTTCAAATGCTTTGGTTGGGGTTGTGTGGAATTGGTTGAGCAATTTCTTTCTGATGGGCGTCCGGTCATGAGAACAAATCAGTTCATATTTGATCTTACCACCACCCTACCCGTTTTAAAGAGTAGAAAAGTTGTTCACTTGCACCACAAGATGAGTGAATCTAGACTGGAGGCAAGGCACACTGCCTCGACTAGTGAGAGTTCCTTAGGGAAGTCTTGAGTTTCTATGGGTTTGCTTGTTCCAATTATCTTTGTTGCCATGAAACTAAAGAATAAGGAGGCAAATAGTGAGGAGGGCAAATACTGAGGAGTCCGAGGGTTATCATTTATGGAGGAAGCTATAGTAGATACTTTTCTATGCCCTCCTTTCCCTGCTCCCTCAAGCCATAAAGACCTAAACTGGTGTCAAATTTATATATTTATTCAACCCCTAAAACATTTGGTGATTTTTATTTTGCATCTCTTTTGACCCCAATGAATTTGCTATATGTAATCTGGCATATAAAGATTTAAGTGTCATGCAAACTAGTCTATTCATGGATGCAATTGCATTTCGACTTTTGCTAATTATGAGATATAGGCATACTTCCAGTATAATTCTTTAAAATATCTCACTATTTTTTATTTTACATCCTGCATAGGTTATTTCACATCTCAAAGTCTTAAATCACTTTTGGAACCTCAATTGTATCTATGGCACACTAACAAATCCCAAAACACAACAAATGTATCGCTAGAGATTCACATGTAATTCCAGAGATCCCATTATTATTGGAGTTGTTGACTGACTTTTCTATTTTATGTATATGTTTCATTACTCTTTATGGGTTCTGTTTTGCCATTTGGTGTAGGTTTCATCAGTATATATGGATACTAGCATATGATTGATTGACAATCATTTCGGTATAAAAGAATAAAAAAGGGAACTGCTCATTAACTTAGATCTAATATTGCTCATGTCATTGTTTATCCGCTTGCTATTTACTAGTGTGGAATGCCACATGGTCTGTATAGGAGCTGCTTACCAGGCAATTTTTTTTATAATTCTTTTAGTTTTTTTCAAACTTGGAATGCATTGGTGTACCATTACGTACTCGCATTGGTCCTCGGTTGGTTCGGTGAATGCTGACTGTCGACATATACATGATACCCTTTTTGGTTTTGGTTCTCGGAACCCTAGAAACCCTATTTCATGGGTATTTGCTATCTAATAAACTTAAGATTTATATGATTTAACTGGTTTGAATCTACAAAGTAGCATATATTAGATAGAGTTGCCAAGAGCGGTCTGTAGTTCAACATAAATTTAACAACTTTCATGCTTCTTCATTGATGTGAATTTATGCAAGTGATTTATAATTATTGACAAGCCTCCAACATAGAGGTGATCGTGGGATCACAAGGTGTGATCATAGGATTATAAGTTGTAAAATAGAACGTGAAGTCTTAAAGTACCCAAAATTGTGCTGATCTGCAATTTACATGCCCTTAGTGTTTGGTTGTGGGACCAAACCTGTACCAGTCTATCCATTGACCGATACAAGTTTGGTCTATTCTGGTATACTGTGTGTTGGTATGTTGCAATGTGCCTTGGTACTATTGGGGAGGTGAGGAGGAAGCAAGAAGAAGAGGAAGAGGGAAGAAGAGTAGGAAAAGGAAGAAGAGGAGGAAGAGGTGTATTGGAGTGGGATTGTGCAGGCGGTGACAAGCGTGTAGGCGATGATAGGTGAAGATAGCTTGTGACTCCTTGCAAAGAATCTCATTTCGAGCCAAGACCTAGCACAGGGTTAAAAGCCAAAAAAATTGTATATGTAGTGAACCAGATGAGATGGTACAGTTTGGGTTGGTCTACTTACCAGTCATTGATTAGATAAAACTATCCAAGATGTGCTAAGCGGTCAGTTTTGCAATCCACATTGTATTGATCTATAGATTCAATGTTGACTTATCCTCTTGCCCTTCAACTTGATTTTGGTTTTTTTTAATGATCCATGTGAGTTTGATGTTGTATTGGGTGTCTTGGTCTCAATTTTAGAATATTATCTGTCACTTAAAATCGTTTTTCCTTGAATGATTGTTTGGAGTTTGATATTAGTTGAGCGTTGTCCTCTTGGCACAAACCTTCTGTCATTTCAGATTATGTAGATGCTATAATTGTACGATTTCCATCGATATGTCCTTGTATTTATTTACCATTGGTTATCTTTTCATATTCGATACATTATGATATTTCTTGCATGTGGAACCCGCAACATACCTCTTAAGTACTAGAACATTGCTTCAAAGAGTTTCTTTTGCTTATGTTCATTTGATTCCTACCCCTTAAATCTTTGATAGAGGTCATTGATTCATTATGGTAAATTACATGGACTCTTAATGGTATCGATTGTTTACATTCAGATTCTGAATATCAGAAACTTTAAATTTCTTCAACTATGGTGTGAACCCTAGATTGCAATGGCTTTTACCAATTGATATTTCCTGGCTCGAGCTCAAACTGAGATGTATATTGCCCTCATTTTGGGCAGTTCAGTTATAAAAGATAAACTTTAAAAAATTATGTTTGCTTTAATTGGGGATTACTTTTCTGAGCTTTCTCCATACGTCTGGAGCTTGAAATTGTGTCCTGGTAAGTGTCATCCACCATCGCCTACCTCCACACCACACACCATGGGTTGTCAGCCTTGGCTCCGCTACCTCTCTTCTCCTACTCTTCCTTTTTCTTTTGACTATCTTTTCTATCTTAGCCATTCCTATAGTGTATTTAAATACCAAATCAGTACGATTTGATAACCTATCTAGTAGTACAGTACTGAGTTACTAGGTGGAATACTTAGCACAGTGATATTCATCTTACATTTTGGTATTCTTGAGAGAAGATTACCTATGTAGTTGATCCCATCATTGATGTCTTTTTAATTCAAATATTATCGTTCTTCTAGCTAACCAACATTTAGTGTTAATTAGTGAATCCTATTGCAATTATATTTGGCTTATCTCATTCTTACCCTTTTTTTTATTGGAAGAGGTTTTCTGAGGTAGAAGTTCAACATACATAGCAAAAAACCAAACCAAAATGGTTCTGATTTTTATGAACTCAAAGTTGTTTTTGAGAGTATAGGCAAATTGATAAGTTATCACTAAGAATTTTTGTAGCATTTTCTTTCTTGTGGAAAGATTATACATTATAATAACATCTTTCTTGATTTAGTTTGTCTTCTTATTCTTTTCTCTATTTTGTGAAGCTAAACTTGTGATATTTTGTCCCATGAAGTGAACCTTAATTCAAATTCTATGAATAATTTTTGTTTCTCATTCTACGATGAAATGTTTGTATTACGATTCTTTAGTTTTGGGGACCTATCAAGGACTTGGTCTGGGCTATTGTGAAGCAAATTTTGTTAGATGACACAAATTATTTTTGCCACTTGTTTTAATTTTTAACAGTGTATTGGTATATTGAAAATTCATAAAGTAATTTTTAATTATCTCATTACAAAAGAAGAGAAATAGGAGAAATGCTTATTTCATATATCTTCTATGCCCCTATTTTTATCACTCATGTGATGTGATACATCTTAGGAGCATCAAATGATTGATTTTAGGGGCTGACTTTGAAGGATTTAGAGTCTTTCATGGCAGGTGAAAGAATTGAAAATTCAAGCATATGTATTAAGCATATTACTTTAGACTAGTAATGATTCTGATATATACAAGACAACCATTTTTCAGAAAGTTATGAAAATGGGGTTTGTTGTTTAAAGTTCTATAATTATTTACCACTCAAGAGAGTGTGTTTTGAGCTTATTTTAGAGTGACTTTATGTAATATAAGTAATTTAGGTGATTTCATTTTTATATGATTTAGGGTAGGATTTTAAATTATTTCTAAATTGAACTAGCAATCAATTGTAGTTACACAATACCTACGACACATTAAACAAACTGAGATCAGAATAACAATATTCTATCACATAAGAGACTTTGGTACTTAATAAACCAGTTGGTGAAGATATATGTTAAGATTGCAAAAATTGTTAGTGAACTTAAGATTGAAATTATTGTGATTGCCAAATGAAATGCTGTCAAAGGCAAGCCCCAAGTTGGACCTCATTCACAAAGGATGATGGGTTGTTTTGGTATGGAAGGCGGAAGGTGAAGAGGGTAAAGAATGGTCACAACGGTTAGGGAAAGTATATGTAGTAGCGAGTGATAACAGGAGGAAAGCAAGTAATCTTGATGGCCCATTTGGGAGTTCTAAGAACTTGTTGTCTAGAAGAAACACTAATGTGCCGAGGTGATGGTGCTAGGATGGATACAAAGTAAGCACCCAATCATAATTGACTTCTTTGAGTTCATAAGAATTGGAAGCATTTCAATTGGATTGGTGCCTTTAAAAGAGAGTTAAAGCGTCCCTTCATTCATAAGAAAAGCAAATCCATAGAATCGAGAGAAACTCAGAAATGGAGCGAGGACAGTTATGAGGTATGCACTTAATCTTATAGTTGACTTGTATTTTGTGTTTTTGAAAGATTATTGACACCTTTAAAAGAGGCATGTTCTTCACCTATGTGGCAAGAAGAGCAAATGCAGAGAATAAGGAGCTTGAGATAAAGGAACAGGTTGTGCAGGGTGGGAAGAAGGTACTTGCTTGATTCTATACTTGTTTTTAAGATCTTCAAGTGGTTTCTTAAATACGATCCTTTATGTTTGCTTGTTTTTAATGACATTTTCTTTGTAATCGAATTCTTGGCCTAACAAAGATATCATATCTTGCTCTTCTGTTTTGTGTTATTTCTAGAACCTATTAATTGGATAATATAGATGGCTTATGGTCCTACTACTGTTAGAAAGTTTTGTTGTGTCATCTCTCTTTGTTATTACTTTTATAGTTCATGACTGAAGACTTCTAGTTTCTGTTGGGTCATCTCACTTGGAGGTTGATTCTATTTGATTTTTGACTCTGTTGTTTAAATTGTTTTATTGGTATTAGGCTCAAGGCATGTCAGCTATCAAAGTATTAAATGACATGGAACGATATGGGATGAGTGCTAGTTGCTTAATGATTTTTGACGTTGTTGTTTAAGCAGTTATGCTAGTATCGATCCAGCATGGGATTGATACGCGAACCATCGTGTACCGGGTTGTATATACTAAAAGGCTCTGTATCACTCGATACGGGCTTTTACCACTCAGTAACGGTCGAAATCCAATCGTTACCTACGGATGACTCAGATTTGACCTATTTCAATGGTTAGATCTATTTAAAAGGGCTTTTAAATCCTTTTGTCCTCTTTCACCCCCTTTCACTCTCTCAAACTCTTAACTCTTAATTTTTTTTCAATTTCTTATCTCATTCTCACATTTGCACTTTCTTAAAACTTCACAAGCCTGTGATTTGTGGCTTGCAATAAGTTTGGGAGGCTAATTAGATGGGCTTAACACCTAAGTAAGAAGAAGAATTCTCTAATTAAAAGGTAAGTAATAACTTTTCAATCGCATTCCACAACCCTCAAGGTCCAAAGACATGGTAGCGACGTGGACAATAGTGTCTCAATTGATGATGACGACGATGCGGTTGAGGCACTACTGTCCATGTTGCTTTCATATCTCCGAACTGAACGGGTTGTTAAAAGTGAATGAAAAGTTGTCCATATACTTTTAATTAGAGGGTTATTCTTAGGTGTTAATCCTCCTTCATTAGCCTCAAAAGCTTGATCAAATCCATAAATCACAGTTTTATGAAGTTTTAAAAACTGTGAAAATGAGAAGAAGAAGTAAAAAAGATTGAGAGAAAATAAAAGCTTGAGGGAGTAAAAGGGCAAGAAAGGTTTTAAAATCCTTTAAACTGGATTTGACCATTGGAAAGGATCAGACTTGAGTTGTCTGTCAATAATGGTCGATATTTGATCGTTAAGATCGTTACAAGTCGGTAACAATCGGATTTCAACCATTATCGAGCGGTACAAGCTCGTACATAATCGTCATGTCAAGGTCCATGATCTGAATCGTAGGTGACATGCATAAAATTCTGCTCCTCAGTTCATGCACCACCATCAAAGTCATCTAAAAGTGAACCTTCTTGTATGTGCATCTAGAAAAGGAAAATTCATCTATGATTGTCTTTTGCATGTTCAGCATGATCATGCACACTCAGTCACTTAAATAGTTGAAATGAGTCCATTGAGTGTATCAGGTGCCCACATATTTTTCAGCAACACTGACATAGTTTTGTTATTTTTTACTGTTACTGGTGCTATGCAAGTTTAGATGTATTAGGACATAGTTATCACCTGAGTATCTTATACCTATTCTTGGATCTGATGATAACAACATCTAGTACTTGTTTCTTAAGACAAAGACATGATCTTCCTCTAATGTAAATCTACACCATAATATATGGAAGGTACAGTTGTTTTGTTTTACCCTTTCTTTTCAAGTTCTGTTTGCTCTGGTATCTGCATTTAGATAGAAGCATTAAAATAACTCGCCAAAATAGATGGAAGGTACAGTTGATTTGTTTTTCCCTTTCTTTTCAAGTTCAGTTGGCTGTGATATCTGCATTTAGATAGCATTAAAATGAACCATTAAAAAGTAAACATCCCCGATGGTTAACATAAACTTGAGATGATGTAGAATGGACTGTAACATTGCTTAGTTCTTTGCATTTTCACACATCACATTGGATGACTCTTTCAAACTGTTTACATAATACCTTGTTGAATTATTGTGTCGACTTGTCTGAAGTTGGAAACCAGCACAAACTATTGATATTTACATAAACCTCGCCATTGGATGTTTATTTATAAGCCTTCTTGTTTTTATTTGGATGTCAACTATCTATCAAATAGTTTTCTATGTCAATTCCAGATTCTTATGCCTACATGTCTAAATTGTTGAAGTGGTAAATGCATTTCCTTTTGATTTGCAAGGTTTTTGAGGAACATTTGTGCATAGCTCTGGTACAAAATTGTCAATCCTGAAGGCTCTATGAAATTTCAGGAATGATTTTGTGGAAAATAAATAACGTTCTGTGGTGAATCTTATCAAGAAGGCATTTAACAAAATCCCAACTTAGTTTTGATTGCACTTTAAATGGTTCCATAAGTAAATTGTTACAAATTCTTATCTACAATTTATATTCTTACCATAAGGCACATAATCAACTCTGCTCCTCGTTTTCCTTTCTCTGAAGAAGTCAATTGCTTCTTGTTTTGGGGCTAATTGGTGAATTGCCTGCTCTTCAAAGTGATACTAGATGTTGCTCAAGGATATGCAAACCTCAGTTTAGTTTTCTTTTTTCATTCAGATTTTATTTCATACTACACCTTAGTGGAAGTATAATTTTGCATATTTTATTTTTACTATAAGGCAATCTACCCCTTTTAAGCTGCATTCTTCCTGATGGATTGGATATGAGGAACTTGATCGAAAATGACTTGGTTCAGATCAATTATAAGTCGGTAAATTAAACTATCATGGCCTCATACTCTTCTTGCCATCAAAACCTACTCCAGCAGTTAGATCCTACCTAAGTCTGTCACTTAGAAGATAAAAAGAAGAAAGAAGTTGGTTTCTAAATTTGAAATGAAAAACCTAATATTAGATTTGTCTATCACTTCTTAACCATCCATTTTTATGACCATTTCACAGAATCCTTGCATCTCTTTTTCAGTCGAAAGCTTCACTGTTGCTGTTGATACTACAAACACTTCCTTCCTTGTTTCCTTGCTGTGCAGTGCTGATGGTTACCATGAGGGCAGGAAGTTTAACAAATTCCACTCATAATGTAGCCCTTTGCTTGCTGAACTTGTTGTCTCATCGGAATACCAGAGTTTGGACTGCAAATTGCTTGGTTGAGAGGTGCTGCTACCAGTGCCATGTAGCTAAACCATAAAGGTTCTTTGGTGCTAGTGCTTGCTATATTTCTGTCTGCTTTGCAAACAAAATCTCATTGCTTGCGAGGAGCCAAATAAACTGAAACAACATGCATTATATGTTTCAGCTCTATTATATGATATACACTTTCTTGAACACTAGCATTTGCATGCATTGAGCATGTTCGACTTTGTCCTCCTTTAGAGCAGGACTTCTCTCCGTTTGTCTTGTGACTTGATGTCAAATTAAGTTAGCATATTCAACGATTTTCTTTTCTTTGCCTTGAGGTAGGGATACATATATTTTGAATTAAAGGGCTAAAAAACTGAGATCGAGGTGAGATGAGATGGTCAACCTCTGGCTTCTTGCTAGTGATGTTCGTTTTGTCTCCTCTAGTCTCCAAGATCTCCAAGATGCTCTTTTTTTTTTCGTTTTTCGTTTATTCTTCTTGTGTACTCTATCGTCACGTTTTGTATTTTGGGTTTATTGTTGGGATTTATTGGAATTCTTCATGTGGTGGAGCCACTGCTAATCCCAAGGAGCACCTTGACCTCTGAGAAACAGTAGCTTCCAACCTATTGATTTCAGATCTGCTGCATGAGATTACAAATTTTACCATGGCACAAGTTAAGAGGCCAAACGATGCATCCAAAAAATGCAATGGTCAACCAAATCTTTTAATTTAACTTCATATATTTTTCTTTTTGGATTATGTCTTGTTTTCGCTACCTATCTTGTTCTCGTTATTATTTTTTTAGCTTATGTCTCTTTGTCATTTTTTTTTCCACTGCTCTGTCTAAATAAAAACCCAGCGAATATGGAGGACAAGTAACTGAAGTTGCTTCCAAGAAGATCCAGATATAAGATTTTTCAAAGTATAGTTAAAGGTTTTTTGGGCCAAAATTATGCCACAATGTTCAGATTGAGCTTTTCTTTTAAATTCTACTGTTAAGCTTTTGGAGTTTAATGTTCAAGGCATGCTTTTCTTTTCTCCATAAATATATGCGACCATGCATTTAGTTCCTTCTTTCATTCTACTATCATGCTATCGAAAGATAAGAGTTTGTGATTAAGAGGTTCTATAGTCTTGGCAAGCATTTTGTGATTAAGAGGTTCTACTATCATGCTATCGAAAGATAAGAGTTTATGAATCTTTTAAACTGTTTACATACCTTGTTGAATTATTGTGTCGACTTGTCTGAAGTTGGAAACCAGCATACAGTATTGATATTTGCATAAATCGCCATTGGATGTTTATTTATAACGCTTCTTGTTTTTATTTTTGTAGATTTTTTCACCATTGGATGTCAACTATCTATCAAATAGTTTTCTATATCAATTCCAGATTCTTATGCGTACATGTCTAAATTCTTGAAGTGGTAAATGCATTTCCTTTTGATTTGCAAGGTTTTTGAGGAACATTTGTGCATAGCTCTGGTACAAAATTGTCAATCCTGAAGGCTCTATAAAATTTCAGAAATGATTTCTGTAGAAAATAAATAACGTTCTGTGGTGAATCTTATCAAGCTCTTCTTGCTGTTGAAAAAAGGCATTTAACAAAAGCCCAACTTAGTTTTGATTGCATTTTAAATGGTTTCCATAAGTAAATTGTTACAAATTCTTATCTACAATTTATATTCTTACCATAAGGCACATAATCAACTCTGCTCCTCGTTTTCCTTTCTCTGAAGAAGTAAATTGATTCTTGTTTTGGGGCTAATTGGTGAATTGTCTGCTCTTCAAAGTGATACTAGATGTTGCTCAAGGATATGCAAACCTTAGTTTAGTTTTCTTTTTTCATTCTGATTTTATTTCATACAACATCTTAGTGGAAGTAGAATTTTGCATATTTTATTTTTACTATAAGGCAATCTACCCCTTTTAAGCTGCATTCTTCCTGATGGTTTGGATATGAGGAATTTGATCGAAAATGACTTGGTTCAGATCAATTATCCCTCATAGTCTACTTGCCATCAAAACCTACTCCAACAGTTAGATCCTACCTAAGTCTTTCACTTAGAAGATAAAAAGAAAAAGAATAAAGAAGTTGGTTTCTAAATTTGAAATGAAAAGCCTAATATTAGATTTGTCTATCACTTCTTAACCGTCCATTTTATACTTCATTCCACAGAATCCTTGCATCTCTTCTTCAGTCAAAAGCTTCATTGTTGCTGTTGATACTACAAACACTTCCTTGTTTCTTTGCTGTATAGTGCTGATGGTTACCATGAGGACGTGAAGTTTAACAAATTCCACTCATAATGTAGCCCTTTGCTTGTAGAACATGTTGTCTATCTCATCAGAATACCAGAGTTGTGGACTCCAAATTGCTTGGTTGAGAGGTGCTGCTATCAGTCCATGTAGCTAAACCATAAAGGTTCTTTGCTGCTTGCTATATTTCTGTCTGCTTTGCAAATAAAATCCCATTGCTGGCGAGGAGCCAAATAAACTGAAACAACATGCATTTTATGTTTCAGCTCTATTATATGATATACACTTTCTTGAACACAAGCATTTGCATGCATTGAGCATGTTCGACTTCCTCCTTTAGAGCAGGACTTCTCTCCGTTTGTCTTTTCATTGCTTTGAGGTAGAGATATATATATTTTGAATTAAAGGGCTAAAAAACTGAGGTCGAGGTGAGATGAGATGGTCAACCTCTGGCTTCTTGCTAGTAATGTTCATTTTGTCTCCTCTAGTCTCCAAGAGCTCCAAGGTGCTCTTTTTTTTTTCCCTTTATTCTTCTTGTGTACTCTGTCACGTTTTGTATTTTGTGTTTGTTGTTGGGATTTATTGGAATTCTTCATGTGGTGGAGTCACTGCTAATCCCAAGGAGCACCTTGACCTCCGAGAAACAGTAGCTTCCAACCTATTGATTTCAGATTTATTGCATGAGGTTACAAATTTTACCATGGCACAAGTTAAGAGGACTAAGGGTGCATCCAAAAATGCAATGGTCAACACAATTTTAGAATTTAACTTATCTATTTTTCTTTTTGGATTATGTCTTGTTTTCACTACCTATCTTGTTCTCTTTATTATTTTTTAGCTTATGTCTCTTTGGCATTTGTTTTCCACTGCTCTGTCTAAATAAAACCCAGCCTATATGGAGGACAAGTAACTGAAGTTGCTTTCCAGAAGATCTAGTTTATAAGATTTATCAAGGTATAGTTAAAGTTTTTTGGGCCAAAATTATGCCACAATGTTTAGATTGAGCTTTTCTTTTAAATTCTACTGTTAAGCTTTTGGAGTTTAATGTTCAAGGCATGCTTTTCTTTTCTCCGTAAATATATGCGACGCACCATGCATGTAGTTCCTTCTTTCATTCTACTATCATGCTATTGAAAGATAAGAGTTTGTAATTAAGAGGTTCCGTAGTCTTGGCAAGCATTTTGTGGAACTAGCTATACAAAAACATCAAAAAGGCTGTTGCGTATAGTGTTTTTCTTGCAATTCATGGATGTGTACCGTAGTCTTGGCTAGCATTTTGTGGAACTAGCTATACTAAAACATCAAAAAGGCTGTTGCGTTTAGTGTTTTTCTTGCAATTCATGGATATGTATTATTTGTTAGAGTTCATGATTAGAGATCATTGAAGATGATTTGTTTCCATTGGTCATCCTTATAAATGATTCTATTTGCTTTAATCGTCGTTGTTTTAATATTTTCACATATATTTGATTCAGGTTATTTCACTTATCAACATCCAGAAATACCCCTAGAATCTTAGCAAAATTTGAGCAAATCGAACCCAAAAGTTTGACAAATTTAATATTTAATAATTCATAGAAACTGTACCAATTTGACCTTAAATAAAATGTTCAAGAGAGAGTTTCTTCTTTATTGTGATTTGCAAAATACTCTGAGATCTACAGTATAACCAATACCGAGCTAATTTTCCCTGTTAAAAAAATAAAGACTTGATGCTCATATTTTTGTTTGTTTCCATTGACTTTAGCTTCAACTTTTTTTGAATGCTTAAATATCACATAATAATTATATGCTTGTTATTTTGGTTCTTTGAGTGATTTGTTTGCTTATATTGTTTTGAGTTTGAGATGACTTCATTTCATAACATTTTATAGTTTAATATTGGATGTTATTTTTTGTTTTACTGACATCTACTCATCGTTGCATTTCATTGAAATTGCATGTGCATTTTGTCCTTGCCACATTGTCATTTAAAGGCAACAACATTTAGGTATGTCTTTTCGATGCAGCTGTGGATTTATGGTTTATACACTGAAGTTCTATTTAGTTGCTTTCTAATTTGCATTGGGTTTATTCATTTAGCTTATGAAGAGGTATGCTTGTTTATATCTTTGGACACTATTAGATAGTTTGCTTACATGTCCATCCCATATTGTAGATCTACTATCTATTTTGATTAAATGCCTACAATATGAGACAAGTAGTATCAGAGTTGCCCTATTTATTTCTTCTAATTATGAATTCTCATATCTGATTTGTATGGAGTAATTTTTGCATGCATTACCATGATTTGGCTTGACATCAATCTGACCCGTTTTGTTAATCCTTATAGGGCTGCTTGGATCCTTTAAAGAATTTATTGACGATAGGACAAGTGTAGTGTACTAGATCTTTTCTAACCATTTTATTACATTTAACCAGTTTTTTAGTCTGTTTCTACATCAAAACCGTGGAACTTCTGAGCTTCAACAATAGCATCTTAAGTCTGTCAGTATCCATAAATAAACATTATTCTCTCTTTGAACATGTAACATGTTAATTCTTAACTTGAAGGATCCTTTTATTTTTCCTTTTTCTTTTTGATGATCAAGTGTGCTTGATAAGTACGTTCAGCAAAAGCATAATGTCAACAAGAACAACTTCTATAATATCTTTGCAGTTAGTGGAATAAACATGATTTGCTCTTTTGCACATATTTTTGTAGTTATTGTGGAATGAAATTTCATGTAGTCAGTTGGTTTATTAGCTCTTTTGTGCTATTAATATGAATACTATCTTTTCTCACATTTTCAGGTTGTCGGTTTTGGTTCTCATAAACATCTACAAATATATGTAAGATTATTCTCAGAAGACACTTCAACAGAAGTCATAATTCTTATGTAGATGTTTATGTAATTATCATTGTCAAAGTTGTTTCTTATGTAGATGTTTCTTATGTAGTAATGTCAAAGTTCTTATGTAGACATTTATGTAATAATTGGCATGCTGATTCTTTTTTCCCTAGTGTCTTTGTTCTGCTACATAACTAGCTTCCTTTACACACAAAATTATCTAGCATGTTGTTGCACTAACTAGATTCATGCACTATCTGAATCTGGATTAGAATCTTCAAAGAGTACAATTTGCAACAAAACTTTTGCTTTATCTTACCATTGATACTGTCATTTAATTCCAGGCCATGGAATGCAATAAAAGGAATTGAAAATCGCTAGAGCAGTCAAGCAAAGAAAAATAAAAAAATTGAGGATCACACTGAGAATTATGTGGCTGCTTCATGAGTGTCTTGTCTTTCTTTGAGAATTCAAGAAAAAGAAGGCAAGAACCTATCTCTTGCTTAAAAAAAGCAAACGATTATATTCTTTTTATCAGTCTTTACTTTTCATGCTTCTGAATAATTGAATTTTTTTTTCTTCTATGGTTTTATTTGTTTTGTTATCATTCATCTGTCTACTACTTGCAATGGAAATTTATGATCCTACAATAACTCTAGAGGAAGAGCAAATCTTTTTCTTCCCCTACTTGTAATGATTTTTTTTCTGAATTAGATTTCTTGGGTTTATTGCTTTTTCTTTGGCCTTCTTATTTTCTTGATATTATGAGATCTCCTTATTGTTCTTGGTCTATATCCTTATTTTTTGTAGGAGGCATCAGTTAAATATGTCAAGATCCTGAGTTGCTGATGTTGCTCATCACAATAAGCAACAATATACAAAAGCAAGTTCTCACAAGTAGATCTATTTCCACAATCTCGCCATCAAACACCAATGGTAATCATGTCTTTGACTTGTGTTGGGTGTTGTGGCATAATCATAGTTTTCCCTGATTCGGGTTACTAGAAAAAGATCCAAAGAGGGATGCCTGAATCATAGGCTTTCATCTTAGAGGTGGAGAGCATGGCTCTGACAAGGTTAGATGAGGAGGGATGCCAAGGTATGCACAATCTCTAACCCAGTGCCTCCTCTCCAACTACGACCTCGATGCTCCCTTACGAAAGTGTCCCTTCAACCGTAGAAGCAAGCGAGTAGCGCCCATCATCGATCTAATCTCCAGCTCCTCCTCTAGTCGACCACCTCTTCTTCCTCCTTACTATTGCATGATATGGCTTTTATCAATTTCATCAATCCAACTATCCACGCATCGATCCAAAAGTAATCGATATTCCTTTCTTCTACAATGTGTTCATTGACTACTTCTCGTTGCTTATTATTGAAGCAATCTCATGACGGATCAATCTCCATCATCATCATCATCCCTTCAAATTATCAAGAGGAAACTATGCATCATGGTGCGCTCTTCACTAATCTCCTCTTTGGATATGATTTGTTAGGATATGTTGATGGATCCTTTTGTCCACCAAATAATTGATATCCCGGAACAACAAGTCAAGCACGAATCCGAGCATAAACCGTAGACCATCCTATTCTTCAAGCGATTCAACCTCGAGTTATCTTGCACCACTTATATCTTCATATGCTCTCAAGCATGGTGTGTTACAAACTACCTTGGCAAATCGCTCACGTATGCTCGGCCTTCTCCGGACTTATGAATATAAAACAAGAAGGAAGTACCATCGTTGATTACCTCCAAAATATTAAGGTAATCATCGATGACCGAGTCTTAATAGGACATTATCTCGATGATGAAGTTATCGTCTACACCTTCAATGGTTTTGGAGTACAAAGAATTAGCAACAACAATCCGCACGTGACTCCACTATCATTTGAAGAGCTACCACACAAGTTGACGACTACAAGACTTATTTGCGAAGATAGATCAGACAACCTATTCGCCCAGTTAAAATTTAACCAAGAGCAATCGACTATAAGTATGCCAACAAGGGTCCGTAGTAGGCATCGTCTTATCACAATCAAGTGGCTATGGTACCCAACCATCTTGCTCCCATCGGTGAGTGATCCATCACCACCACCCGTCTACTCCCATACCTCAAGGTAGCATAACAATTATCACCTTGGTATCTTGCTCCTATGCCTCAACAGAGTAGTCGCTTGATGATAAGGTTGGTCACTCCACCAAGGTCTATCGATCTTCCTAGACCTTTAGCTACCATGCCCTAGGCACATCTCATTCTTGCTCCACCTTCTCAATACTCATGGGTCATGGACTCGCGCCTCATCACATAACCTTGGATCTCTAGAATTTGTCATTTTTCAATAGCTTTGGTGGTCGATGACATCATCATTGGTGATGATCGACTTTCTATTATTTGGTTCCACATTGTACGCATTATCTTAACTTTACACTTGATGTGTTTGCTCCTCATATCAAACGAAATCTTATTTCGCCTCAATTCTATAAACAAAATAATACCTCTATTGAATTTTTCGACTATTTTTTTGTCAAGGATCCGAACACAAGCATCGTTAGTTCAAGGCTAGAGTAAAAGATAACATCTACGGGCCATCCACCTCTCATCTCTATTCTTTGCTTTCATGGATGTGTGGCATCATCGCCTTGGTCACCCTTCTTCCTCTACTTTACAAATGTTTCTTTCACGTTATTCTCTTGCTTAAAGCATGTCTCGAATAAAAAGTCATTTGCACATTCTTCTATTTTTGCATACAACCATTTGAAGTTCTATATCGATGTTTGGGGTCCTGCACCAAGTATTTCTTTTGATAAATATAGATTATATATTATCTTTCTTGATTATTTTACCAAATATACTTAGTTTTATCCTCTTGACATAAGTCCGAGGTCTCCACTATCTTCCTTACTTTCAAAAGAATGGTAGAAAATATCTTTCAATCCTCTATCAAAACAATTTACTAGGGGTGAATACCAAACACTAACACCACACTTGTTAGTGGTATTCAACATCTCAAGTCTCCTCGACATTCCTCAACTAGTTCTCTCGAAACGCAAACATCGGCATATAGTTGAAAGGTCTCACACTTCTCCATCATGCTTTCATGTCAACTACCGGTTTATAGCTTTCGCTGTCTTAAATCGCATGCTTACTCTCCTCCATAATCAATCATCATTTGAAAAGTTGTTTCATCAATCCCCAAATCTTTAAAAACTTAGAGTTTTTGGTGGTGTCTGCTATCCTTGTGCATCAATTAAAGCGGCACATTCATGCCTTCATTGGTTACTCTCTTGTTCATAATGTTTACCGATGCTATGATCCTTCAACTCACAAGATCTTTGTGTCTCGTCGTTGTCTTTGTGGAGTCTTCCTTTCCATTTCAATAATACAAACCTACTCTATCACCCACTTTGGATTTGTATCAACATGCCATTCCCCAATGAATCTCCATAGAATCACCTACTCCAACTCATAAGAACACTTCTCCAATATAACATCTCGCTCCTCTTTTTCCCCTCTTCGCTACCACGACATCCAATCATTGGACACTCAACTACTTTCCTCACCTACTACCACTAATGTTTTCACTCATCCTATTCTACAATTTCTCCCACACTAATTCCATCATCTTCTCCACACGTGGACATCCTATGACAATCTAAGAGTGGTATTTTCAAACCACGCCGATTCTCGATCTCAACATAGTTGTGACTCCTACAGACATGAACCTACCACGGTACTGTGCCCAAAATCCCCATTGGCATCTATATGCGTGAATATGACGCCTTCTTCTAACTCTATCTAGACCCTTGTTCCATTTCATCCCGCACAAAATGTAAGTGGGTATTTCGAGTTAAGCGGAACCTGGGTCCATTGTTACAAGCTTAGTCAAAGGCTTTCATCAACGCCCGGTGTTTTACAAAGACTTTCAACATGTTAAGTCCACAACAAATTGATTAGTTTAGCGTTTCAAAAGGATGGCACTGCGACAACTTGATGTGAACAATGCATTCTTATAAGGAACATTAAGCGATGATGTCTTTATGAGCAACCTCTTGGTTTTCTTCATCCTTTTAACATAAGCTCCATAAGGCTTATGAGCTCCACGGACTTGGTACAAAGAACTTGGCACATTTTATATGTCTACTTCTAACTCTAAGGACCTCTTTATCTCTCAACAACGACAATATATCTTCTAGTATATGTTGATATTATTGCATAACTCTATGGAGGTCACAATGTTCATTAACAAGTTGGCTACCAAATTTTCCCTTAAGGATCTGGTCCCTTGAATTATTTTACGGGTGAAGCAACGTCACATCTTGGACTCTTCCTCTCTCAATACACTCGGGACTTATTAGTAAACAAAAACATGAAGGATGCAAATCTGTCGACTCCTCTCTCCACTAGTGAATCACTTAATTGATGGTAGTCCTCTGATCCTACATAATATTGGCAAGTAATTGGTTCCTTACAATATTTAGCTCTCAGAGATATCTTATTTGTCGTTAACAAGCTATCACAATTGCATCGACCATCTGACGCATTTCATTAAATATTGATATCTTAAAGATACTCTTGATTATGGCATCTACAAAAACTCTCCACTTTAGCTTCATGCTTATGTGTTGGCTAGGAACTTTGATGATAGAACATCAACATCCGGGTATATTATTTTTCTAGGAGCCAATCATTGGAGTTCTAAGAAACAAAAGAGCTTGCTTCGGTCGAGTGAGTATCGCTCTATTGCAAGCCTTTTAATTGGGTAATGAATCACTAAACTTGGCTTTGGCTTCTTTACTCCTACAATATATCTGATAACGCTTGCGCTACCTACTTATGTGCCAATCCGATTCCACTCTGTATGAAACATATAGCAATCAACTTTCACTTTATACGAGATCAGGTGATGAATCATCAATTACGAGTTTCTCATGTTCACACGACAGATCAATTGGCGGACTCCCTCATGAAGCCACTCTCCCGAAAGTTATTTTCAGTTCATCGGTCCAAGATCGGCGTCCTTTGCAGGAACTCGATCTTACGAGCATGTTAAAGGATAAAGTTGTAATCGAATGGTTAGACTATTGAGAAAAATCCTCAACTTTTAATCATTCAAATCTTCCTTCTTCGTGTATAAATAGTTATGCGTATGAAGGAATAAGTCAATAACTTTACTTCTGTAAAATAACTTTCTCATTTCTATCATTAGGAACATCAAATGATTGATTTTAGGGGGTTGACTTTGAAGGATTTAGAGTCTTTCATGATAGGTGAAAAATTGAGAATTCAGGCATATGTACTAGGCATATAACTTTAGACTAGTAATGATGCTGATATATACAAGATAACCACTTTTCAGAAAGTTATGAAATGGGGTTTGTTGTTTAAGGTTCTATAATTATTTACCACTCAAGAGAGTGTGTTTTGAGCTTATTTTAGAGTGACTTTATGTAATATAAGTAATTTAGGTGATTTCATTTTTATGATTTAGGGTAGGATTTTAAATTGTTTCTAAATTGAACTAGCAATCATTTGTAGTTACACAATACCTACAACACAATAAACAAACTGAGATCAAAACAATAATATTCTATCACATAAGAGACTTTGGTACTTAAGAAATTAGTTGGTGAAGATATATGTGAAGATTGCAAAAATTGTTAGTTAACTTAAGATTGAAATTATTATGATTGCCAAACATTTATTATGATTGCCAAATGAAATGTTGTTAAAGGCAAGCCCCAAGTTGGACCTCATTCACAAAGGTTGATGGGTTGTTTTGGTATTGGAAGGCAGAGATGAAGAGGGTAAAGAATGGTCACAATTAGAAATAGTATATGTAGTAGTGAGTGATAACAAGAGGAAAGCAAGTCATCTTCGATGGCCCATTTGGGAGTTCTAAAAACTTGTTGTCTAGAAGAAATACCAATGTGCTAAGGTGATGGTGTGGAGGATGGATACAAAGTAAGCACCCGATCATAATTGACTTCTTTGAGTTCATAAAAAATGGAAGCATTTCAATTGGATTGGTGCCTTTAAAAGAGAGTTAAAGCATCCCTTTCATAAGAAAAGCAAATCGATAGAATCGAGAGAAACTCAGAAATGGAGCGTAGGACAGTTATGAGGTATGCACTTAATCTTACAGTTGACTTGCTTTTTGAATTTTTGAAAGATTATTGACACCTTTAAAAGAGGCATGTTGTTCACAGGTGCAAATGCAGAGAATAAGGAGTTTTAGAGGAAGGAAGAGGTTGTTGGGAAGAAGGTACTTGCTTGATTCTATACTTGTTTTAAGATCTTCAAGTGGTTTCTTAAATCGATCCTTTACGTTTGCTTGTTTTTAATGACATTTTCTTTGTAATTGAATTTATTGGCATAACAAAGATATCATATCTTGCTCTTCTATTTTATATTATTTCTAGAACCTATTAATTGGATAATATAAGATGGCTCATGGTCCTACTACGGTTAGAAAGTTTT
Source organism: Ensete glaucum (assembly GCA_021527575.1). NCBI lineage: Eukaryota > Viridiplantae > Streptophyta > Magnoliopsida > Zingiberales > Musaceae > Ensete > Ensete glaucum. Next base: position 76,809 of record JAHSUZ010000045.1, read on the forward strand.
TGTTGTATCATCTCTCTTTTTTATTACTTTTATAGTTCATGACCAAGACTCCTAGTTTCAATCATCTCACTTGGAGGTTGATTCTATTTGATTTTTACTGTTGTTTAAATTGTTTTATTGGTATTAGGCTCAAGACATGTCTTATCAAAGTATTAAATGAATGGAATGATATGGGTGGAGTACTAGTTGTAATGATTTTGACGTTGTTGTTTAGCGGTTATGATAGTATCGGTCCAACACGGATCGATTGGACCATCGTGTCGGGTGGTATATACTAAAAGGCTCTATGTCGATCAATTTGTACCACTTGGTAATGGTGAAATCCAATTACCTAGGATCGACCTTTTCATAGATCTCTTTGAAAGGGCTTTTAAACCCTTTCCTCCTCTTTCACCCTCCTTTACTCTCTCAAACTCTTAACTCTTAATTTCTTTCTAAATCTCTTCTTTATCTCATTTTGCACTTTCTTAAAACTTCACAAGCTTATGATTTGTGGATTACAATAAGTTTGGGAGGATAATTAGATGGGCTTAACACTTAAGTAAGAAGAAGAATTCTCTAATTAAAAGATAAGTGATAACTTTTCAATCGCATTCCACCCTCAAGGTCCAAAGACATGGTAGTGACATGGACAATAGTGTCTCGATGATTTATATAGGAGAGTTGATGGTCTCACGCCTATTGAGGCATTACTCTCCATGTTGCTATCATATCTAAACGAGTTGTTAAAAGTGAGTGAAAAGTTATCTATATACTTTTAATTATAGGGTTCTTCTTAGGTGTTAATCCTCCTAATTAGTCTCAAAAGCTTGATCAAATCCATAAATCAGGTTTATAAAGTTTTAAAGGGTGAAATGAGAGAAAAAAAGTGATAAAGAGATTGAGAGAGAGTATAAAGGTTTGAGAGAGTAAAAGGGGCAAGAAAGGGTTTAAAAATCCTTTAAAATGGATTTGACTATTAGAAAAGATCATATTTGAGTTGTCTGTCAATAATGGTCGATATTCGATCGTTACCGATCATTACAGGTCGATAACAATCGAATTTCAACCATTATTGTCAATAATGGTCGATATTCGATCGTTACCGATCATTACAGGTCGATATTTGCAGTTAGTGGAATAATTTTTTGCAGTTATTGTGGAATGAAATTTCACTTAATCAGTTGATTTATTAGCTCTTTTGTGCTATTAATTTGAATACTATCTTTTCTTACATTTTCAGGTCATTGGGTTTGTTTCTTAGTTGCATGAAGTTACCCACCTATAGCCAAAGTGGCCTTTAAGATTTTCATGGTTTATTGCTTGGTTACAAATTTGATCAATCTCTAGAAGCTGACATTAACTCATTGCTGTTAGGAGATAAACAAGTCTCCTGATACCCGGTTCAAAGAAGCAAGAAAGAATAAAACACAAATAGAGACACAAATTTACTTGGTTCACTCAAACTAAGCAAAGTCCACGAAGCACGCTTCAGATCTTCACTATAAGGAGAAAAATTATTATAGTGTAAAAACACTTAGTCCTCATCGACTCAAACTCTTGGCAACACCCTTCTCAAGTGTGTGTACAAAGAGAGATCACATGTAACCCACTAATGTAAACAGCCCTTAACAACCCTTAGTTTATATCCATAAATCAGGAAATTGGTTGCAACTTCTTTTACCAAGTAAAAAATAACTTTTAACAACACTTTTACCAAGTCAAAGATGACTTCTAACGATAGCGGGATGGTTTGTCAAAACAGTTAAAAGCTAGTTGTAAATTGTCATGATGTCAACTAGAAACATGTTGGCTTTGTTTGGTCAAAACTTACTTGACGAGTTACCTTATAGTATTATGATATATGCATCAACTTTCTTACTAGCCCTCTTCCAATTTAGGACTAACGGGGTCTCATAATCTCTTCATCTCAAATGTCGTCATTGTTCCAAAATTTATCATTTTTAGGCAGTATTAAACTACAATTATGGCTCTATATTTCATGTTTCTTACACCATCTACATGTTTCGTATTCTTTTTCATCCATTAGAACTATAAACTTCATCATAAGATTTGATTATATGGACATCAAGAATAATAGTTTAATCATGTAACTGGTTTGTCACTGCGCTTGTTTGATTTAATTTCTTTTTGTTACCATTTTTTAACTGTTTTGTTGTAAAATTGATTTAAAATAGAGGATACATTTGTTGATGGCCAATGAGAAAGATGTCACATAGCTTCTTTCTTTGTCTTGAGATTAGGGTTATCCTTGAATCATTAGGGTCTTCTAAATGTCCTCCCCCTATGCTATTTCAATTACTTGCTTCTGTCAAACCTTATGGGATTTCGTCACTTTCTTCTATACTTTTGGGTATATTCTTGTTCTTGTGGTTTATTTCAATTTCCTTCCTCTTTTGTAGTTCATAGCAATTTGTTGCGTGCATTTAACTAATGGGAAGCCCATGTTGCACATTAGATTTCTTTGAGAGAAATTTGGAAGAAATAATTGGCAAAATCTGCAAGATTATTCTCAAAAGACACTTCAACAGAAGTCATAGTTCTTATGTAGAATGTTTATGTAATTATCAGTGTCAAAAAGCTCTTATGTAGACGTTTATGTAATAATTGGCATGCTGACTCCTTTTTCCCTAGTGTCTGTGTTCTACTACATATCTATCTTCCTTTACATACAAAAATTTATCTAGCATGTTGTTGCACTAACTAGATTCATGCACTATCTGAATCTGGAGTAGAATCTTGAAAGAGTACAATTTGCAATAGTAACGTTTGCCTTATCTTACCATTGATAATGTGTCATTTAATTCCAGGTCATGGAATGCAACAAAAAGAATTAAAAATTGCTAGAGCAGTCAAGCAAAGAAAAACAAAAAAAATTTGAGGATCACAGTATGAGAATTATGTGGCTGCTTCATGAGAGTGTCTTGTGTTCCTTCGAGGATTCAAGAATAAAAAGGCAAGAACCTCTCTCGTTTAAAATAGCAAACGATTATATTCTATTTATTAGTCTTTACTTCTCGTGATTATGAATAATTGAATTCTTTTTCTTTTATGATTTTATTTGTTTTGTTGCCATTCATCTATCTACTACTTGCAATGAAAATTCATGATCCTACAATTACTCTAGAGGAAGTGCTAATCTTTTTCTTCCCCTGCTTGTATTGATTTTTTTTTCTGAATTAGATTTCTCGGTTTTATTGCTTTTTCTTCGGCCTTCTTGTTTTCTTGATGCTATGAGATCTCCTTGTTGTTCTTGGTCTATATCCTTATTTTTTGTAGGAGACATTAGTTAAATATGTCAAGATCTTGAGTTGCGGATGCTGCTCATCACAATAAGCAACAATTCACAAGTAGATCTATTTCCACAATCTCGCCATCCAACACCAATGATAAGGATGTCTTTGACTCTTGTGTTGGGTGTCGTGGCATAATCATAGTTTTCCTGTGTCAGGTTACTAGAAAATGATCCACAGAGGATCAGCATTTGCCTTGGACAAAAGAATGCCGAGGGATGTCTGAATCATAGGCTTTCATCTTAGAGGTGGAGAACATGGCTCTGACAAGATTAGATGAGGAGGGATGTCAAGGTATACAAAATCTCTAATGTAAGTGTATTCGTTACATATGTAATTTCCTGCCCAAGGTTATAACATCACTATCTTCGAAACGTATTTCTTGTTGGTTTTCACTCACTAATGTCTCCTACTATTTCCTCTATTGTTCTTTATGCATGACCTGCTCACTCGATGTCTTGTCTTTCTTCTAGTTTTTAAGAACAATAAGGCTAGATTGATACTTTCCTCACAATTTGAAATAGTGATGTAATTTCCTCTTCGAATGAGTTTTTATCTGATTTTGTTTGTTCCTCTCTTGCGTTGTTCTAAGGAGTGTTTTTCTTCTGGTTTTTAAGGAGTGTATTTATGAGCTCACGGGTCGCCGCGTCATCGCCACCCTCGCCTTTTTCTCCCTGAGGAGACGGAAAGTCTCCTCGCGGGTGAAAGGTCGAGGCGATGTCGTCGAGGTGACATTGTTCCTTTTCTTCTTTTTTAATATATTTAATATATTAATATTATATAATATTATATTTTAATATATCGAGTAGTATGCACTATGTACCATCCCGTCTCCTCGCACGGGGTGAAAGGTCGAGGCAATGTCGTCGAGGCGACATTGTTCCTTTTCTTTTTAATATATTTAACATATTAATATTATATTATATAATATAAATATTATATTTTAATATATCGAGTGGTACGTATTGTGTGTACTCTGTACCAAGATAATCTCGATATCTAAGACGGATCGATAAGTCAAATTTTGATATTTTTAGTTATACAACTTAGGAACATCAAATGATTGACTTTAGGGGGGCTGACTTTGAAGGATTTAGAGTCTTCCATGGCAAGTCGAAGAATTGAAAATCAGGCATCTGTACTAGGTGTACAAATCTGGACTAGTAATGACACTAATATATATGCAAGATAATCAAAGTTTATGAAAATAAAGTTTATTGTTTAAGGTTTTATAATTATTAATCATTCAACATATTGTGTTTTCAATTTATTTTACAGTGACTTTATGTAATATAGGTAATTTAGGTGATTTCATTTTTATATGATTTAGGACAAGATTTTAAATTATTTTTAATTGAAACTTGCAGTTTCCCAATGCCTACAACATATTAAATAGACTGAGATTATAATAAGAACATTCTATCATATAAGGGACTCTGGTATTTAATAAATTGGTTGGTAAAGATATATGTGAAGATTGCAAAAATTGTTAGTGAACTTAAGATTGAAATTAATTATTTCAGCTAACATTCCTTTTTATATTTTCTTAATGTTATAAAATATTTATTGTAATAGTCAAATGAAATTTTGTTGAAGGCAAGCTCCAACTTCATTCACAAAAGTTGATGGGTTCTTTTGATATTTGTAGGCAGAAGGTGAAGAGGGTAAAGAATGATCACAATAGTTAAGGAAAGTATATGTGGTAGAGAGTGATAACGAGGGGAAAGCAAGTAATCATTGATGGTCCATCTAGGAGTTTTAAGAACTTATTGTTTAGAATGAAGACTAATGTGTCATATGCTGGTTACAATTGCTTTGTAAGTTAATCACGTGAGTGATGGCATGTGACACGTTACGATCTTTTGTTTCTTATTATTATTGGCATATTCTCACTTTATGTTGTCAATTATATATATTGAAAGTGACATTTAAAAGAAAAAGATATAGCATAAAGTAAATTACATGCACACTTTAGATTTAAAAAAAAAATAAGATGTGGATTTCTATCTTAATTTAGTCTCACTATTTTCTCGCAAAACATACAACTCCCTCCAGTATATAGAATTGAAAATCTTCAATTGATTTTTAATGGGGATTGGGATTCAATCGACATCTTAGCATAATCTCAAGGGACTCGATTAATTACACTAAGCACAAAAGGTAGGTAGCTCTTGTTAATCATAACTCGTGGTTTCCATCCTATTCGGCCTCTAAACTATTATGGTTTCGAGAGACTCGACCAATCATAATGTTCAATTAAGTCATTATTCTTGGATGAGTCGATTCGATGATATATCATCGAGGACTCACCAAACATAACATGTCTTTAGGTCATCGGTAACATTTCTATATCGTAGGCAAGATCTCAAATCCCAATATAGGTGAGCCTCGAGAGACTCCACCAACTCAGCGTATGTCAGAAAATGATCTCCACCTATAATGATGGAAGGCTACGTGAGTTAATCTAATTACCTCATGTTTATTGACTTAATATTAATGTTAGAAGGGTCTTAAATTTGGTGTTATAGTTAAATATAATATGTCAAACACACACACACGCACACACACACACACACACACACACACACACACACACACATATATATATATATATATATTGGTGCATAGATAAGCAATTATCACATATAAGCAATCATACGATATGATCATAAACCAAAGCCTAATGTGATTATTAAACCTTGGCCGCTATTGTTACCCTACAGCCATGACTCCCTAGTCGTTGAGCTGCCAAGAAACCCTGGCCCCCAAGGTCTCCATTGTAGCTATGACTCTTTGGTTGCAAGCTATTCATGGGTGGCTAGGATACCCTGGCTACCTAATTGCCCCTACGGCAAGGAATCCCCAGTCGTAGGGTCACCAGAAGCGACTAGGAAACCTTAACCTCTAGGGTTCCCCATTTGGCTAGTACACCTTGGCTGCATGGAGTGCTTAATCATAGCTGAGAGCTTGCTCTTGGCCATGGTGCCTTTGGCTTGGTCAGAGCACAAATATTACTCTTGGTTAAGGCTACAAGCGCCTTTAGCCTTAGTCAGTTGCTACCCTTCTTGCTACATTTTGCAATAAGAATTTTGATGACAAAATATTAATCTACAGCACCTTTTAGTCGATGTAGAGGTGCTGTCCAAAAATCAGATTGGTGATGAAAGCATAAAAATTGTATGCATAAAATGATTCTCATTGATTCAACAACACCGTAGTTTATATCCAATCATAACGATGAACTTAGCTTTGATATCACGTTAAAAACCTCATAGTTTATCATCACATGCGACGGAAGAACAAAAGCAAAAGCTGTTTCATAAAGAATCATATCGAATCATTTTATAGTGATTAGGAGCGAAAAAACTCATGAAACCAAAAAGCTAAATCCTCATGATATCACCACCTTGCAACAATAATCAAGAAGGGTCGACCCTTCTTACTATCCTCACACACCATCAAGGGGCTAATGACTAAGGAGGAGAGGGAGGAGAATAGAGGAGGTGGCCAAGGTGTCTAGCCCATGACCCTTTGGTTCATCTCCCTATTTATAGAAACCCTATCAACTTACCCTAATGGATCATACTTTATTTGGTATTGGATCGTCAGTCCTTAGGCAGTACGGAGGATCAAATCGTCGGATCTGTCAATCCACAATTACCATGTATCTATAATCCTCATCCAAATAATATTTTAAAGATCGTATATGGACATGGTACTATCGGGTCCCACATCGGTTTGTCTTATTCTAATCGGATTCTACAGAGAACTCCTTGCGGGTGAGTGAGGTGAAGGAGGGCTAGGCATCTTTTGAGAAAAGATGATTATGCCTAAATTTGAGAAATTCTAGCTCTGTCTCCATTATACATAATTTCTTAAATGCCCTCAATATTTTTAAAAATTTTAGACTGTCCTCTCATCTAGAATAAAAACACCCTCGATAATTTTGGAAATTGATTGTCCTTATGAATTTTGAAAATACCCTTGACAATTTTAAAATTAGGTCTGTCCTCATCTAGAATGACAAAATGCCCTTGATAATTCGAAAATTAAGGCATGTCTTGATTTCCAAAAAATAATTAATTAAATAATTTAATTATTATATATATCTAGTAATATTACATGATGTGATGATGTGATGTATAATGTGGATGGATGATCATGAGGCATATGATGTGATGTGTGATTATTATTATTATTGGGGCTGCGAGCTGCGTTTTCCGTTTATTGTTGGGCTTGCGCAGTGATTATTGTAGTTACATGGAGAGGTGCGGTGGGGCGTGGGTTACATGGACCCGATATCGTGGTAGAAGATCGCTGGTGATGTAATGTCAAGCGGCGTGATGGCAAGATCATCACGGGGCCGGAGATGCCGTATATAGATCCTATTATGAGTGATTAGGCCCATTGGCTCGGTCATTATATTAGATGCATATCATCTGGTGAGCTATGGGTGATGTATTACACCTATATATATATATATATATATATATATATATATATATATATATATATATATATATATATATATATATATATATATATATTTATATTTATATGCGATGTAGATCTATATATTAAATATTGTGTGTGTGACACGATATATTAGGAGATCGATATAAAACCCTCCTAAGATAATATTAAGTGGCGTGGCGTGAGATTGATCCGTGGCCTTCCATCGTTATAGGAAGAAATTGAATCACGACATAGGTTGAGTTGGTCGAGTCCTTAAGGCTCACCTATCTATCGAGATCGTGCCTTGACATAGAGATATCACCAGTGACCTGAGGACATAGTATGTATGGTCGAGTCCCTCGAGGGCATATCATCGAATCAAACTCATCTTGTAACGATGGTAATGACTTAACTGAACATCATGGTTGGTCGAGTCCCTCGAGACTATGATGATTTAAAGCTCAAACATGACGGGAATCACAAGGAGTTGTAATTGACAAGAGTTCCTTACCTTTTGGGCTTAGTGTAATTAGTCGAGTCCCTCAAGGTTGCACTAAGAAGCTAATTGGATCTCGATCCCCACTAGGAGTCTGCAGGATACAGTCTCACATGAGGGTGTCGCATGATTCTAAGAAAATAGTGGGAGTATATTAAGATGAAGTCCATATCGTAATTAGTATCACGTAAAATCATGTTATTTATTTTTGCTAGATCTTATTTTGTCAAAACATGTCGCTCTCAAATCCCCACGTGGCATGCCACGCCTCGTTGGTCCAAAAGCTCATGATTTGAGAATTGTTCTCACGAAAAATCATATATGTCCTTAACATGATTGTGCCGTTGGATGAAAGGATAAGCGAGGATGAGATCACTCGCTTTATGAAGTATATAGATAGTCCTAGTGGATAACCTGTGCATTGATCTTATACTTCAGTTCCTACCAGATTCCTTTTCTCACTTCATCATGAATTTTAACATGAGCAAGTTTGAGGTGACTCTCCCTGAGCTCCTCAATATGTTGAGGGAAGCTGAGAGTGCCATTAAGAAGAAGTCAATTCTCTATATGGTGAGACTAAAAAGAAAAGGAAGGCTAGCAAGACCCTTAAGAAGGGCAAGGGTAAAAAGACACAGAGACAAAGGTTGCCAAGAAATACCCAAGAAAGGACAAAGGATAATGCTTCCACTGTGGTCAAGACGGACATTAGAAGAGGAACTGTAAGGACTACCTTGCAGACAAGGCGAGACAGATTTTTATGATAACATATGGGTATTGGATATCGAGAGTGTTTATTCTCGTATTTCGCAGTTACGACCTAGGAGATTGACTAAAGGCGAGATGGACCTCAAGATGGGCAATGGAGCAAGAGTTGCTGTAGTTGCTGTTGGAGAGGTCACCCTACATCTGCCTGGTGGAGCTATTATTGCATTAGATACATGCTATTTTGTTCCCTCTATTATCAAAAATATTATTTCTATCTCTTGTTTGACAATCAGTGGATATAAATTAGTTTTTGAGAACAATAGTTATTCAATAATTATGGATGATGAGATCATCACTAGAGGGACCCTTATAAATAAATTATATGTGTTAGACACTTTTCTACATATCATGAATATAAATATGTCTAAGAGAAAAAGAGATGAGGTGAATAATACATACCTATGGCATTGTAGTCTATGTCATATACATGAGGGAATGATTTAAAAGTTGCTAAAAAGGATACTTAGATCCATGTGAATTTTGACCAACTCTTCTTTTAGTGGGAGAGAGAGCCACTAAGATATTGGAACTCATACATAGTGATATCGTGGTCCCATGACTCGCTATAGGTGGTTACAAATACTTCATTACATTCATTGATGATTTCTCTAAGTATGGATACATATACTTGATGAAGTGCAAATATGAGGCTTTTGAGAAATTTGGGAATATAAGAATGAGGTGGAGAACCAAATTGGAAAGAGTATTAAGACTCTTGATCGGATCAAGGAGAGTACTTGAGTATAGAGTTCACCTATTTCCTCGGGGACAATGGGATTCTATCTCGGTGGACACCTTCTTATACACCTCACTCAATGGTGTATTAGAAAGAAGGAATCTGCGTTGTTGTTGACATGATGTGTGTGATGAGTTTGACCTACCGTCTCATTGTGGGGTATGCCCTAGACTGACTTACCTTATGAATAGAGTTCCATCAAAGTCGGTGGTCTACACCATATGAGATATGAAAAGGAAAGAAGCCCGATCTTAAGATTATTAAGATTTGGGGTTGTCACGTTAGAAGATACAACCGAGTTGGAATCAAGGATGGAATACACATTAGTGGGATACCCTAAGGAGATTTTGGAGTATTATTTATATCATCCAGGGACCGAAATATCTTTGTTGCCAAGAGTTGTGTTCCTTGAGAAAGAACACATTCTTGGTGCAAGCGATTAGCAAGATAGAATTGAGCAAGGTTAGAGTCTAGCATCCGAGCACAGTATGTTTAGGTACCTAACATATAAGTTCCAACTTTACATAGGACTAGTAGAGTATCTCACCCTCCTAAAAGATATATGAGACATATTAGTGGAGATGACTCTTAGGATGTTGATCCTCAAACCTATGAGACTATTATGAGTATAGACTCCGGTAAGTGGTAAGAAGCCATGAATTCTAAAATGGATTCTATGTACTCTAACAAGGTTTGGAACCTTGTGGATGCACTTGAGGATATTGTACCCATCGGCTGCAAACGAATCTTTAAGAAAAAGATAAGAGTGGATGAAAAGGTAGAGACCTATAAAGCAAGGTTGGTAGCTAAAGGATATTGTCAAAGACAAGGAGTTGACTATGATGAAACCTTTTCACCTGTAGCCATGTTTAAGTCCATTAGAATAATTTTGGCCATTGCAGCACACTATGACTATGAGATGTGACAGATGGATGTCAAAACGGCACTCCTCAATGGCAACCTCGAGGAGGAGGTGTATATGATACAACCAGAGGGATTCGTATTCAAAAAGAGTCCAGATAAAGTATACAGGTTACTTAGATCCATTTATGGATTGAAGCAAGCTTCCCAAAGTTGGAACATAAGATTTGATGAGGTGATCAGATCTTATAACTTCGTTAAGAACGAAGGTGAGCCTTGTGTGTAAAGGAAGGTAAGTGAACTATCACCTTCTTGGTGCTATATGTGGATGATATCCTAACCATTGGGAATGATGTAGGAATGCTCTCCATAGTACAGGCTTGGTTATCAAAAAATTTCTCCATGAAAGACTTAGGGGAAGCATCCTATATTTTGGGGATCCAGATCTATAAAGATAAATCCAAAAGGATGCTTGGCTTGTCTTAGTCTAGGTACATAAACTCCATTATCAAAAGGTTTGGCATGGAGAATTCCAAGAGATGTCTCATACCGATGAGACATAGAATATTACTTTCTAGGAGTATGTCCCCAAAGACTCCTAAAGAAAGGACATACATGGATAAGATACCTTATGCCTCATAGAGTCTATCATGTATGCGATGCTATATACTAGGCCTGATATAGCATATGCTTTGAGTGTCACGAGCAGATATCAGGCAGATCCAGGTTTAGAACACTGGAAGACAGTAAAGTGTATCCTTAAGTACTTGAGAATGACTAAGGATCTTTTACTAGTATATGGAGGAGGTAGCTTTTAGGTTGAGGGCTACATAGACTCAAGTTTTTAGTCTGACATTGATGATAGTAATTCGGTTTATTTTCACCGAATAGAGGCGATAAGCGAAAGAGTTCCATGTATAGATATTCTGCGACTCGATCACGTATACATTCTTGACAAAAGCACCAAAGGAAGGGGTTTGGATGAAGAAGTTCATCAAGGATCTGAGAGTCATACCAAGCAGCATGGAGCTGACTCCCATATATTGTGACAGCGACAAGGCGATAACTCTAACAAAGGAACTCAGGTCTCAATAGAATTGTTACGAGGAGGTTTCATCGATTGACATGACGAAAAGATATAGTAATGGAAAGAGTTCCATCCGAAGATAATATTACAGATCCACTGACGAAGCCGCTGGCTCAGATTATATTTGAGCATCACAGGGGTCTGATAAGGATCAGACACATAGGTGATTTGCTTTTGGTCAAGTGGGAGATTGCTATTCTGGTGCCCTAGCCAATCACGTGTGATGACACATGTGACCTGTGTGATCTTTTTTGCTTATGATTAATATTGGTATATTCTCACATTTATTATATATATTGTGATGTCCTTGGTTACGTACTGATGAAATTGATTATAATGAGATCAAGATAATGAGATTGATTCACCTTTACACACATATCCTAAATAATCCGGTCATAGGTTACTCAAGAGGGACATTGAGGTAATCGTCGGACAAATTATTGTACTATCCATATGATGGAGCGGCTAGTCTCTAGGTGTAGACACTAAGGATATGCTCTGCTCATTAGAAATGAGTTCATTGATTGATTTATTTATGGAATGTTGTATGGTTAATGATACTGTCGAGACGGTGATTCCATAGTCGATTGTATCTAGTCCTTAGACTTGAGACATCAGGATGCGTATGAATAATCTTTTCTTTGACCCTAGACTTACAGGTTTGGAAGGCTCTAGATCTGGTACAACTGGTTATCGGGATTGGTAGCCAACCTTACGAAGGCAATTGAGTATCAATAGAGGATCATCTAACTCTTTGCGCGAGAGGCGCCACAAGGACAAGCAAGTGAAGAAGAATGTGTAGTGCACAAAGATTGGGATGGTTGAGTTCGAGCTAGCTTGGCAGCTTGGCAAACTTGACGGTGCTCAAGGCAAAGCGGGGCGCTTGGTGAAAGATGAGACCGTGCAAAGTGAGAGGTGTTATCTCACTTTGGTACTCATGCAAGTAATGATCGTAATGATCGAAAGAGTTGTGTGAAGCTCACAGAGGTAAGAGGAATTGCTAACTCGAAGGATTTGGTACTCATGCAAGGGCTTGTACACGGACGACAGAGTATTCGTGGCCATCCCAAGGCGCGATCGGAACTCGACGCCATGGAGTATCAGAACTTTCTCTTCGACATGGAAAGGATATGTCCGTAGGCGGCTGAAATGTGCAACAAGTTCAGCATGTTGCTAGACCCTGAAGGGTTTAGTGGAGACCGTATTGGCGAAGGGTCGCAATCTAGCAGGTGCATTTGCGGGGGTAGAACAAGGCACAAGTTGTTCAACAAGACGGAGTCCAAACCGGATGGTGGTCTCCGAAACTTCTAGTGAAAAGTATGTAAAGAGGAAAGTTGCTCGATGTGAGATATCCAGGAGGGATAAGTCTTAGTTCTCTAGAGGGAGAATCATATACAACAGACTGCACATATTGAGGAAGAGTTCCTCAAGGCTATATCTTTACAAAGTTCAATAAACCGAACGAGTGATGTGGAATCATCGCATGATCTCGAATGAGGTAATGCACTGGTGGATGCATTTGAGATCAGTGGGGGCAATCCAAGGCAACAGCACACTTAAGTCGATCTGAGAAATTGAACTCGGCGGGGCTGACGTAGAATGGTGGAGCGAGCGACTTGGGTGGAACAGGTAAAAGTATAC